>JAODKF010000018.1:1245364-1258970 GCA_026779585.1 Mormyrus proboscirostris
TATATATGATTGTGGTTTCCCACTCGACCATCTGCTCCAAATCTGTTTTTATTTTACCAATCAGCCGTTTGCTTCTCTCCAAGAAACAGCCCCAGACCCGATACATCGTTATCCGCTGCTGTGGGAATTATATTCTGATCTGCCATCAAGAAGCTTTGCGTTGGAGTTCATTTTCACCCAGATAAACCTTTCATCGAATACTTAGAATACTCCAGTGACAAACAGTTCGGTAAAAGCAGCGGATTTGCGGTGGAAATAGACTTTCACTCCCCTCAAGTTCACAGCTTACATTAAAAGCAGAAATAATAGAACATTGTAATTGAAAACAGTGACATGTATAGTGTTTCCATGGCAATTCATCAAGTATAAAAGAAAACAGAATGGAATTTAAAATATGAATATTATAGGAATTGAGTGAAAGATCCTAGCTTCATAAATTAAGACAGCACCGGACTCTTTTGCACGCACCTCTCTAGCTGCAGTCGCAAAATCGGGCCTTAAAAATACTCAGCGAGTCTCTCCTGTCGAAGCTTGTCAGGCCTTGTGCGGCAATTCGGATCTTTCAGGCAGTAAGGCGCAATAACGTTGTGTAATTTCTCATATCGGCCTGTAATCTTAGCTAATGAAATTGTCATCCGACGCGGCGTCTGAAGGAAGAGACAGGCCGTAATTGCCTGGGCAGATCGCTCGTCCCTTGGGCCTTGTCTCCCATTTCACCCCCTTATTGCTCACCAGCGGTGCGACGCGTTAAAGCTGCATCATCACTTTTCCCCATTTTAATGCGCCCGTTTTTTTCCAAACCAATAAAATGCAGCTCAGTACTGTCGAGAGCCGCTGTAATTTGCCAGGCAAAATGCTGTATACATAATAGATAACTAAAGCAATATGAAATGTACGATTTAGCCGGGTTATTAAAAGACTGAGCCCGCGTAATTCTTCAGGCGGGTGAACGTTAATAGTTCAGCGTCAGCTTGACGCTAGGAGCCTGTTCTGAGCAGCTGTGGCCAGATGAGATGCGTTGTGTAAATCTAAGTCATATACAAATTAAGTTTTTGTTTAAAGGTTTTTATTCTTTTTGAATGCTCGTGAAATATCTAATGGCGAGAAATTCAAATCTCTGGTGACTGATATATTATTTTTACATTGCTTATTTAAATTATTAAAAATGATACAAATATAGAAATAATCCATCCATCCATTTGCTGTACCTGTATGTCCTATGCAGGGTCGTGGGGGCTGAGAGCCAATCCGTCAACTATGAATGCAAGGCAGGGAATAACTCAGGATGGGGCACCAACCTATAGTAATATTTGTCTTGTTTTTCTACACTCAAGGGTACAACAGAAAATACCTACTGTAACGTGGACTTGTAGTCTTCTTAGAAGACTTAACCCAGCAACTTATCAGTTTGTCACTGGACTGCACTTCGACAAAAGCGGAAGATTCTGTTTGAAACTAACAAGCGTTAAATATTTTAGGCTAAGCTCTGCACATAGCAAGTAATAATGAATATTAATACTACAAGATTAACACACACAGAAAACATCTGTTTGTCCTTTTAAACCTTTAACTGTATCAAAGCAATACACTTAGCAAATCGCAAAGGCATCTCAGCCCGGAGAAGGGCCCGTGATTGCTGCAATACCGATTGATAAATGTGGACTAAAGCCGGCTTTTCTGTTATTAATATGGCATGTTCCTACAGTGGCTTGGCCCACTGCTGAGGCTGTGGGGTTCACACCCAGTGCGGGGAAGACCCGCTAACAGATGCTACGCATGTGTGTCTTCACACCCATCTCTCATTGCAGGTTTCATGCCATTCATCTACAAACAGACATTATAGAGCTAATATGAAATTTATGCCCCTCTCACACCTCTACACCACCACCCCCCCCCCCTTCCCCTTTGGACTGGAGTTCCTCACTGAAATCTGAAGTAACTTATGGATGTAATACTTTCTGACCAACTCGTTTGGATCAGCAGGTGTTTGAGGTGGAGGAAGCATCCAGTGTTTATATCAGGGGTTGCACTCATGTAACCAGGGCTGGCCCGCCCCATAGGTGGCATAGGCGATCGCCTAGGGCGCCATTCTATTAGGGGGCGCAAAAGAGCAGCCGAAAGAATTCAGGAGGAATACCGTTGGGCGCATTCCATGACGATACAGCTATTCACAGTAGTTTTAATATTTCCCTACATTTCAGTTGGCAAACAGATACCCGATGCAAATGTTTTTAATATCAATGACTTGACAAAATCCTGGGTTTGTTCCCGGGTCTTTGCACGCTCTCCCCGTGTTCACGTGAGTCTTCACCAGGGGCTCCGGTTTCCTCCCACGGTCCAAAAGCGTGCAGGGTAGGTTGATTGGTGAGTCTAAATTGGCCCTGTAGTTGTGTGAGTGTGTGTGCCCTGCGGTGTGTTGGCGACTGCCCAGGGTTGGTTCCCGCCTGCGCCCATTGTTCCCGGGATAGGCTCGGCCCCCCTCCGCGACCCCAGTTGTGATTAAGCGGTTTCAGAAAATGGATGGATGGATTGACTTGACAAAATTGTCACCAAATCTTATCTAAGGTGCCACAGCAGCAGTAATGTACATTCATCGTTGGCGACCCCCCTCCCCCCCCCCCATCTGCAAATTTCATCACGAGGAACCCCAAAGTCCACGACCGATTTTTAATCTCAATCCAGCCCTGCGTAACGCGATCCACTCGATCGAGATCTGGGCATTCGACGGCTGGGTGCAGTTTCTTTGAAACGTGACATATCTGCTGCTCAGGAATCGAGGAGAGACACGTGTCCTTATAAAAACGTCTCCCCCGAGTCCTCGCCGTACTGCCCCATGGGCGCTCTGCCCCTTTAAAGGAAGTTTGTTTCAGATTTTCCTCTATGCAGGAGACCTTGGTTATCGCTCACGCAGACCTTGGTTAGTAGCTATGGTGTGTTATTACTATAATACTGTGCTATAATACTAGGAAACCAGAAAAACAGGGGGTGGGGGAATCTGTGAGTCAGAAGTTAGCAGTTAGGAAGTAACTTCACCAGCAGTGAGTGTTGTGTTGATTTTGGAGGTGTTTTGGGAGGAGGAAGCTAAAGTTAGTGTGCAAACCCTCCCCACCCCTAACAACTCATACAAAAATGATTCACGTAATTTTGCATGACTGATCCGGAAGACCGTGGCCCTTTAATAAGCTGACGTGAGCTTTCTTCCAAGCTGCCGCTCCTCTCTTCAATCATGTCGCGGTGCCGCTGTCCCTGCCCGGTAGTATCAGCACCTGTCCGTCCCCGCCACGGCCCCGATCACGCCGCTTGACTAACTGCAAACCCACGGCCGCGTTTCTGCGCAGATACGCTCGTCTGCAGCCGCCAGCCGGGGAAACACGCTTCGCCAGCGGCCTCTCCTATCATGTTTCCTGTTTGGTCTTTAATGCTGCCGCTGTGTTCCTGTCTGTACGTATCAATCTATTAAAGACTTAAAATGATCTCTGCATGACATGTAAACGCTGACCTGCGTGGAAAAACATTACATACTCAGAAATATGTAACGACGGCTGAAGTTCAACACTTTTGTTAACTGATAAGTTCTACAGAATTAAAGAAACGATTTGATTTATAATGTCAAAAACGTACATGATTTGGGAACAGGTGTCAAATTAATATGAGTACTTGTGTTTGGGATGAGAAAAAAATATTAAATTAGATTATTGGAATTGATTCCTGTAATAAAAAAGTTTATTCAATATTTTATTATATAATAACAAATGCAATAATTTAAAATCTTTTTCATGTATCAAGCACAGTCACAAAATGTGACCTTTGCTAAAGCTTTATTTTTAAGTCTGCGGATTGATTCAGATATTTTCCAATGTGGAAATCGCAACCGACAGGAGATTCTGGACTGATTAACAAAGCAAATCTGAGCCCTGCCATCAAGTTTCACAGCCTGAGAAAGCTCTCCTTCACACCCTGCGGAATGGCGAGCTCATCACTGCAGTCTCTCTGATATCCCCCATACGAGATCCCAGGGCCAGAGGCAATAAAACTTGAGTTTCTGCTGTACCTGCCAGCCGACCAACTTACTAAATTAGTGGCTCGGAAAGCATGAAATTCCATAGATGGTATATCAAAGCCTCACCCAAGGCATTATGACATCAGAGGCCTTTTAAGTAAACAGGCATGAAGGCATTCTTGGGTACCGCGTGCGGGTTACTGCTGAGCAGGGGGTCCGCCTGTTGCTGGTAGGGGCAAATTCACTGGTCCTCGTAAAAGGTCGAGGGCCGTCTGCGCGTAGCCCCGCCCGCTGTGTCCCACGGCAACGCCGCCCGGCTGCGTGACACCTGAAACCGCCTGTGCTATCCCTAACAAAGCTTGCCGCAAATCAAACATTTATAGCTGTAGAGAAATATTTGAATTTTACGTATTTTTACTGGAGTACAAGTAAGAAAAAATACAAACGTGATGCATATACTTTACAACGAGTGAGGAAAAAGTGTGATGAGTAAACACTGACATAAGAATTACACTGACACATAAAAATTATTATTCTGATTTATTATTCATAATTTTCTCTTGAACAACAACTAGATATATATCTAGTTCTGTTCTTATTTGTCACGTTTTCAAGGGAATATCACTGATATGGATATTTTTCCTTTGTACTACTGCACTGTTGTTCTGCATTTCACGAGTGGGATCAATATATTTCTGGATATCAGCCTGGCTGAGAATCGGTAGCAGGCTGTGAAGGAATAAAATATTTGTGTGCTGTGGTACTGCAAGACACATTGTCTTTTTTATTTGATTTTGGGGCCTTACGATTCGGCCAGAGATCCGACGCAGAGCACAGAGACATCCCCGATAATGAAGAAGGATGAACCATGCGGACGTTTGGGCCCGCAGGGACTGGGAGGAATGGGACTCCCAGCATGCAGGCCTCAGCCTCCCACTGGGCCAGTGCCTCGCACCCTTATTTATAACCTACTGATTTATGTGGCTGCTCTTTCCTTGTCAGTGTCACCTGTTTTATCTCAGCCAAAAAGGATATAATCATTTCTCCATGTAAATAAAGGATACCAGCCCATCCACAATTAACCAGCAAGTAAGAACTTCCCGCCAAACCTTCAGTGACCTGGCTTTTAACCAAGACTGTTCGACACATTTTTAAGGACTGGGAGGAAGGGTAGGTGTTACAGTGCTGAAAATAAAAAGTCCATTATAACATTGCCAGTTTAACACTGAAGTAGTGTTGTTTTTTCACTCCGAAAGCAGTGTAAATGGCCCGTTCACATCGTGTTCCATTAGTCCTGCTGTTTTATTATTATTTTTTCCCTTTCCTGGAATAATAAGCCATCGGAGAGTATTTGTGTTTTGTTTTCCCAGAAAAGCAGGTGATACCCAGCTGAGCGGAGTGAGGAGCTGCCATGTGGAGGGGCTCTGGCTTGTCGCCCGGATGTGCGCCGATCACGCCAGCGGGGGGGGGGGGGGTGCCTTTTCACCATGGGCCTGGGAGTCAGGGGGAAGCTTACTTGGAAGATAAATTGGACGTGGGATCACTGTGAGCCACTCAGACATCATTCGGGACCCCGTTTGGTTTATGTCCATGAATTCTAACTTCCCACAGGTATCGTACTGTATTTTCACTGGATGGTCCGAGTGTGATATATGTGAAAATGACAGGTTCCGGCCGACCCGGCGATGGACCTGCTTCGCCGATGAGCAAACTCACAGTTTTGGTCAGCCACCCTAGCCTTGTTCCGTTCCACTGTTTGCGACGGTGGTGTTTTACCACCACTCAAACCATGTATTTGCTTTGGGCCCTCGAGGTTTGGGGGCCCCCTATTGGTCACATGCAGTCACTACATAGGGGCCCCACACAATGACAAACTCTTCTCTGACAGTTTGGACCAGAATGCCAGTATATCCACAAATGGGTAACATTTCATTTCCACTTATTTTTTTTCTCATGTAGTATTTTAATATATAACTATGTAAATACAAAATGCTGTGACTGTATATAGATTAGGAGGATGGTACTAAAATGTCTCCTTTAACATGCATATAATTCAGACTTCTCTGATCAATCCCGGACCCTCCCCCCCCAACCTACACCTGTGCCTATATATTATTTAAGTATATTACGCCTCCTTTATGTGTGTTACTCTCTTGAGATATATATTTTTTTCCTGTCTAAAAGTAAAAAAATATATATGTCCGGTCAGCGAGTTCACCGCAGCCTGCAATGGAGATTAAGCCTTAATACATCCCACGTCTTTCTAAGACGGTGATTTTCACGTAAATGGAGCAAGACCAGGCGCGTCAAACGGAACGCCAGGGCCGCAGACGAATTGGGCCTCGCGTTTCACACTCCGGCTCCAGCTAGATTAAGGCCCCTGAATGGGTTTCTATGACATGCTGACAGAAGCTGGTCTCAGCCGGCCTGGGGATTCATTAGAGAGAAACCCTTTGCGACGTTTCGCTCGGCCCGCACTGAGCCCCCCATTCTGAACAGTTGTCCTCAGCCATATTAATCATTTCGCTAATCGCTGCCCGCAGGTCTAGAGGTCAGCCGCGGCTTCCAAAAATGCAGCTCTAGAATTTTGAGCATTTCTGGGAAATATCATATGAACTATTTTGGAGGGAATGATGAAAGCCTCCTTTCATTTGGTTCAAACAGAAATTCCAGGAAATAAATTAAAAAAAAAAAACATTAAGAATTGGAAAGGAATTATGGTTAGTTTATTCGTCTTTTTTACTCATTATGATTTTTTAAGTGAATTTTTCAATGGATCAGAATCATTAAAGATCACAAATGCCAGGTAACTGGAAGAATATTAAAAATGAGGACTGTTTCAAAAAATAATCCTACACAACAGTGTCATCACACTGCTTTGCAAAGGATGAATGTTCTGAGTACTTGGATCAGTTATGAGGGCAATGGCAAATGAGGAATGGTACAGTCAGTCCACAGGAAACAAAGCAAAGGTCAGCTCCTTCAGGGACGTGACAAGATACCAGATACCATCAATTCCATAATAGCTTATGCGTTTACATTTATTTTTATTTAGCAAACACGTTTGTCCAAAGCGATGTACAAGTGCGACACTTAGCACATTACAAACATACGTGCTATTGAAGAGTTGAATAGGCTTAAGTGGAGCTAGACTGAGCTTCCAATAAATGCCCAGGTATGAGTGTAAACAGGACTGAAGCAGGACCTACATAACATCTGTCATAAAAGCAAAGGCACTGCAACATTATGAACATGCATATAGGTGGAATGTTCCAGGTCCAGAAAGTACAAATCTAGACCAAAGTTTTGTTTCAACCATCCAGTTGAGTCTCTGTGACTGTGACTCTTTATACTCAACTGGTTGGTTGAAACAAAACTTTGGTCTGGATTTGTACTTTCTGGACCTGAATTCCATCTCTGAACATCTGCATGTAATGTCTCAAGACCTTTGGTCATTATGAGGGAAAAAACGCATTATGATAAGTAAAATAATTATATGTATTCGTCTCGGTAGATGGACCAAAAACTCAATTCCCACATCCATATTTAGGTTTCCAATCAATTCATGGGCTTTTCAGTGCCTCTATTCACCATCACTTGAGCAGTTCGGATAACTTGTAAGAAAAAAGAATTGAGAAAATTCATAGATGGCACAAGGTCGTTAAACAGGTTCACACGATCCAGAGCAGTATGTTGTCTGTTGTGGTTCATCGCCACCAGTTGCATCCAATCAATTTGCTGCACCAACAGACTCCGTCCACTTACATGGACCTACCATGTCTTTTTTTCCCCATTTCTAAGCAGACTGCGTTTGACCTCCCCTTAACGGGGCAGCAAGACAATAAGCTCATGGAGTCATTCGTCAAAACGGGAAATGACAGCAGAGAATGGAGACTTTCTTGACGGGCATCCAACATTTTTCGACTAATTACCGAAATCCCGTTTTCATCTGCCTCTAGGCTTCAGCCAAGATTACGAAGGTCAAGCCAATTTGACCCCAGCGCCTCAGACGAGACATTTGCCGTCCCATAGCCATTGGTCAAGCAACTGCCAAATTCTACAGCAAGGAGAGTCGCCAGAAGCTCCCCCTAATGATTTATTTGGGGGGGGGGGGGGGGGCCCAGACACACGATGCAACTGGACCCGCTGTTGGTGTGATTTCTCCAGAGGGAATTAGAGGAAGGCATCCGCTCTCCTTCTGTCTTTGTTCTCTCAGCAATGCGGCGGCACTTTGAAGGCACAATGTGCCTCAGATCTCAGTCTGGGTCGGCGGGGGGGGTACACCCCCTACGCCCCCTCCCATGTCAGGCAGCACCCAACACCCCCCTCCGGCCGCTCCCTCCCTGCTGGACAAGGCTAGCAATCAGATTCCACTGGGCCTCTGTGCTGCATGACATACTGTACATATCAACAGAAGATGCCGCATGAATTACAGCGAGGGCCGGGCGATGCGGGGCCTCTCTCTCCAACGGACATGAAAGGGATGAGCTAATGCTTAGCGAGCTATCCTTCCGAGGGAAGCATGGAAATAATTCGACTAACACTGATAAAATTTGTTACTGACAGTTACTTACATACCTGAGACGGGTCCGGACACGTGAGCAAAGCCTCAGGATTGTCGGTATGTGCGTACAGCAGGATGCATATATACACAGGGCTAAGCAAATCATCTCAGCGAGCAGGAGTATTAAAACGGCACGCGTTCCGTCGCTTGCATCCGCCTTAAAAAAATACCGGACTCGCAGTCAGGAGATTAGGCCTATCTGACATATAAGTCAAATGGATTTTTAAACACCTCCTCTCTGTTTCCGACAACTTGGGCATATAGCCCGTTATTCAAGATTCAAGATTCTTTAATTGTCAAATAGTTATACAAAGTACAACACGCAGTGAAATGCATTCTTTTGTAGACTGTGTAAATTTAAAACTCCAATTGTGCTAAAAGTTAAAGTGCAAAAAAAGCTAGAATGCAAGCAGAGAAAGTATATTCAAAATGAACGGTAAGACAGACTTAAAAAAAACAGTAAGAGCAACAGCAAGAGTTATAAGGAACCAGGTGTTCCAATGTTAGCAATGTTAGCACTGTCGCTAAAGCAACTTCAGGGCAGATTAAGTTTCTTTGTCCTGGATTGTTTACTTAGCTTAGCGGATACACATGTTTATAATCCTCCTCCCCCCCCCCCCAACTTTCTTCTTTTAAAGGTTTCTCAGAAATATTAATTCATTTCAAAATGCATTTCAGCCCTGCAAGGAATGTAATTTAATTGCTCGCCCTGGCGAGGGAAACACACGGTCCATTTGATCTCGCCAACCCTCAGAACCCCCCGCCCCCCCTCCAAAATCATACATAAAAATTGGCTTCCAATTCTCTCGACTAATACTAGACAATAATTGTTGGCGATAACAATGAGAAAAGCACGCATCCCCTATGGCCGAAAGGAGCCAAATTCCGAACGTGACTGTGGCTTCCATGAGCACTGATCCCACATCCGTAATGAAAATGAGATTTCTCCTGACGGATGGCCAGGACACACAGGCCGCTGGATGATAGGATACGGCCTCAAATCCCCATGAAAGACCCACAGCTGCCATGTCAGTCATCTAAGGAATCCACTTTTTAATCAAACAACAATAATAAATCTGTTGACCCACTGCTGACAAATTGATTTGGAAGCCAATCAGACGTGCCATTTCAGCGTGTGTTCTCCATAATACTACGCTCGGACGAGACTCTGAGACAAAATAAAAAATGAATGAAAGAGATACGGCATTTGTCTTACAGGCTGGGTCACAATTGACCGGAGAAAACTTTAACGGTAGAATGCGTTGCTTGTTGCTGGAAAGTTTGCACAAATGACGCAAAATCGATCGTTTTTCAAGTTAATCTCACCGTGCCCGATAGCCTTTGAATGGAGCGTCCCGATTCACAGGGCGTATCCTTGAGGCCGTTGTCGATTTTTTTATTTATGACCCGTCGCCAGCCGCAAAGTTCCTGCTCTATGTGCAAACACCAACAAAGAAGCAAAATATACAATGACTGAGAGATGGGGTTAACAAAACCCGGTTTAAATATAATTAATGCCAACTGTGTCCGTGACTTTTGTTGCATTTTCAAGACGTATTGCTGCATATGGCCAAAACATGGTGGCTACCAGCTGATAGATTGTGGGTTTGTACTTTGGATCCCACTATGCCCGAACCGCCTCATTATGACTAAAAGTAATAAGTACCCCTCTTCGAAGGTGGGGTCTCTATTGCTAGGCATGCGGGGGGAAACGGGAGACCTCGGCGTCCGCTTGCAGGACCAGTGAGGTCACACGTATGGACTAACGTGGCCTGCTGGATGTAGACCATCCTTGAACGTGCACCAGACGAATTCTTCCTGCGTGCATTTTCGGCTTCTTGTACTCTTTATGCGACTTTTCCTCGCCCTCGGCTGGCTGATCTCTAAATGCCCACACAGTCGGAAACCATGAGGGAGTGAGTGAGGAAGATTAGCGAGGGACACGCGCAAATCCGCACTCTGCTTCCGAGAACCACATTCTTGCCGAAATTTTAACGCAAATGATGAACAGTTTTCGGGTCACGGAAAAATGTTGGCTCCAGCGAGAAAGGGGAAGAGAGGAGTCCTCCATTCCAAAAACTCCAGCAGGGTGGGTTTCTCCTTTCGTTACTGTTGCACGTAATCATGCGTTCTTTCTTTCTTCTTTTTTTTTTTTTACATCTCAGGCACGCGCAGACATTTTTCCACCCAGCAGTTCCCTGAGACAGCTGACACCGTGGTTCCGGCCGTTTTCACAGCTGGGATAATTCAGGTTGAGTCCTTTCATCTCACGCATGATGCTGCACCCCTCCTGGGACAGGAGATTTTTATCTATTTATTTTTTTGTTCGCAGACCGGAACAAAAGATCAACAGCGCGTCCTGCTGCTACCATGCTACACTGCATTATGGGATATGCTGCCATCAGGGTGGCCAGTAAACACTTTGCTGGGTTTTGAAGACTGCAATACATTTTTTCAATGAATCATCACTCTCAACATTCTAGCAGTCCAGTGCCTTATTGAGATAATAATATATGACATATACATCAACAACTGATAGATGTTTCGAGATTATACTATAGTGTACCTAGATTGCTGGTGTTTCAAGATGCCTTATAGAGGTATATATGGCAGTGTGTCTGCTGTAAGGATCATACCTTGCTGTTTCGGTGTTGTCAATCCCTCACCCCGCATCACACAGCCCCCCCCCCCCATCAAATACAGAGAAACAGGGTTGAGGTGGGATACCACGAACAGCTGACACGGAACTTCAAAGGGATATTTCTGCTCTCTGAATAAATTGTGTTTCAGGATCAGTGGCTTGGGGTTTTCGCTGAAACACGGCCCCGTTAATCAGCGAGCACGTGCACGATATTTGAGCAGGAAGGGCGGAAACGCGCGGCCTGTTGTGTTGGGGTAACGCGTGCCGAGCTCTCCTGGCAGCTAGCGGCTGTGGCGAACAGACAGTAAACGTTTGATTTTTTTTTTTTTCAGTCGAAGCAGGTGCTACAAATGGTATTTCCTCTGTGTCTAAATAAAGCAGACGGGTAGCTCAGAGTGCCAGCATGTGGCCGTCCTCGCTCAGATTGTTATTCTCAGGTCATCTGTCAGTCATTACCGGAATTTTGTCAGAGGAATTGTGTAATTATTACTACACTCTTTCTGTTAACGTTGTTATTTCTGTCCTGCTGTGGCTCTATTTAACAAGTTTCTGTTTGCAGCATCATGTGTTTTTCTTTTATTTGGCTTTGGCTGTGCCCTGAATACTATCTCTGCAGCGAACACCGTCAACGTCACCACGCAACAGAAATAAACAACAACAGTAGTTTTAAAAATGCAGCACATATGACTGAAGTAATCCCTGATTGTTCAACACATCTGCAGGAAATGCAACCTCCGTTTAAGTGGTTAGTGGTTAAATGGATCTGATCACTGTTTCTTGCCACACGCTCCGTGATGCGTTACCGCTTGCAGATTCATCTCCCGCCGTAGCTGCAAGCTCGTGTGACTGCCGCTGGGTAGGTGTTTTACTTTTTGCTAACTGTAGAGTTTGTGTACGACGCTGACATCTGTTCATCCACTTACTTTGCAGTGACGACCGATGAGCGAAATCCGACAGACTTAAAACATTTGCACGTGTCCGTGGCGGACAGCATTCGCAGGTTTCCTGTCATGCTCAGGGTTGTATTATTCTGTTATTTTTATGACATCTTCTTCCAAAACACATAAATCATTTTAGTCGTCATGCTGGAACCAGAATTTTAAAATCTCGTCCTGTTCGAAATGTGCTCATATTTTGAATTCGATTCCCTCATAATTCTAGTGTGTTCTAGCGTGGATAAATATGTGCTTCTTCACGCGCCACGCCCACGTCAGAGCGTTTATAACCTAGCTATGAAGCCACCTGAGGTAAAGCAGGAGGATTTTTCGTATCTTTTCCTCGACCAGACGGTGGCGCCATTCTCAGCACCCCATGTATAGCTGACCTCAAGTCTGCAAGTGGTCCCTCCTGTGTTAGAAAGGGGTCTATGGACACGGCCGGAACCAGGGGAAGGAGACTGAACACTGAACAGAGACGGATTTGCCACCATTCCAGAGATCCCAGTTCAGGCACCAGTATTTCTCCGACCTTGGGCCAGGGCGTAGCCGTTGCTTTTTGTTTTTTTTTCCAGAGTCTAACCCCCCCCTGTCAAAGCCGCTCCCTCTTCCAGGAGACCCCCGCACTTTAAGAGAAAGCCGGGTCATGCGCCGATCTCCCCCCCCTATTTCTTGGCACCTGATTAGCACAACCGCTATCCTGAAGCAGCATATTCAGCCGCGGTATCCGATGGCATTTGGCCAGACGCCACGAAATCTCACAAAGTCTATATATAACCTGTCAAAGTCTGTTTACCACTTAATAAAATAAACCCAAGTTGCTGCTCCAACACCCCATGCCAGATGGACATAGCGAGAGCCCTAAACGTTCCTCTTTCAACTTTCTGATAGCTGCTGCCTTTTCCAAAGAAACAGAACAGTCTATCCCTTAACGTTATTTTATTTTAAAAACACATTTCAATGAGGTTGTAACAGGAATTTGGCCTAAATATTCTTATTTTCATCTAGATGCATTTTGCAAAAGAACACTGTTTTGTTTTTTTAATACTGGGTGTTAAATTAAATCAGATCTCAAAGAGATCAGCCTGGTCACGGAAGGGTGTGACCCCGTGTTCTAGTTGGCTGACATTCCCAGACTGGCCGTGTTGTCTGTCGTTGTCTTGCATATTTGCCATCATGACAAATACTCCTTCATCGTTTAAAATATATATTCACTCTTTGCACATTCTGTCACGCATGGACTTTGGATTTTGGTCAACGGCAGTAGCTGTCCGGAGCTGTATTCCCGGCCCCAGATGCCATGCGGCTAATACAACCTGCACACATCCGTGTTTCCATCTGAATCCTTTTCTTTTTTTTTTTTTGCAGGACAATTCTCCATTTCTGTGGGGGGAGGGGGGGGGGCAGGGCGTTGCTCGTGGGCCGTCGCAATGCCTGCGGCGAGAATGCCTTTGTCGCAATGGCGC
>JAODKF010000018.1:1276892-1288244 GCA_026779585.1 Mormyrus proboscirostris
GAATGAATCTCCCCCCCCCCCCGCTGGAGGTGTCTCGGGAGTGAGATGATCCGACGCCTTTCTAGGTCAGAGGTTAATGAATGATTATTCCTCACTTTGTACCACTTCAGGATGCTGATCCGTGGGGGGTTTCTCCTGCCCTGGGGCGCACAGGAGACCGGCATTCTCTTGCCCTGGGGTGCACAGGAGACCGGCATTCAAAGAAACATAACAGGCAGGCAGGGGTATACACTCTGCGGAAATAACTACTGCGGTAGTAAATGTCCATTTGTGCTTATGTAGTCATTTTTGTCGCAGACAAATTTTACTTAGATGCACAGTATACTTAAATGGAGAAAGTCAAAATACACACATAGGGTACAATAAAGGCCGACTGTAGGCATCAAGGATTCATTATTTTGCTACACTTCAAACCATTAAGATGCATCGGCTGCCAAAAATGGGAAAGTTCAATTACGGTAAGCTATATAGCGGTTAGGTCTTCCTCCTTCCCACGGTTTACGTGCTCAGGCAGCACACAGGACGGACCCGTTGGCTCAGGCAGCACACAGGATGGACCCGTCGGCTCAGGCAGCACACAGGACGGACCCGTCGGCGCAGAGCTGATGTAATTAGGACCTTCGGTTTCAGGAAATCAGGGCCAGTCAGGTCAGCCTGCGGAGCTCCCAGTCTGGGCCGGATCGTAAGGCCAGGGGCGAGAGTCTGGAGGAGTCCCAGTAGAGTCATACTTTCAGGATACTCTCAGGATACTCTCAGGAAGAGCGCAGGTCCCCAGACGGAGGATCTACGCAAACGGTCTGCTGGCCATGTCGGGGAATAGCCAGCCATGTGAATGATGTCATTGAGTGTCATGCCAGCGTGGTTTGAAGGACCCCATAGCTCTGGTTTTGGCGTTTTCTTCATTGCCAGAAAAAAGCTGGTAATTGATCAGCCAGAATTTTACCGTTTAAATGCAGGTGACATGCTTGTTTTGTAGTAGAGGACTCCACATCTACACATTGTGTATGTATTTTCAGTCCTTAAGTCCCTTCGAGTCCAAATTAACTCAAATAATTTGGTATATATACAGCACTGTATAAAAGTCTTAGACAGTTAAAGAAAATGATGGTTAAATGATCTTCATGGTGGTGTAAAATTATGATGTTTGTCATAGTGTGTTGGCTTGGCCATTTCAAAACCTCTCCTAAAGTCAACCCAATATGCACAGCAACCATCCAATACACAGTATTTTTTAAAAAGACCGCTTGTTATTTAACTAATTAAGTTAATTAATTAATTGGCCTGGTGGTGAAATTTAACGACTACTTGGAAGGGCTGAGGTGCCCCTGTGGAGACGCTTGAGAGCCAAGGTGATGTTTATCTAACCATCCAACAAGATGCCCACAAGGTTTTGGAGAACAGATTAAGAAATTCTTGCTTATTTTTTTATTGGTTACTGTTAAATTGCACGAGTTCTAATGTTAATTAGTTTTTTTTTTGAGCAAATACATACTTACTATCCAGATAATTAGCCTGAAACATGTTCTTTGAGGCTGCCTAAGACTTTTGCTATACACACACACGCACACACACACCACTGACGTCTATACGAGTGTACGCGACAGTCGTCATTCAGTAACATACATGGGAAATGGATGCCTGAAATGACACATTCACACCGAAGTGACAAAAACAATGAAATACTACGCGATGCTGAAATGATGAATCGTTTCCTGGGCTGTTTGGTATCGCCAGCCCATGCCCAGAAAGACAGAAAAGAACAATAACAAAGAAACATCATGTCCCAGACTATTGTTCTATCCGGGCCTGATTGAAGTTGGTGGGACTTCCTGTACAAAGTTTTTATAGTACAGTGCGAGCCCTTTGCTAACTTCCCCTCGGACCCTAAATCACTTATCGCATCAAAGTGTCGTGCTCCGTTCCCGTACAGCTCACACGTGACACTGCGGGTCCTGCCAGGCTGGAATAATGACAAGGATGCAGACATAGAAAACGCCTTCCTCTCTGGTGAAAACGAAAAAAGCGGCAAATTCAGACGTATGTCATGTGGATGTCACAAAACAATGTATAGCCACAGGATATTACCCAGACATGCTGGATCGCCCATCGCTATTAACGGTGCCGGCTCTCCAATTAAAGCTTTCGTAGTGCTGAAGATTTATGCTAATAAATAAATAATAATAAATAATATCAGTTTAACAGAGGTTATGTTTTGGGTTATGATTTTGTTTGCAGTTATAATTCATGTTAATTTAATAATATGGACTGTTGAATACTTTAAATCCAATAGGTTTTTAATGGCTTTGGTAAGAAAAAGAAGGAAATATCTCTAATAATTATATCTGTAATAACTAGGATACATTCGTTTTATGCAGATGGATATTTTAGGAATTAATGTCGCACATTAAGACATGGATATTGCTCATATATTATAAAATTGTTGGTAGCATTTCTAATTAGAGATTTTTTTTCTGTATCTGCATCTTTTTTCTTGCAGCCACTTTTGAAAGTGCTGATTTATGCTTCATTTATAAATCCTTCTGCAACTATGCTCAAGTTTTCCTGTTTCCGTCTCCAGACATTGTCCCTTGGAAAGGTTTAATAATATCTGTCATTTATAAATGTAAAATAATTGCATGAAAGCCCGATTCCTGCAGCTATATTTATATGTGTGTAAATCTCGCCACGTTTAAATACAGACGATATATTTGTAATATCGGTTCATTCACAATGTTATCATACTGAACACATAAAAATCATTACCTCCCAAAGCACCTTCTTTGAACTGTCTCAAAAGCTGTTTCATTTTAATGCCCGATAGCTTATATATTTTAAATAACAGCCTTCTCAGTTCTTTTGTTGGCATACTGTTCGTTTAAAACTGCTCATGAAAAATTATTTATGTCTGAGATCAATTTAAAAGCAAAAAGGTCCGTGTATTTTCACCGGTTTCACCAATCGCTGTGTATTTTCTCACTTAGTGTGAAGAAGTCGTTTCTGTGGGCACAGTGACTTGTCCTCACAACACAGGGGCTGAAAGGATGTAATTGGGGTTTTATTTATGCTTGGTGTTTATGGCGGGAAAAAAAACAAATGCTTCCTCAAAGGTCACTACGCCTGTGAAAAACTGAGAGCCTATTTGATACCATTCACACATCCTAAATAATCACAGGTGAATGGTAATTAACCTTGAGCCAGTTAACTGTTAAATGATAATTAATTGTTACAAGCGGGTAAAATGCTTTTCTTCCAACTTCAACTTTGCATGTTCCCACCCACTTTTACACAAGTTTTAAGTTTTACAAGTTATAGATTTTTTGCTAAGTTTCCTCAGGCTCCCTGTTACATTTTGTAGAATTATATTTTTATAATTTATCTTTATAATTAAAAAGAACTTCTACCCTTGCAGAGTACTTTTTCCAAATTTCTTACGTATGATTTGTAGATTATGCAGTGTAGATAATACATAGTGTCCTGTTATTTACGAACTACTTTGTAGGTAAGTGTCGTGAAGGACTAGACTCTGTAACACTCATTAGTGATCAACTTATATTATTTCAATTAACCATAGTACACAATAATCCATAATATTGATTTATTTATTGTAGTTTAAACATTGGTGTAATTAGCCATTATTTCCAAATTGTTAATCAATTTCTGTGAAACGTACCGCTACATGTTACGTTTGAAAAAGCATACATAGGTGTTAGCGACGTGTAACTCCTCTTGTCTCTTTGCATACTCAGGCTGCATCACAACTGGTTTGAAATCCCGAGTTTAAGTTATTTGCTAAGGTGAACTTTCAAAACGAGCTGTTTAATCTGGCCTGGCCCCGAGTCTGAGCGAAAAGATAATGAAATGCAAAGGCTAAAGTAATTCATCAAATCTGCGTTGCTGCGTCAGGCCAGTCGAGAAGAGAGCACTTCAGGTTTCTTAAAGCAACAGAACACAGCAGTCACTGACATAACACAATGATATTAAGGCGAAGAGCCTCACAGTTATTAATGAGTTTATCTCGCAGTAAAATTCTCTGCATTTCTCTCTTATTTCCCGGAGGAGGCCGGCAGGATGCAAAGGTCTGTCTTCTCGTCGGGACCTTGGCCCAGCACTTAATGGACACCACCACCAGGTTGACCCCCGTGGCAGAGAGAAAATGACCGGATTCGACTCCCTATCGATTTTCTCCAACGCCAAAGCTATGTTGACACACATGCAGGTATGCTGGTAGTGGGACTATGGTCCCACTATGCTTCGTTTTATGGGCAAGGAATGATGTACAGTCCTGAAAAAAGTACGAGATGCTACTTCCCTGCAAGACCATTACTTCCGCTTCCCGATTTGAAGATCCGTAGTCCACTAATTTTCCAATTAATATCATTGTTCACAGTGTGAAAATAAAAACACATATTTTACGTCACGTCTAACTTGCACAGGCAGAGCAGCTATATTTTTGCATTTTAAAACGTGTTGGTCAGTCTGTTCTCCAGAATGAAGTAACACCTTTCAATCTATTCCGCCATATAATGGAATATAAGTGATGTTACACTATATTGTAATTGGTAGTCTTCTCCAGTTATACTAATATTTTTCATGCTTACATGAGTACGTTTGCAAATTTCTAATTATATTGAAATCAGTGTAACAAGGTATTTTGTTGTTGTTGCTGTTGTTTACAGACTGACAGGCTAAATATCAAAAGCCAATCTACAGCTGCTGAGTAAAAAAAAAATAAAAATAAAAAAAAACAGAGCAGAATCATTTCACCCAGGTTGGTTATGACTGAGGCGCAGGAAGCGGAGCCATTGTTGACGTCAAACACGGATGCCCACCCCCATTTGCTTAATTTAAGTACCCTTCCCTGGAGTTTTCTGGGTAATAGCCAGTAGGACAGGAAAATCACAGGATAGGATACCACGCACACCCCCCTGCCCCCCCCCCTCCTCCTCCAGCTACTATTAAATAAATCCTGAAAAACATAGTATGGAGCATCCAAGGCTACCGCAGTGGCTGTGTCCTGTGTCTGCTTCCCTTCTGGAAGTCACACCTCATCCCAATCTCTTCCTTTCACTCCAAGCGTCGGCGTTTCGTCAGGAAGGAGGGCCACTTGGGCGCAGGGCGGGGGCGGGGGGGGGGGGGATGTGTGGCGGTCACAGAAGCCGTCCGCAGGGCCCAGGGGAGTCGTCCCAGAGGGCCCCCAGGCGAAGCTTGCTGCTTGTAGGGAGAAGCATCTGCGATTGCGGCCTCCTCTGTTGAATTTCTCAGAAGAGAATGTTTTCCCACTTGTTGGAGTATTTGGTAACGCTTCAGTTTTATGCTGCAAAGGCGGCTCGTGAAAACAATTAACAGCTCGCTGCTCCGTCACAGTTATAACATAATCAAAGTTATTCTGAAAGACAACAATTACTGATTATGAAACATATTTCATTTTTATTTAATGTTTAATTTTCAACTTTATATTTAAAAGTGTATGTCACTAGCTTATCTGGGACCTGAGTACTTAATTTCGCTCCACGGCATGTGCGAACGTGTGTGGAATGACAATAAAGTTCTTGAATCTTGAATACTAAAGGAATATACGGTACATTTGTTCATTATTTTTCTGACATTCAAAAACCAGTTTTGGGTGAAACAGCAACATACTTATTCTGTTGACATACAGTACAATATATCTTAAGCTCAATTGTCTGTTTTGCATAACATCGTTTTATTAGAATGGTCTCAACGCAAAACAGTAGTAAGCAAAGGGTTACTGATCGAGATCCTGAAATGGGAAACGATCTTGCGTTCCTGGACAGGTTGTTTACCTAAATTGCTTGACATGTTTAGGTTGTTTTCTACATAAAATGTTTGTTTCCAGAAAGACATTTCGTGATATTCCGCCTCCACTATAGGGAAGCTCAGACTCTATTCCTGGGACCAAAAATACTTTAAACTTTGAAATCAGAACCAGAACCTTCCCTTGATTCATATTCCACATATTTCCAGAGTAGACTGTGCTGATCATTAACATTTCAATAAGTGATTTTCAAACCCACTTTATACAGACCAAAGTATTACAGTCCTTATCTGTTACAACATTGGAAGGGTGCTCTAAATGTCCTAATTGGCCATCTCTATTTACAGTACATACCTTTCTCTCCCATGCTATCTCTCAGTCCTATGCTCCCCCGTTAGCAGACAAAATTACTTGGTTATAGAACACCTAAATATCTTTCGGTGGCTCGCTATCAATCAATAACTAAACATTTGCACTGCTGTAAGAATTTTTCCCATCAAAACACACATGAAATGAGTTTGAACAGGAAATATTGCTAAATAGGAAATAGTAATTGACAAAGTTGGAAATACAGGACAGTGATGTAACCCAAATTTTGGTGCAAGTCGAAACACACCCTTTTTCTGATCTATTTACAATGTCTAATTACACTTCCATTGTGATGGCTTTCCTCTTTACAGGAAAACCCATTAAAGTGGAACACTTGCACTTTTAACAGTCTAAAATGGCGTAGGTAAGCATACTGGAGGACACCAACTCCACGCCACGCTACTGCGTATTCTTCCGCCGTGCGCAACCAAACTAGTTCGCCCACGTAGTCCGTAAGTACAAAGGTAATAGTGCAACCTGAAACACTCACGTCTCAATTTTTTAAATTTCAAGTTTTTATTGGAGTGAACATAGAAACTCGAAATATCATATGTTGAGAAGTAACCTAATTACAGCATTTCTTGCAGCAATTGCAGCATTCTAGATGTTAGTTTGCTCAGGAAATCTGATGAGATTTCACACTGTGTTTCCGGGAGCATCTTCCACAAGTTGCATTGTCTTGATAGGCACTTCTTACGTACCATTGGGTCAAGCAGTTCCTATAACAGCTCTGTAGAGTCGGGGTCCAGTGACCCTGCTGGTTACTCCTTTATACACAGAATACTAGCTGACTGCTTCTTCCCGAAACAATTCTTGCATATTTTGGAGCTGTGTTTGGGTCATTGTCCTGTTGTAAGATGAAATTGGCTCCAATTAAGCGCCGTCCACAGGGTGTGGCATGGCGTTTCAAAATGGAGTGACAGTCTTCCTTATTGAAGAACCCTTTTATCCTGTATAAATCTCCCACTTTACCATCACCAAAGTAGCCCCAGACCGTCACATTGCCTCCATCATGCTTGACAGATATCATCAAGCACTCCTCCAGCGTCTTTTCATTCGATCTGTGTCTCACAAATGTCTATCCATAACACTTTTTTCCGATCATCCTCTGCCCAATGTTTCATTTCATTTCCCCATCTCAGTCTTTTCTCTTTATTGGCCATTCTGAGATACGGCTTTTTCTTTGCAATTCTGCATATAAGGCCAACATTCTGGAGTTGCGTCTTCACTGTTGACGTTGAGGCTGCTCTTTTGCGGGTGCTATTTAATGAAGCTGCCATTTGAAGACGTATGAGGCATCTGTTGCTTAAACTACACACTCTAATGTATTTATCGTCTCGCTCAGCTGTGCTCCGGGGTCCCCCTCTCCTTTTTCTGTTCTGGTTAGGGCTGGTTTGCACTGCTCTGTGAAGGGAGTAGTATACAGCATTGTAGGAGATCTTTAGTTTCCTGGCAATTTCTCATACAGAATAGCCTTAATTTCTCAGAATAATAAAAGACCGGCGAGTTACAGAAGAATGTTCTTTGTTTCTGACCATTTTGAGCGTATAATCGAACCCACAATTACTGATTCTCCAGATACTTCACTAGTCCAATTTTATTGCTTCTTTAATCAACACAACAATTTTCACCTGTGCTAACATAATTGCAAAAGAGTTTTCTAATGATTAATTAACCTGAAAATGATCAACTTGCATTAGCAAACGCAACATTCCTCTGGAGCACAGGACTAATTGTTGCTGATAATGGGCCTATGTACACCTATGTAGATATTCCATTAAAATCAGCTGTGTCGAGCTATGGTAGTCATCCACGACATTAACAATGTCTGCACAGCATTTCCGATCAACCTGATGTTATTTTAAAGGACAAAAAAGCACGGACATTTCTAAGCAATGCCAAACTTTTGAATGTTAGTGTAAATTTATTTATTTAGCAGGTGCTTTTGTCCAAAGCGATATACAGGGGAGGCAGATACATCACAGGCATAGAGCATTCAAGCAACCAGCTTTGGTGCAACTAGGCTGAACTTTGAATGATTGACCAATACAAGTTCATAGTAGTAGTGGAACAAGAACAAAACAGTGTTAGAACTCAACATTAGAGCAATTATAGAAAGTCATAGAACCAACGGAATCTAGCAGGAACTAGGACTGAGTACAAAATACAAGAACACAGCATCCAGCCATGCAAAGCCATTTCAGTGAAATGGTCAACAATTGTAGTGAGCCAGGCAGAATCAGGGGAAGGACGAGGGCCGTTGAGGTGATCTAGGAAGAGAAGGATGTTAACAGGTTTCTTGTGGACTCCAGATGGGTTGTTGTTGGGTAGTTCTTTTCCTCTTTGAGGAACCATGTGTGAAAGATGTGTAATTCAAGACTTTTTCACACAATGGAGGTATCGCTAACCATACAGAGGGAGATGAAGCAAAGGTTGTGATGCGCAACTCAATGTGAGTAGGTGCTTCTCCTTTAGCAACAAAGGTAGGACTAGGGACTTGAATTTGATGAGTAATTATACAGTTAACCTATGGAAACAGACGCAGAGATGTTACATGAATGCATTGCAGCTGATTGACTACCAGAAGTCCTGCAAAATTTTTGAATCATCTGCGACACATGCTGGCAGCCCAGTAAAGAGTTTTGCTAATCTAGTCATGAGATGACAAGTACCTGGGCAAGGAGGTGATTCTGTAATATGTTGTGATTTTCCGTATATTATGCAAAGTCAATTTACAAAGGAAAGGAGGCTGTAATGTGGTCAGCAAAGGACAGTTAGTCATCCGTTATTACGCTTGGGTTTCTAGCAAACCCTTACAGAGACAACATCAATGATCTTAGGTGTAGAGTGATGTTGTGTTGAAAGGCAGGGTTGACAGAAAAGACAAGAAGGTTTTGGAAAGCTTCATTTATTTGAGATGGCTGCGATGTCAGCAAGGCATGTGGAAATCCAAGCCGAGACTATGGTTTCCTCTGGGGCAAAGGGGGGAGGAGTTGGACGTCATGCTGCGGTGGTAGGGAGACGCCATGTGACGGAATGATCGGACCTAGAGGTGCTGTAAGAAGAGGGGGCAAGAATGGAACCTTGAGGCACATTACTTGCTAGCTGATATGACTTTGACACCTCAACTTCGACACCAGGAAGGATCTACTTGAGAAGTGAGACTCAGACGTCCCCATGAGAGAGCACTGCAGGATCTGATCATGCACCTAAACGTACATGTGATCATTCATAAGGATGAGACAGGAGGAGCCAAATCAGATCCGTAATTAGAGGGTGTATAAATTGGAACCAATGAAGAATTGCAGCTCTTTCAGATTGCAGGGTATCCAAAACAGTCAAGACGCTGGTCTTGGTGGAGTATCTAGCTTTGAAGCCAAAATGATGAGGGTCCAGAAGATTATTCTGTGTGAGATATTCAGAAATATGACTGATAAGTGCAAACTTGAGAGCGTTAGACAGAAATGAGATAATAAAGACTGGTATGTGGTTTTCAGCTTATGATTGATTGAGTGCGGGTTTTTGAGTAGAGTAGGTATTTGAGTCTGCTAAATGGCACTCTTGACAAACATCGACTTTTACGAGCATATCAAAACTATGAAATATCCCAGAGTCATGCCTACGACTTCAGCAACACCTTCACATAACACCAACTGAAACACCAGGCGCTGCTGCAGTTATTCTGATGCTGCCTGAGGCTGTTGCTCTTTGCAGTATTAATCACGATCGTCCATTAAGGGAATTCCTGGCTTGATTCCACTTAAAACCCCTCCCCCCATTTGAACTAACATAGTCTCACCCTGCCAGCATCATACGGCACTGAAGATAGAATTTAATTAGAGTATTCAATATAATAAGCTAATTGAACCCTGGTGGCAACATCTCCTTGAAGGTGTTTATGACCTTTGCCAAGTCCAGCCAATAGCTAAAACTGCCCTTTATTTTGACGTGTGTAAGCGATACGCAGTTCTGATGAATAAGGGACAAGGAATGTATCTACTTTCCATGTCACCCTCTTCCTAAATATTTTGACTCCTTGAGCAGCGGTGTACGTAACAAGCGATTATCCTCTGCCCCGTCACCATCTGCAGCGTGCGGCAGCTGACAAATGAAAACAACCCACGGAAAATTCACAGGAAATTCAGGCCGGGTGCGGAAAGCGCCGTTCGTGACGGAGTTTTCACAAATTGGGCCCCAGCTTTCATTTGCATCTCTGGAGTCACGGCAATTACTCGTACCGCAGCCAGACCTGCTGGGCTTTCCGACTCGAGCCGTCCGCTGGGCTTAATTAGAGGGTGCGATTGCTAGTTGGGAAGCTTTTTTTTTTTTTTCCCATACTCAAGCCGTTCTTCCCCAAAACGATTCCTGATAAGATTTCAATCAGACGGGAACCACAGTGACATTTATGGTCACAAAACAGTTATTGTCCCTCCTTCTCTTTCCTTCAGGCTAGCAGCTCCTAAACCAGCACGCGCCCCTCCCCCGTCATCCCTGTCAGTTTCTGTCCCAGTCGCTGACCCCCCCCCACCCCCGCCCGGCTCCCAGAGATCCCGACAGGTGTTCCAGCTCCCCTTAATGAAACATAAAGGGCGGCAGGATGGGGCCGGAGGAGCCAAATCGGATCTGTGCCTCCTTTGTGCTGCATTAACAACTCAATTAAACCCAGCTGAGCATCTGCTGCGGCGCTGCCGGCTGCGCCGGGCTCGCTCCGCCACTCGGGTGTGTCCATGCGCGGCTGTGTGTGTGCGTGAGTGCGCGTGCGCATGTAGCCAAAGGAACTTTCGCCGGCGGAGGCGCCGGACTGCGGCTGAATGAGGAGTATAATCTTACTCCCTCAGAAGTACCGAATAAATGAATAAGACTTTCGCAGAAAATGATGTGTCTTTCATTCATTCATCCATCCGTCTTCCATGCTGGCGCGTCTTTTGTGGGGTCGCAGAGGTCCAGAGCCTCTCCAGCAACCAAGGGGCGTAAGGAAAGGAACAACCCAGGATGGGGCACTGACCCATCGCAGGACACACACCTCCTTCACATGCAATCTAGCTCAGAAAAGTGCAATTTAGGGAATTTTTACATTAACATGCATAGAAGCTGTAACTTAGGGAAGAGCAGGCCGAGATGTGCAGGGGGAGATGCAAAGACATCACCCGTGTGGAGGGTAAAAAGGAGAAGATTGAGATGGGGGGGTCGCAGAACAGTAGGGGACT
>JAODKF010000018.1:1324904-1350506 GCA_026779585.1 Mormyrus proboscirostris
CCATCACCAATCGTCTTAAAGTCTTATGATTTACGATTTGAAAGTGCTAGCGTCTGTAAATATTCTTATAACAATTTCCTTTTGTTTATATCACCCTACATGTTGAGTTTACGCCTTAGAATCCCTACAATAATTTATTTCTAATAAAATAGTTCTCCTATATAA
Organism: Mormyrus proboscirostris; assembly: GCA_026779585.1. Classification (NCBI taxonomy): domain Eukaryota; kingdom Metazoa; phylum Chordata; class Actinopteri; order Osteoglossiformes; family Mormyridae; genus Mormyrus; species Mormyrus proboscirostris. The sequence goes on from JAODKF010000018.1 coordinate 1,325,070, forward strand.
TTACTCTTGTTTATTTTGCTGTTATTATATGGGTGTTTTGTGTTTACAATAGGCATATACGAGGATTTGTTCAAAATGTTCGAATATACCCATTATGTAATTATTCTAGTTGTAATATAGCATTCTTGTAAATACACAACAAAGGTTAAATTGGTTAAAGTGTAACTGAATTATTCTCGCCCCAGTCATATGTATCCAAATAATTAGTTCCTATAATGGAAAGCGCTTACTCCGTCTTCGCGTGATCCCTTCATGTTAAAGGCGTCTCTTGGCAAACCTTGTCGCGAGCCAAATTGTACGCGCAACCTATTCCTCTTACTTGTACTCGGGCTGACAAATTTATTTACGCTGTAGGGTATTTTTTCCATATTACGCTGACGGAAGGGGGAGGGGCAGGTGCAAATAATGCGTTTGTAATGAGATGACACTGTTTCCTATTGGGTATTACTGGACCTATTAGCATACAGTTTAAGATATGCCGGTAAATTAGTTATTAATTTAACGCATTATTTTCAGCCAAAACCGTAAATCACGTTCAGTCCGTGTAATAAATTTAGGGATTCTAGCATACAGAAGAAACACGATTTTTATGCAATTAATGAATAAACATATTTCTGTGAGCGCGAGCCTCTAATGGATAAGCAGTTATTGAAGATGGATGGATAGATTCCTTTTAGTAGTTTATCTAATGAGTCATCTACAGACAGTGGCGCCACTTTTTCTCGAGGGTCGCACGGTCTGGTGCTTCCCCCTTAGTGTCACATTATAATACGACCGAAATTGCGATCTAAATTATATATTTTCATTGTCTGTCCCGCTGTAAGTACGTACAACTGCAAAAAAAATGTAATCCTAATTCGCGAATAGAGCGATCTTGCCTTTCCGGACTTGTGCCATTCTTTTACAGCTGTGCTATGGTCGTTTTAGAGCAGTCACCAATAAAAGAAACACTGACGGCTGTGTTCGGCCTGTCACTCTTTTCAGCTCGAGGTTTAATGCACTGTCAAGATCCGCAATCTATTTTTTATGAGAAATTTACGAAAGGGTTATCTAGCAGGAACTTACAATGTATATGTTTACATTCTACTAATTTATCTGACGCTTTCATCGATTAAATTAAAGGTAGATTAAAGGGCTACAATTTTATGTGAGATCTTTGGGATTTGAACCCAATTCTTTTGCGTTGTTAGCAAAAGGGAGTACTTGTTGAGCTTTTGTATAACTTTCTAAGTTCATATAGGTCTAGTAAAGGCATGTTTTATGGCGAAGTTCTCAAATTTCCAAGGATCGTTTATTTAGACTACAGATACCACCAAAACAGATAACGTTACCGAGAACCATAATTCAAAACGCCCTGAAAGAAATCTAAATATCACAATGGTTTAAATGCTTATAATGTAAAATGAAACATAACTGTTTGTAGTTACAAAATACGGTAGCCTGGTGTTTAGTGTAGTCGATAGGTTAATCAAACAAATGTGTCCTTTGATTCTCTTTAGTTGAATGCTAATTTTTATTTAGCCACATCCTTGTTGACATTAACTACACCAGCCCACCCCACCCCTCCCCAAAGACAAATACAACGGTGTGTGGGTATGTTTATGTTTCCCGTGCATCCAGGTCCCTGGCCTCCATCTTTTTTTATCTTAAATGGACCCCCGAGGAGCATTAGGCTTGACTAACACCGCGCCCTGGGGCTTTCAAATGCTGCGATCCGCGGGAGAGAACGAACTACGCCGAGGTGAGAAAGCCAAGGAACCGTTTGGCCTAGTTAGGGGCTCGGGGTGCCCTGTTGGGAATCCCAGCGTTTGTCATTCAGCCGAGGAGAAGACACAACAGGTACTAAATACTGCGGAACGTGACAATGCCAAGTGCAATACGGAATGCCACGTAGAATGCAAAGGCAAAAATTCAGTTGTCGCAGATGGCGTTCAAAAGACTTCGCCTCTTTCGTAATTGCCTATATTTAAGCCCAAAAAGGCAAACAACACTCACCTTTTTCAACCCGTATTGCGTTATGTTCGTGTTATGTAATTATGTATCCATTAAAAGAAATCCGAATATAAGTGCCATAATTATTTGACACATGGGCCTACCTACACTCTAAGTGGTTGTTTACCTTGCATTCTGTGGTTCTGTGATTACGGACATGTAAGGATTTGGCTCCTCATGGTTCTTAATAATATATATGCGAATGATGGATTAATGGCGGATCACAATAAAGGCCATAAACTATCACTGTCCTTGCCGAAATCGGCCTACTGCAAATACAACGTGGCAGAGAGCCTGCTTGCGCAGTTACATGAAGTTAGGCGCTGCCCCGCCAGCTGGGCAATCCGGCTGCACGGCGCCCCCAGGTCCGGAGGTTACAAGGAATCGCTGCAGGACTTCTTGTACTTCGCCTTACAATGCAATTAAGGCATACATAAATTTAAAAGTGATTTTTTTTTTAACTATGATGTAAGTCTGATGCGCCCACATTAAATCAAATTATTAATATAAAAATCTATATTCATATTTTAAGCCAGCCTCCGTGGCTGTATCCATAATTGTCACAGTGAAACAATTGAACCTGCAATTATTTTGTTCTTCACAACACTTTTCTTAAATATACGACGAAGGCGACGACGATGACAACTACAGCAACAACAACAGCAACATCAACAGCAGCAGCAACAACAAGAACAACAATAACAACAATCACCAAAACAATAATAATACTCAATTTCATTACATAGCGTATGATGAGTATTGTATTTTTCTCCTGCTGCAATATCATAAGTTTTACGTGAAATAAATTTCCTTATTGGCAAGCCATAGAAAGAGAGCAATGACGTGAACTTGAATTTTAGCCAATACTTACCGAAACTGCGCAACAGCAACCCTGATTGTTTCAGTGGTGATCTTATCCTCCATTTAAGGTGCCCCCTTTCCTCAGATTTTATGAATCAAGCCATGAGGAAATCTGGGTGGGAAATATCAGCGGCCAATCCTTTAACAAATGTAACTAACAGCATAATTATCTAAAAATTGTCACTAATTGAACTGCTGGCCTAATGGATATTTACTGCCGAAATGGATTTTGCTGCTTTACCTTGCGCGTATTTACCTTTAGCGAAAATGTATATTTAGTGGTAAATCGCTGCAGTTTAGGGAACCTTAGGAGAATGTGTTGTATATCAGAAATAATCACGCTGAAAGCTGACCCCATAATGTTCCATATATTTTACAGACTGCATTCGTCTTGCAGATGTACGCAGCTTATTTGAAGCCCCCCCCCCCCCCTCGTGTCATGTTGATATGGCAAGGAGTGCAGCTGTTTTATTTAGTAATACGGGTTAACAACTGGTGGAGACCTGGCGTTCTGAAACAGAGATCTGATTCTTATAGTTCATGTGTGGAACGTTATGGAACTTAAAATGATAAACCCGTATCAAATATCTGCAGACAATTTCTCTGACTGCTTTGATTCATTTGTTTCTCATGCAGCCAAAGGATTTGAAAGTCAGATATTAAGCAAAGGAAAGCAAGAATGTGGCTTTGAATTAACGAGGGTCCACAGACATAATATTTTTCCTTTCCCGAAACAGGCAAAGAGCAATTTCACATGACACTGCTGTCTCGTTTTGCTTGGATTAAAAACTTCATTATTTTTTTTTATTACAATTACATATTATGAAGAAGTACAAATTCATATATTCGATGATTAATGTATTATATCTATATAAAACAAAGTGAGACGAAAATTAGAATATAAAGAAAATATTAATATCCCCGCGACCCTGAGCAGAATAAGCATTTCTACGGATGATTTGATACATGGAATAATATTTTTTATCGATAAGAATACAATCTTTAAAAAATGTTTAAAGTAATAATATTATATCCACTTACTAATTCTAATAACAATTATCATAAATTCAAATTAAAAAATGAGTTTAAAAATGTTTAACGATTTGTAACTGATGTTGTAATAATATTCAGAAGACTAATTATGATACATGTTAAGTGTGGATGAGCGATGAAACTGGCTTAATTAGTCTGTGTTAAACTACCCCGGTTAAGCAGTGGTCCCCGAGACCAAAACAGTCTTCATCGTCAGCTCAAATATTCAGTCACTGCAAATGACTGTACGCCAGGAATAACAAGACAGACAAGTTAAGCGCAACAAGAGACGCGGGGAACAAGTTCGGAGAAGGAGAGACAGCCACAATGAAAATAAAGCGCTGCAGCTCCCGTAAGACTAGATGATTGATGAAGTCAGGTGCGCTGTTTCTAATTAACGCTTAAATTAGGCCAAAGAAGACCTTTCGAATTAGCGCCGCTCCACCGGAGACCGTAAAGATCATATAAAACATGTTTTGAAAAGAGATATTGACAGACTTAGTTTAAGCATCATTAGTGCTTACAGGATTTGAGAGAAATGTCACACCATCCCTTTCCGCTCAGAAAAGCATCGCCTTCTTAACCCTACGTAGTTCTTTTAACATAGAACTTAAGAAGGCTTCGGGACACCTACCCCAGATCTCCAGCGTGTGTCTGTGTGTGTACACATATGCACTTGTTTGCTGCAAATTGGCGCTTCAACTGTATGTTAAAATGTCACTTTTTACAGCTGTCATTACTACGTTGTTATAAAGTCTAACATTTATTATTAGGGTAATAAAGTGTACTGGTAGAGTTTTCCCCCCACTTTTTTATAAGGTTTTATAGGATTTAGCCCAGGTTGCATACATGCCTATGAAATAACTATTAATATAGTATAACAAAATTTTCTACAATAACCAATAAATTCTCATTACTTGCCCAAATCGATAAAATACCTGTTGTGTACGACAACATAAGTTTGTTCTCATGTACTTCTATATTATAAGAAACAAGATATAAATAAGAAATTTAATATGACCATTTTTTATTCATTCTAAGTTCGCTTGAGGGACAGCTTAGGTCATGCATGCCTGTTAATAAAAATGATGTAATATTTAATCATATAATTAGCTTTTGTGTTTGATTTGTCTGTTTTTGATAACTATATATTAGGTTAATAGGTTTACTTAAATAAAAAAAACTTTATCTATTTTTGATTCTCAATTAAATCGCGTCATCTCCTGACTTGCCCTGACGATAACCTGCGATTCTCCGCTTGCTTGTTTTTAGCCTTACCGTAAGCGGGTATTTACCGTGTCAGTCGTGTTTCTTGAATAAATTATCCTTTGTTTTATAACACGCTCTTGCCGTTGTTCCTCAATGACATCCTTGTCGCAGGCACTCTCCATCCAGTGTAATAGAATCTCGTGCTGTTTTAATAACTCCCGTGTTATTTGGGCCCTGTTCTGTCCTTACATGAATGTCACCATATGGTGTTTTTGGCACGAGTGACGCTTCTTCGGAGTCCATTCATCTCTAATAGTTCGTGTAAAAGGGTTATCTATCATTTCAATCGATCATTAAATCTACGATCAGATCAAACGTCGGTACATTTTGCATCATATTCCAATAGACTTGAGCTGATTTCAAGAGTCAAAATAATGCATTTAGCTGACACACGCATTTAGCAAACATAAGCGACGCACGCAACAGAAATAAGAAGTGACGAGCCTTGATTTGGAATCTTTCTGTGCTTCTAGTCCTAGAAAGACCGCGGAGCGTTTTGTAGTGTAAATAATTATTTTTTGATTCGGTTCAGTTGTACAGCTGTTGAGAAACTTGGTTCCAGTGAATTTATGTAGTCATAAAAAATATATAACTTGGAGTAATATCGTCGCGCAGGCCATTCTGATTTTCAGCTGTGCTTTTCTATTCTTAGCCACAAAACGAATGAATTAAAAACGCAGTCTGTCCATGACGGGTAACATTCGAATTCACGTAAATATACCTTTTTATAAAATGTATTAATTGAACAATGTTTTATGGGGTCAGAAGTGATGTCCTTAAAATTACTTGAAATTGTGAAATTTTATTAATTGACGCTACACTCCACATACAGCACAATAAATAATTTAAATCTGAAGACAACGCGCCTGCATGTTTTTAAAAGAACTACTTCCCAATTTTGTGTGCACGTGCAGTGTGAAGCTGAACACACGTCTTCCATATTAGCATTTAAGAAACACGTCGTTTGAAAACTGTGATAGAGATGAAAGGAATGTCATACCGCGTTCGTTTTTGTTTCTTGAATACTTGAGAGTGAAAACGATATAAATTTTAGTTCATGGTGCTGATATTATTTTATAACTATGATATGCGCTGTGATTTTTTTTTTTGGTGTTTTACACAATAAAGCATAGAATTTGAGTAGCATGCTACCTGTAGTGTGCAGTGAATAGATTGTGTATTCCATACTTTCATTTAATTGTATTGTTTGGGTGTGCTGATACAAACTAATATTACGAGCGGAAAATAAAACGAGTGATGGTACCTACCTGCTCTCTGCACCCAGCTAGATTCCAAACACTCCGGCACCTAACACTCAAGAGCGAACCTCGATGCTGAACCTGAATTCAGGTTTTAAACACCACCATTAACAGAAGGACAAGTGACGCGGAAAATTTAATTCGGGGTCCCCGCTTAACCTGTATTTTTACTCGGGCAAGAACTGAGAGTTTTATTTTCGGAAAACTGAAATATCGTCGAGTTATTTGTAAGACGTTTTATAGCGTTTCACTTCTGTGTAATTCAAAACCGCGCACAAATCTCCCCTTTCTCTCATAATCATTTCCAGGTTGTCTCTGTTTTTATGGTGCATTAGAAAGAAGATGAGCTAATAAATTTAACTAACCCGCCACGGACAGTGCTTTCATCTGTTCGAGATTGTCCGAGTGTTCCTTCGTCCCATTTTTCTATCCATTGATGGAGAAAGCAAAACAGCGCCGACACGCTTCCCTAAAACTAATATAAATAATGCGAAAATTAATATTTCTGCCTTAAATGCTTGCCCTTGCCCAGTGAAACATGATGGATGCATAAAAACAGCCTTTGGCTGGGCTGTGCTTCGATTAATCGTATATTCATTTCCCAGAATTCAAAAACATTCGTGATACTTAGCGTTAATAATATTATGAATATAATACTATTTTATTGCTGCAACGATCTGGACCAGTGTCGTGTGAACTAAAAGTCAAACTTATTTTTAATATCAAATCATTTGTACATTTACTGTATATAGAAAATGTAAGTTCTGTTGTTATTACAGTGATATTGCAGTTGTTGTAAAAGCCTTTCAAGGTTTTTTTCAGACCGTACTGCGCTTGCTCAAACAGTGTAGCTTACACAGTTTAATACATGTAATGCCTATATCACAAGCGCGGGTTAAAAAAACAACAAAATAAATTAAAGTGATAACATTTCGGAATGTTATTTCTTGGTTCATCACGTTTGCCAAGAGATTATTTAACATCTGTTCAAAAGCTATTCACAGCGCGTTATGACGTAACTCATAGGTTTTATAAACAGGAATCATTACTCTCCCTTTTCAGTGAAATATACATGGGCAGCACGTGGTTCCCTTAAGTGGAAAGTGGAGCAGCAGATGCATAAACCTTTCAAGCCGTGTCTCGCTTTTTTAAATTTGGTAACGCCGGGGAAACTCCTCCTATTCCTGCGTCCAATTAATTAATGTGGCCTGGCCCTTTAAGACCCAGCGCCGGGTCAGTAAATGGTGTAGAGTTTCTCTAATTGATCTTCGCCCAATCAACAATAACATAAGTCGTTAGCGGTCGCTCGCTTTTCTTGTTCTGCGAGACGCTTTTTCTTTGTGGCAAATCAGCCCTGGGGCAGTACCGTTATACTTTTTAGCGATTTCAATGGAGTTCCTCAGAAGACCCGCGGCTTTCTTAAAGGGAATACAATTCTGATTCTGCTGTCTGTAAAACCGAAGTCCGGCTTGAAGAATGGTTCTTCTCGAAGATCATTTAACTTCAGAGCAGCTTTGAGCGTGCAACAAGGGGGTGAAGCGAAGACGCGAGCAGATATATAATCGGAAGTTTCTATGACCTTTTGAATGAAATATTATCTACTGCTATTAGAAATAAACATTTCGAGGGAGTACGATGACCTCAAGTAGAGACATGAAGGCAGGCTCAGTGTTGCAATCCAGCAGCGAGGAGAGGAGAAGAGGTGCTTTGGATCAACTTCCACCGCCAGCTAACTCCAACAAACCGCTCACTCCCTTTAGCATTGAGGATATTTTGAACAAACCGTCCATAAAGAAGTCGGCTGCCAGTCTCTGTCCGCCGAGAGTTTTAGAGAAAGTGACCGGATCGAGTGCCACCAGAAACGGTATTAACACTCCGTCTTCCCCGCTGTGTGCTCTGGAAGAGTTAGCAAGCAAAACTTTCAAAGGTCTGGAAGTCAGCGTTATCCAAGCCGCCGAAGGTATTCATTTTAAAAATTGTTTTCTGTTAATCGTCCATATCCGATCCGTGTCGCTTATGAAACAAATGCAATGCACGTGTATGGACTCCTGTACAGGAATGCGTGTTATTTTCCACTGGCACCTACAGCCACCGAAGAATGCAAGAGGCCCTGTATGAAAACAGCAGGTCTACAATACGCGCGTAACTGTAATATTTATCAACATTATGTCCTTCTGATATTTAAACTCCCAGGTTTAATTCCTTACAAAAAATATATATATATATATAAAAAATACAAAATTCAGCCTATAAGTATAAAATCAACATAAACAAAAAAACGGTGCCTGTTCAGTGTTCAGAGTAGTTAAATACATTAGTATTTAATAAATATTGTATATAACGACGTACATATTGTATATAACGACCTAGACATCTTGGTGTAGTTTTTTTGCATTTAATTTAAATGAAACATGATAGGAATCGGTTTATAACTGTTATTTGACAGTTTCTTGTAATGGAATTTTTCATAATCAGCTGTATTTTTAGCACTGTAAAGTACTGTTTCAAAAACAAATATGATGACCAGTGCTTATAGCTGGTTTTAATTATGGAGAATAACATGCTCCTGTAAAATTTAACGCAGTGAAATGTTTTAAATAAATGAGGCATTACAAACGAACACATCCAATATTACTTGTTATATTACTGTATTTATAGTATGCGAATATTAATAGCTCATAGCTAGTGTTCGAGTTATGTGTTGTTCTGTGTAGTTTCAGTAAAATCGGCCTAAATAGGATCGTATTATTAACCGTGACGGTTAGCAAAAATACGGGAATGTGCGCATATACAATGTTTTGAATTATTTGCCGCTGTGATTGCTTGAAGATGTATGCAGTGTGCTCGAAGGCCTACAGCCTGTCCGCCTGCTTCCTCTGGGAGTTTAACGCCAGTGTTTGCTTTCGTTTAAGGTCGTGAGCATCTGAACGCTTTCGGCCAACGTCAGGCCTCAAAAAAGAGAAGAAAGTCTCGCACGGCTTTCACGAACCATCAAATCTATGAACTGGAGAAGCGTTTCTTGTACCAGAAATACTTGTCCCCCGCGGACAGAGACCAGATTGCACAACAGCTGGGTCTGACCAACGCTCAGGTCATCACCTGGTTCCAGAACAGGCGTGCGAAACTCAAGAGAGACTTGGAGGAGATGAAAGCAGACGTTGAGTCGCTGAAGAAAATCCCACCGCAGGCTCTCCAGAAGCTGGTTAGCATGGAGGACGCTGATGAACCCCAAGGCGGCTCTGGAGCCGTGTCCCCCAGCATATCACCGTCCTCGCAAGGGCACGGGGTCTTTCCGCAGTCGCCTTTCTCATCCAGAGACCAAACCACCGACGAGTTTTCAGAGGAAGATGAAGAAATTGAAGTGGACGATTGAAAGTAGGCCTGCGTTATAAGAGAGGACACTTTCCAAATACTGCACGGACAGGGACTACTTTGGGAATTAACGTTCAAAGGAAGGACGTTTTGGTTGAAGTTTTATTTATATAAAGGACTGTAAAAAGACATAATGGGATGCTTCTGTATAAAGCTTCGGCAAATAACGTGGGGAATTATGATGAAAATTACTTTTTTAAAGTACCAAATTACTTTGATTCATGGTACAAGATTTCAGAAGTGTGTATGTACCTTTTGTGTTTCGTTTACTATGTCCTTAGGGAAACACTTGCAAATTTGCCTCTTTTGATAAACCATAAATCACACTCATTTTTTATAGCTGCTAAGAAATCATCTCCACAAAATTGGTGTTTTTTTCCCGCAGATGTGTACAGGTAAAGGATGCATATTTTGGGAGAAGAGTATGTTATTGCCTTTAAATACGTAGCTGAAACAGTGGGTTGTTCATGCAGAAATAATTTGTGGGAATTTGAATTGACATTAAAAATGACAGACGCGTAGGTTTTTTCCTGCCCATCTCAATGTAGTCTGTACCTTTACTAACCAGACTTCAGACATGGACTTGCAAACAATCACCTAATCTATAGGTATGTTCTGTATATAATTTAAATAAAACGTTTAATGGAACCTCTTATTATGGCAATTTTATTGTAACATTCTATTTAATCATTATCTCTGTAAATAAAGGGATTATAATATTTAGCGTTTCCTGACATGACGTGTTCTCTGAGCCTCGTTGTGCATTTCTGATTGTCATTTGCCCTTGTATGTCGCTCTGTGTTAAATGGTAAGGACCGTCGTGCTTACTCAATCTAACTTAAGTCTCGGGCACTGATGCGTTATAGAAATGTCTTCGCGAAGATCTTTTAAGAGTCGACAGACGAGCTGCTTGGGTATACGACCTAAAACGTCTATATAATTGTTTCAAGGTGAATCACTTTTGTGTTCGTAAATGTTCAAAGTATTAAGCATGTTTTGTTTTTTTTTTTGTTGTTTTTTTTACAAAGCCCATACAAGTGAGTCTACAGATCAGTCTTCCAACAGTGCCACGTTTGATCTTAGCGTTGTGGGACTCGAGCCTCAGAGGCAAATAAGCACGTCTCTCCCTCACGACTATCAGTTAAAGAACTGTTGTTGTCACAATATGGTTCGGACGGGGCCTGGTGTAAAATAAAGCTGTGACCGTCCCGATCCCATATGGTTTATGAATTTTCTCTTAACACAACCGAGTCGGCATGATTTATTAGTTTAACCCTCCTTTCCGTACTTAAACACTTTCCCTCTGCCGGCAGCAATAATACCACGCATCTGTGCCTCTTCTGTGCTTCTTTTAATTTGTGTGTTAAAAACGCCTATGAATAGCAATTGATTAGCGAGAGGTTCCTAATGAATAAATCTCAATAGGAGGCCAGTAGAAAGGGGGGTCTATTGCCTTTATCTCCTGCCATCTCGTTGTCCAGGCTGCAATCTGCTGGCAAATCTTTTGGTCCATTAGTAACATTTAACCAGATCAAGGAAAGCTGTTTGTGGAGGAGAGAATGACCGAGCTCCGCTGAACACAATTGACGCAATCGGTTGGAATCGCCAAAGGGTTGAAAAGTCAAGCAGTTTTTTTATTGTTGCGTTGCGAAACGGATCCAAGAACTTTCCATAAATGAGTTTTCGCCACAGAAACGAGACCAGGCTTATTCTTCATGTAGGCCTATTGGGTTTATTTTAAAGTTTATTTTGCGTTACGCATAATTTAGATTTTTTTTTTCAGATTCGACACATACTTTTACTATGTATTTGTATAAAAACAAAAAAAAAATCTCATTGAAATTTATGTAGAAATGAGGTTTCTGTCGGCCCTATCCTTATGAACATTACTTAACTGAGAGTATCACACACTTAGAAACTTAGAAATAGCTGGACATTTCAAAGATGCTGAAAGGTCCCAACTGCAGCTTGCAGATTACCGGCGCAATTATTTCAATGTTCCACCATATCACGAATATTTCTCTTTTGTATGAACGCGCAACAGTTTAATATATACTAAATGAGTATACCATGTTTTTACTTTTACCTTTGTTGAACCGTGTAACATTTAATGGCCAGCCGGTTAGACGCACAAGCAATGCATTCACCATAAACACTATTTCTCAGTAAGTAAATATTTTGTCGTGTATTTGTTCATTTGATTCGTTGTTATGTTTGTCGGACCCGAGCCTATTAAATGCGCTTGCATTTAATGCAAAAAACACACTGCATCCACGCAAAAGCCTGAAGGTTCGCTTACGCTGTGGGTTATGGGTGAGATATGTTGCAGTATTCTATTCAACTGATTCGACATTGGTCTCTCTGTAATAAACGTTAGGTATTGTCATATTTTTCATGTAATTGTCGGTGTAAACAAAAATCATTATGCAAAAAATCGTATGTTTCCTGTAATAATACCCATTGTTTATTTGAAATGTCTACTACAGGTATATCCGAACAAAAAATATTATTTGATGAATTGAAGTAATACACACGGATAATCATATCGGCGCATGATTTTATTCAAAAATGACCACTTGGCTTCGATTATTATTCTGCATGAAATATGAATTGTATCAATGTGCCTGTATGGTTTTGGACGCTATTGCTGCTACTATTTATAATAATTTCTTTCACATTGAAAACCTTATTTTAACCCGGAAACCATATATTATTTAGTGTATGAAAACCTCTGTTTAAAGTCGCGCACTATGCCAATAGTTCTTAACAATAATTTGACCGTGCAGGTGAAAATATTTTTTGTGTTGCTTACCTGGAACCATTACGTAGTATAGGCGCAGTTTCATTTTATTTGGTTTGTATTTATGTAACTTTCATATTAAAATGTTAATTTTATATTGAAATGTTTAATATACGGTACTGTCTTTTTTTAAGTGTATTACAAATCTGGATTTTTCTCTTAAAAATAACAGTATATGGCTCAAAAACACACGCCAGTTTCACCAAAAACGTTTTTTTTTTTTAAAAAAAAAAAAAAAAAAAACATCACAGCAGCAATAACAATTTATCGATGCTTCCTTAAACATTTTAATAAATTTCTCTCTTAACCTTGAAATCTAAATGCAGAATTTAAATCAACGTTATTGTTTTCTTTTAAAATGTAACAGTGTTGTACATGAGATTAGAAAAAACAGCGTCGCTTAATACAACGAAATAGAGAAACCAAAACATAAAATATGCAAATTGTGTCATTCCCGCCTGTTTAAATAATTGTTCTTTTCATCGAAAGCATTACCCTACATGATAAACAACGCATTTGACTATATCGCTGTCACCACACTTTTTCTAGCATGTAGCATCTACGTAAGGAAGGAAAAAAAACAGCCCACATGAATGCCGCCAGGTAGCATTATTAATACATTTTGTGACATTAACTGCACATTTCATATATAAACGTTCTACGAAAGTTTCTCGTAGGAAATTCCTGTTTTTTTGTGTCTACCGTCGGTACTCCCTGAAATCCTGTTACTGCGCTTGTATGGTGAACCAAAACCTAATTTTCTGGATGGTTAATTACATCGTTTCTTCCCTGACATCATTGCTTGTTGGCATTAATTTGGCTTAACTAGTGATTAATTATCTAGCTTTAGAGTCACATCCCACTTTGTTTTCGAAATGTCTTGATTACTTGCATCACCTCTTTTCTTTATGCACGTCGTCACGAGCCGCTTAACATACGGTTTAAAAGTTTTATTTGTAAAACACTAACACAAGCGTTGATTTGTATAACACCTAGAGATATTTAGAGTAGTTAGTCAAGGAATTTTATTTTTATCTGCCTTTTCCGTCATGTAGCTGAATTCACAGGTCAGAAAAGCATCTAATCAACTGTCAGGTGCTTCATAAACAAGAGTTATTAAAGCATAAATGTCGTAACTTTTTTATAAATAAATGCACGGCACTCCATCGCAGCTACTGTCCGAATGAAAAGTATTAAATTTAGTCATACCGGTAACATTAACCATACGCCCTGGTAATACTAAAGTAGCAGTAAGAATTTCTTTATATGATATAAAAATGTGCCGCATGTGAACTCCTGTTCTTAAACGCCGCCTTATCTTTGTATATACTTATGGTTTATTGTAATGTCTTTATCAGTTGTGGGGAATGTGCAGCATGCTCCGTTGTAATAACTTGCAAAGAAGCGCTGTTAATTAAAATCAATATCATCCTATAAAATTTGTTATTCTAAAGAGATTACTCGCTCCCCCCATAAAACCAAAAGTTTCTTTATACTGAACACTGTTTCTGCAGTTTCTTCTTTAAGAAACTACTTACAGTATGCCGTTGTCTTCTCTCCAGGGAACACAAAGGTAGGCCGCAGCTTCATAAGAAGCGCGAAGCGCGCCACCTTGTGGTTTTCAGAAAATGTCAGCTTCACAATTGGACGGCAAAAATTATCTAGGTGCTCCTTTCTGTTTCTGCCCTATATCGTTCACCAACCCAGCGATGTCTCTTTGGTCCAGATACGATGCTAATATTTCACCCAGTAGAAAACAAATACCAACCACCACAAAACACTTTCATTTTTCAATGAAAAAACATCTGATTTTAGGCTGTTGCTGTGCAGACGTTTCATGTGCAATAAAAGCTAACCCAAAGTGTAAGGTAGGCTTTCATGGGACATCAAGAAAATATTACTACTCATGAAAGAAACGAAAACTATAAAAACTTTCACAAAATTTATTTAAAAATACAAACAAAATCTAAGTACATTTATATACACGTATATACAGACCTAATTAAAATAGATTATCTAAAATACAAATATGTACAACCAACACAGTGCTGTTTGAAACAGAACCAATCCTATCTTGTCTGCTTGTCCTTGATTGTGTAGTGAAGAACCAGAGGCTGAGCCTGTGAAAAAGGAGAAATTAAGCCTGAGTTTACACTTTTACAAAGTGAAACTTTCTTAGAATTACCAATATACTGCACATCTGATATGATGGCCTGAATATTGAACAAGGTGACACAGCGATGAAAAAGGATGGGGGGGGGAAATGCTGGCAACACAAAATGCATTTCTGTTGGGACATGTGGTCTATATGTATGTGTACTGAAAGAGCAATCGTGAATAATAAAAAAAAAAACAGAAATGATATGCGGTGAAATTAGAGCATTTTAACGGGGAATTGGGAATGCCCTAGACTCTGGTGAAGGCCATCGTACCTTGCCAAACCAGTGCAAGAGCCACAACTGTTTCATGGTCATGTGATCAGGCAAGGACTCATTGTTGAACAACATCTGGACCTGCAGAGGTAAGACAGCACATAAAAAACAAAATAAAAATTGAAATATATTTCAAGATCTTGACCAAAAATATTGGGCTCTCTCTCACCTACCTACCAACCCATCATCAGATCTGCCCATCTACCCAGCTTATAACGCATTCCCTCAGTCTGGGTCATAGGGAGATCAAAAACAGGCAGCATGGGATGCAAAGCTAGGATCCTGCATATCGGTTAGCCTAACTGCATGTCTTTGGACTACAGAAAGAAACCCATAGAAAATAGGGGGGGGGGAGGGGGGGGACGACCATGCAAAGCTCCAAACAGAGAGAACTCAAAGGCAGAGGAAACAGTACTACCCTTCAAGCCACCCTATAGCAGAAAATTCCAGACACCCATTTGCTTCTCATCACAGTGTACCAGAGAGGCTGATGCCTGGTACCACAGTCATCACAGCCAGCAAGAAATCAAGCAAGTGTGGGATACCTGGTGCAACAATCCGGCCACTCTGCATGAATCGCTGCAGCAAACCAGTGACTGACCTGCTGCTTCTCCACGCTGAGCCGCTGACACAGCACTCGCCGCAGGTGCCGCACCTCCGCCCGTGCCGAGCACCGCACAAACTTCTGCTGTGAAAACGCAAGTGCGACAGATCGTCACGTGGGTGCGGCCTGCGGGCCGTAGCTCGGCGTTACAGAAGGCAGTGCAGCATTCACAACATGAAAAACTACATGGCGTGAAATTTAACAAAAACACGGTGGAGTCCTTCTCATTCTTTAAACTTTCTTGGGGAGCAAACTTACTCAGAGGAACAAAACCCCCGAGACATCAAATTTAGCAGTTCTGCAGCAGTCTGTCAAACACACGATAGGGTGTAAGAAGAGGTCGTCCCAAGCATTTGTGCTATTCAAAGCTATCACTCTGAACACATAAATATAGTGAAATTATACATTATGACCTGATTGGTTAAGCAGAAAGACTGAAGCTCATCGTCACTTAGACCTCTACAGCTAACTTCACCCTGTCCTTCAGAATCCTCACACTCACTGCCTCCTACTCCCCAGACCGGGATAACTAAAACAAACAGAGAACTAACAAAAATCACAGATGAGCGACTTTAAAATTTATTAATTAATTTCAAATGCAAGCTTAAAATAGAAAAAAGAAGCCTATGTGAAATTAAGGGGAAGTTTCAGCAAACCGGATCTATAAAGATCAAGTGAAAAATTAACCTGCTCCTTCCAAAACCTTTAATTGCTTGGATTGATCAATAGATGTCCATAATCACTGTTGCATACAGAGTACTCAATAATTAATAATGTAACGCAAGTACCTGCAAACTCAAAAGCACAATGATTAATCAATTTGTTTAGACAAATCCCAGGAGACCTTCCGTTTGCATTCCAATTACAACAAACCCCAAATGTGATCTACATACATTTCAACTATACATACACTTGGTCACTCTGAATGAAAAAGACCGCATTTTACAAGCAGACAAATGACCGACAAAAGAAACAAAGTGTAAAGCAAATTTCAAGCCAGCGCTGCCACCTACTGAGGAGGTGGAAAATGACAGCATGAATTAAACTGCTTTGCAACCATTACCAACATCAGTAGAATAACTAGTCACGCATCAAGTATTACCAAGTCAAAATATAGTAAAACGCCACATTCTTCAGACAGAACATGAAGCTAAATCCATTATAAACATCTCAAACACCTTCGTTAAGAGTTTATGCTACTGTAAAGAAAACACAAAAGGTTCTTTGTGACAAGTCTGCAAGATTGTTTCTATTCGCATATTCATAGTTGCGGATTAACTACATGCGGATGGGCTGGACGCCCACGGCAATGCCTGCTGCAGGCTTAACTTCTTAGACATTAAGGTGGTGCTTGCCTGGAAAGAGACTTCACTTGCGTATTTCCAGACATTCACAAGAATGACTGATAAGACTAAGATGAGAAAGCATGCAATTTAATAGAGAAAAACAATTTAGAGCAGGGCCGTGTGAGATGGGATGGAGCTCTTACCCGTAGAGTCAGCTTGCTTTTTTCCCGCCCTGTAGATGACGACGAACTGCAGAAACATGGGAAGAAACTATTTGAAAATCACACAGTTCGGCACAACCAAATACAGATAAAACTTTGGCGCTGACAGGTTGTTTTAAATGGCAATACGTTCCCTGACACTTAATTGCACTACAAATGAGAAATACCAACCATATTGCATTTTTGGTGTGTTCCATTAATCAAATCGGACTGCAGTGTGTAATTGTCATTTTTGAATATGCAAAAAGAGAAAGTTTTTAAAACTGGAATTTTGGCTATTAATTTGGTAATTATTTTTTTTGTCTTATTTTGGACATTGAATTAAAAAAAAATGAAAGACAGATTAATATGTCAAGAAGCGTTCACTGATGATTACAATTATTTAAATGCAAAGACCGATTCAGTCTGTCTGGCTGGGTTTTCTGCACATTTCATGGTGCAATAAAATTCAAAGACAAGCTGTGTTTGTCTTTATGACCCCCCTTCTCCCCCCCCCGGCCCAATCCATTAACAATGCAGGTGCAACCCAGCCCCATCACACACAAAGGACCGGGAGACGAGTTTACACGTGGAAGGCTGGGGGGATCAATAGTTAAGCTGATTCTTTTTTCTGTAACCACAATCGATTGCTAGCCATTATTTGGTGCTGTGCAAGGTAATTAAGAAACATAATCATGGCACGGTCAATGAAGCACAGCACTGTAGAAGATTATTCACAACTATTGACGAACGACTAACTTTTCAAACAAACACAATTATCCCAGCCATTAACATTTGGGGCAATGGGAGAACCTGACAAAGCAAAGACAAATGTGAAGCGGTCTGCCCTCCTATCAGGGTCCTCTATTCATGCTGAACCCATCTCCTACGATTGAGACCTCCATAAACTACACAGCCTCCTAGACCTTGGGGACTCAAACCCCTCAACTTTTAGACAGCACATTGAGGAATAGATTGGAAGCATGTACTGAGCACAGCCAAACTTACAGCTTGAATTACAAAAGGTTATAAAGCAACTATGATCTGACCCCATTTATAAGCATTCTAGAAACAGCAGTTTCAACTCACTCGCTGTACCAAAAGCTGTGCTTTCCGTAATAAAATATGGTTTGAAAATTCATATAATGCCTATGTTTTCTGATGCATACAGAAGTGATTTTACTTTCACTAATGCTACAATCAATAGGAAAAGCACCAAATTACCAAAACAAAAAATCTGAGCTACATGAAATGCACATTACCTCTGTCTTTCCAGGCAGAGAGAGACCTGCTCATCATATCTGTAGAAATGGGCTTTGGAGTGGTCAAAGCTAGTGTAGGGCAATCCTGCCATGTCAGGTTCTGCATCTGAAATGCAAAAAAAAAAACACATTACTTCAAATCACTGGAACAGTTTCCCTTTCTGCTCCAAAATTTCGTAAATCAAGGAACAGTGCAGACCAACGCAGGACACGCACCATCGCCAGAGGACTGCACAACTCGTTCCAGACCTCGGGACTGGTAGAATTCCTTTATCCTTTTGTCCTCACCTGTGACACAGAGACATGGGAAATGGAAAATCAATTGGCACCAGATCCAAAATGTCTTAGTCCAAGCAGTATAGCAGGTGTGGTATGGTTTCCAAGGTCAGATGGATAGTAAATTAAACATCACTCACGGTGTCAAAAGGATACATTCGACACACTTACTCTCCTGTAGTCCTGGAACCAGCTTATAGACAATGTCCTGCATCACTCGGTCAAGTTTCAGGTTCAGCAAGGGTTGCGTCTCATGGATTTTTATGTTGCACATTGGACAGTACTTGCTCGTCTGCAGGTATTTCACGATACAGCTCTTACAAACTGCAGGACAGGGGGAGAGCGGGTAAAAACTGTATGCAAAAATCAAATCAAATAAAATCAAGGTCTAAACATGACCTAAAACAAGGTCGCCTATTGCACAAAATACTTAATTTTACACACTGCACTGCCTCACTTACATGTATGTAAACACTCCGTAATGGTTGTGGCATCAATGAAGTACCCAGCACACAGGTAGCAGACAATGTGCTCATTCAGATCTTTTATTTTTAACTTCACCTCCTCCTAAAAACCAAACAAACAAAAAAAAGTTACACGTCAAAAGTTTACTCTTCGAACAATTTAAAACATCCATATCAGTGGAGTTGGTCCAGACCACTTTTCTTGCCCCTTTCTTACTCTGGTTTTAATTATAAGCATTTCTTTTTGGAGCGGTCATACAAGTGTACACTTCATCGACTAAAACGTGAGTTTAAATGTTTTGTTGTGCCTTTTGTTACGCGAAAAATCTGAAACGAAAAGGTGAACATAACTTTTGAAACCCGATTATTTCATTTAAGTAGGCGAGCACTGACTCAAACCGTTACGTACTGATAGTGAAGACCGTGAATATAAAGGGTGGGAATTAAACCCTTTTCACTCTAAATGCATATTTTACTGGCAGACGGGAGAAGATAAAAGGCGCTAAAACTATATCTCGGTAACAGTAGCATGACCTTTTCCTGTTATTAATCAGCGACCAGACATGTCACGATTTATGGGTGATGCTTAACAGGCGGGCTTTCAGCGACGCACGTGCTACTCCACGCGCCGACAATAAAAACAGCTTAACGTAAAATAAATAAAAACGACTGTCCATCTTTTTAAGGACGTCGATTGGCGGAGTGCCCCTAAGTCAGAGATGTCATACGCGGGAACGATGGACGTATCACAACGACACTAGCCACTTGGTTTGGTTTTAATATTAAACATATAGAGTGTTGGAATAGTCGACGACGCCGTCGAATATTCGAGAGAACGGAAAGGAGCGTCGCGCTCGCCATCCCCCGGCCGGCCGGCCACATCTCCCTCCGGCCCCGGCCCCCAGTCTCACAGCTAGGTGCACACGCCGCGCCGCCTCAGACCTGGATAATTACCCCAGAAGAATCTCTTGGAAATCACCGCGCCATTATTTTCAAGGAGGAATCGCACATACGCGCATTTCTCTCAAACCGGGCCGATTTAATTCCGGTTACGACAAGAGTTAAGTTAGTAATTTACGCATAAGAGCTCACTGCGCAGGTCTCGGCGCCGTGCGAGGCATGGGAAGGCAGAAGCGCTCCGCTCACGCCTGCGCAATTACAGACCGCGAGACTGCCGCTGTCCATCGCTGCTCCGGCTCGAGCGGACCGCGCGCGCCCTTCCCATTCCACTCCTATTTATACGCGCTTCCCGCGAGCCCAGGCCGACCGGCCGACCGCCACGGCCGCGACCGCGACTAGAGGGTGCGGCGCGTACCTCGTTTCTCAGCGGGTCGAGCTTGTAGACGGACTGCAGCTGGTTCCTCAGTCGCATAGCTATCGCGATCGGTCCCTGCGCCGCCATCTTTGGCCGGATAGGCTCACTTCCGGATAAGGAAATTGTTGTCATAACAACTAGAGCGATCGGCACGAGATGGACAGTGCACCGATGCGCAGGAATGATCCTTCGCCGCCGTGTGTTAATTTAAAATTCTCAAAAAAGTAACTTAGATGAATACACATCTAGTGAATCGCAATCTATTTACATTATGCTACCATTTCTTTTAACCAGTACTTTAGTATGAATTAATTCGTAGTTTTAAAATCGTTACGCAGGTTGTTACATAGAATAACACCCACTTTATTACACTCGGAGCACGTTGCAGTGTTAAAACATGGAAGACTTAATTTTGTTTTTGTAGTTAAATTAGTCGGTATATTCTACTTTCTTGTTCAAGTGAAATAGTGATGTCCTCATAAGTATCACTTACAGAACATTATATACTAGTCCGTGCGATGTTTGTGGCTGTCACACGTGTTTGCTGCTTACGATTGTGAGCACAAAGATTCTACACTATAAATGTGATATCCAGACTGACTAGCACCCCGTCCAGAGTATTCCCCATGGAAGTGCACTGTTGTGCCGGCGATGGGGTGCAGTCCCCGAGACACTGAGCAGAACAAGCGTTTAGAGGCTGCGCCCCCCGCCCCCGGAAAGTGTGACGTCTGGCATTTTCTCTGGGAGCGATGATTGTGTAGGCAGACAAAATGTATTGTGGGGTATCCCCCAGCTGCAAAAATTATATTGGGGACCACCTCCCCCACTCGGAAAATTTTATCGAAAGTTGCCGCGACATCATAGCCAATTTTTAATCAAAGTCCAGACCTGGTTAGAGGATGGATGGATGGATGGATGGCTATTAAGCGGACGCCAGCGCCTTCAGTATTACAGTATGTTGTCATGCTGCCAGTAGATGGCAGCATCGACATGGAATTCCAAAAGTGTCGCATACGGTTCGCAATGCAAATAAATGATTTGAAATAATAAAATATATAACGTCATCACGTTTCTTTAGTCAGTAGTAATGTCCATTACAATGACAATTACATCCGGCCTTGATACCAACTGTACCGTAATGCCGCTCACTACATATATGCTGTTTGCACTAAGGTCAAACTAAACGAATACGTCAAGTGAACAGAACCACAAATAGATTTCCAACAGTAGGCTTTATCCAGTGGCAGTATTTATTAGGCACGGACTGCATGAAGTGTCTTATTATCACTACAGTTCTAATGAATAAATAACTTGCAGTTGCACTTGGTAACTTTATTTAGCCAATATTTTATATGGTATGTCATAGTTTTTATGATATGATAGTTTGCCTTCTGGGCAGTTCTTAGTCATGTTAAAGAAAGATCTCACCTTTCCTGAAAACACAAACATGGATATTATTGCAATTAATTGACAGGCTATGAGAATGGATAGATTTTTTTTTTTACATACGACAGATTCTTGAAATAACTCTAAAAAACACTAATGGGTAGGCAGGACGTTTTAAAATGGAGAGAAAATTCTGTTTACTCAGCTGAAAGAACCTGGACGTCGATCTGGTCCAGATAATTTACTCTGGCAAATATACGTGCTCAGGTCTTCGGCAAAATGTATCTGAAGAATTGACCTGATCATTCACGCCTCAGTGAGCAATTACAGTGGTGGCAATGTGTAAGTGGTCTTCACTGCCGGCGGTTTCCTCTTTTGTGTGAACAGTCTTATCTACGAGCCCTTGCGTGGTCACCGGTTATCTGATTGACAGCACTCTGATTCCACGAAATATCCAAATACCCCGCAGGCCAGGAGATGCTGGAGATGTGAGTGTAGCAAAACACTTCAGTGGGGTAAGCGAGAAGGACAGAGGGGAAGGGTACACCACCTTATTTTTTTTTTATTACCTCATGATGCACGTAGACAAAGAGGCTTTTCTCGCTCCCTCTGCCAGCCTGCAAATCCATTCATCGTTCTCATCCCTTTTCTATAGTTAATCTGATTCAGACACCTGGCAGCCTAAGCTATCAGGCTGGAAAAGATGTAGGCAAATTCACTTGGCAATATTACAGTCGGAGGACAAAGGATTTCATCACTCGGTATTGTTGGAAAAAGAAAGGTGGTCACAAAACGGAGATATACAGAAGTATCGCTTGGAGATAAAGCCATCGACATCTAGGTTTGCTTCTTGATGGTAGTAAATATTTTCAAGGAAATGAGGTCCAGATATCATCTAGCATTCTTCTGTGGAATAAGAAAAACAGAAAAGCTGAAGTGTCATTCAGAAATTTTTATCAATCAGCATCTGTTTTACTGGATAATGTTTTGCAGTGATTACTATCATATACACTCAGTGCTCTATTAGGTACACCTGCTCGTCAATGCAGACAGACTGCTCCTCTGAACATGAATCATGTAGCTGCAACTGAATATATACAGCATGCAGACAGGGTCAAGAGGTTCAGATACTGCGCAGTTAAGCGTTAGAAAGTCTAAGACTGCGTAACTGCTGACGTCAGACGTTTCGCTTCCGGCATCTCAGAAGCAGATATTCACACACTGCAGTGTCTCGAGTTTGCAAACAAATGGTGCGATACAAAACACATCGGTGGCAGTTCTGTTGGCGAATACTCCCCGCTAATGAGGGAGGTCAGATGAGAATGGCCAGACTCGTTGAAGTTAACAGGAAGGCCACAAGTGCAAAAATAACAGCTCAGTACTACAGGGGTGTGCAGAAAGGCTTCTTTAAGACTCGTCGTAATTCAAGTGCTTCTCGTGACTGAACGTGCGGCTATAT
Source organism: Mormyrus proboscirostris (assembly GCA_026779585.1). Taxonomy (NCBI): domain Eukaryota; kingdom Metazoa; phylum Chordata; class Actinopteri; order Osteoglossiformes; family Mormyridae; genus Mormyrus; species Mormyrus proboscirostris. The sequence goes on from JAODKF010000018.1 coordinate 1,348,339, forward strand.
AGCTCCTTCGTAGCGGTACCTACTAATATGATGCCTTTTACGCCTTTTTCCGTGTTGTGTTTGTTACTTAGAAATGAAGGTTTCATCCTGCTCCTTGCCAAGCTGTAAGTGATTAGCAGGCCTTTGTTGTCTCGTCATTAGGGCTCTTCTGTCGTTTATCTACAGAACAAGGCGGCTTATATCCAGGACGAGAAGAGCTCGTAAGTCATTTGTCGCTCTCCTTCTGATGATGATTCATGTCCCTCCCCGCTTTCCAGTGACTCGCTGGCCCTCTGCCAGCCTTCAAAAGGACAACATCTGGTTTGGGTTTGTTAAAAGGAAAAAAAAAAAAAACCTTGCAGACTACTGATCCAATAGCCTGTATTTGCTAATTACTGCCCAACAGCAATCAGCAAACGCAAGATTTAGGATCAGCATTTTTTAGGTGTAATGTAAGAAGTACGCTGTAAATGTATCAGTCTATATAATTATTCTATACCTTATTGTTTATATATTATTTATAGCTGTACGCGACTGTTATCAGGAGGTCGCCGGTTTGAGCCCAGCCTCAGCATGTCTGCGGGTCCGTGAGCGAGGCCCTTAACCCCCAGCTCCCTGGGTGCTGCTATGGGTGGCTGCCCTTCACAGAGAGGAAGTTGGGGGAGGCAAGAAGAGAATTTCCCCATGGGGATCAATGAAGTCTAATGCTATTAAATATTTATCGTTATGTATTTAATAACTGATCAGAGACAAAATGAATTTATCCCTCGCTAAAGAAATGGCTGTATTTATACGCCAGTGTTCTTAGGACTGTTGCGCTCCTGTGTGACTTTTGGCCGCTTGCATCTCCTGACGCGGCGCCTTCGCCCTTCATCGTGACGAGCCGCTCACCCGCCTGCACATCTCGTCCGGGGAGGTGCTGCCCGGCCAGTCACAGCGGAAAGGATACTGTCATCCTAGGTGCTGCTGGGACAATCAGAGCACACGCTAATTCAGTAATTAGTCTTTCAGAGGCATACTAATGATGGGGCCCCGGGGCCCACATCAATTGCGGGTGGGGGGGTGTGGGGCTGCTCCCCAAGCCAGAAGGAGAAAAAAAACCTCAAAAACCCAACGATTTTCCGACCTCTGACCGTTGGATTCTCGACACGACAGTGTTAAATAGGCAGACGTAAACCCCCCAGGACTGACTGCCTGTGTACCATCCCCCCACCCTCTCCAGCGAGATGCATGGCTGCTCACCTGGAACCCGTGGCTTCCTGCCCCCCAGCATGGGATGACCCTGAGTCCAGGCAAACCAGTGACACCACTGTCATTAGTGAATGGCCACACGCGCGTTTTGTGGGACACACTGTCGCTAACCATTTGATTTCATTGCTCACCTTCTTGCAGATACACAAAACGCAAGAAAACCATGAAACATGTAAATGTCATTATCATTTATGTCATTAAAATAAATAAATGTAAATTTCAGTTAATAGAAATGTATTAAAATAATTCAAATTCCATTATTATCAATAATATTTTTATTGTTATTGTATGCCTACTTAATTCCCTGTTCTCATCATACTCCTGTTCATGGCTGGAGCAGCTGTAACGAAACCAAATCTCCCCCCAGGATTAATAAAGTTTTCTGGTTCTGATTATTATTTTGTGGAGCTGATGTCAATGACGGCCCTCCAGAATGCCTCTGAAACACCCCGAGCTCCATTCTGCTTATCCACACTTGCCCGTGCCATTGCCGTGGTGATTTTACACTCCTCATACATCCCCTCTTTCATTCATATTCCAACTGCTTATCCAGCAGTTTCTGCGGATTTTTATTTTTTTTTTTCTCTTCCCATGTGTAGTTTATGATACTGTCCACCAGGGGGCAATAGAGGAGAGGGTGGTGCAGCCTATATTGTAAGCTGGTTTGCCGCTATCCTTGGTTTAGAGTTCCCTTTTTTCTTTTGTTCTTATTCTCATTTTCTCCATCGTTGAGCCCATTTCCTGTATTTCTCAGTGGCCAAAATAGTGCAACTGGGCAATTTTGCCTGCAAGTTGGCGCGGAGAAGCCGTCCTCCAGGCTTGCGTGTCGGACAGGCTCCTGAGGAGGGCCAGCGCACGCCCAGGTGGTCCTGCCAGGTCGTTCTTTATCAGCACTGAGCTGAGGACCTGTTATGGCAAGCTGAATGGGGGCTCGCCGT
>JAODKF010000018.1:1350547-1370894 GCA_026779585.1 Mormyrus proboscirostris
CTCACAATGCAGTTTCATACAGGTATTTATGAGTTTTCATCTACAGCACATGGGCCTACAGTGTGCGATACACCTGCTCTGTGCTTCCTGGCATAGGCTAACCACAAGCCTGTACTGGGGAAGCGTTGGAAGAAGGATGGACGGAAATCTAATTACAAGTTTTAACCGGGGGGGGGATAGGTCTGTTATCCTCTCCAGCATGGCAGTGTATCTGCAGTCAGCATTTATAATTTATTTTGTTAGCAAGCTCTGGTCTTTTACATCTGATCTGTTGGTTTATCAGACATTATAAGGCTGAGTATTAATGTTATGTTTGTTTAAGGTCAGGATAATGTGGTGATATTTATCATTCAGGTGAAGCCACAGAATAACATTTTTGCAGACCCTGACCACACAGAATCACGTCAGCCGAGTTTGAGGTTTTCCTCGCGGCGTCAGTCCACGTGGCCACCACAGGGGGCGCCACTGCTCCCATCCGAGTGCTGGGAGTCTGTAATCGGGCTCCGATCTTATTTTCATGGGCATTTAGGAGAATGGGGGCATAGCTGGAGTAGTGCCACCCAGAAACTGGCAGGATGATGTCCCGCGGAAATGTCCCCGCGTCCCAGCGATCGAGCGCCATATCGTCAGCGCACATCAAAGCACAGCCCCCCCAAGAAGATATGCAACATGTAACAAGTGCCCCCTTCTGAGATAGTGGCCGCTTTGATGGGTTGGCGTGGCTTCTGGTGCCATCCCCCCGCCTTCCTACAGTGAGGGGGAGGGGGGGCCTTTGATGGCCCCCATTGAGCCACGCGCCATCAGCAAACGCCGCTGTTTGGGAGACTGTACACCTCCGTCTGTCTCGCCTCCTCTCCGGCCTGCCCTGCATGCTGGTGCCTTTTCATCTCGCGCCGGTATCTCCGTGGGTCGCATGCGATGGCTGGTCGCTGGCTCCGATCCGGCTCCCCGCGGCCCCCTTAAAGAGGAAGCGGCCCCTTTCCTCACCGGCACCGACATCGGCGTCCTTGGGATACACTTACACTCAGCCAACGAGATTCGCTATTGTTACCGTGCCTTATGAGGACCCACCTGCACAGACATCCGTGTACCAGGCCCCCACAATGAAACGTCGTCTTGTTTTGGGTATTGTGTACATCCTCCACTGCATGCGCTGGTCACGGTGATGGGGGACGTGTGGACACAAGGGGGGACTAAGTTACATATAAAGCAGCAAAATAGGCATTAAAATATGCATAAATTTGCACTGAAATCGTCTTGTTTATCCATGTCATGTAGTGACGAAAACCATGTCGAATCACTGCAGACTCAGCCCTGTCCTTATTATTTTTGTTGATTTTAAGCTTATTTTATGTGAACAGCGAGGCTCTTTTTTTTTGGCCGGGCAGATCCATCTTCCTGTCATGGCAAGACGACGAAGAAGCAGGGAAAAGTATCACTCAAATGTAGGGGGTGCATAAACAGTTTTTTTTTTGTGTTACACGGGGGAGTGTCCCGCCCCATCACTTACGTCGAATGGAAAGCGCGCGTGTGCGTTTGTTTGCGTCTCTCCCCGGGGCAGCGAAAGCCGCGACTACTGCAGCACCCTAGGACAGATAAGGCGGCCCCGTGCAGTGCAATTAGGAAATCGTTAGGGCCATTTATCAGCACACTGGCATTAAAAGTTGTCGGCTTAAATAATTACAGGGAATCAAAGGCTAAGTGCTGGGAGATCAAAGACAGGCATTCTTGGGTAATCCTTTGGTGTTGCAAATCTTTGGTAATCTGGCTAGTGTGTCCCCACTGTTTGACATGTATTTACTGTAGAAGAGGGGATGGCGCTATCAATTACGGCCCCAGCGGTCCTGTGTTTACTTTGCGGGAGTGAAGTGTCGAGACGGCCTTGTGAAATATGGCCGACCCACCCCTCCCCCCCGAGCCGCTGTTTGCTTTTCACAGGCTAAGGTGTGTTACTGCCACGCCTTCCTGTCCGTTTGGGGGTCTTCCCGTAGCGTCTGGGAGATTAGGGGATAGGCGAGAGTCTGGTGGCCTAAGACAGTCTGTCCAGACAATGTAAACCTGGGGGGGGGGGGGGGTGGCAGCATTGTGCAAGAGCCTCAGTGACTGGCCCTTTCCTCGCTTCACCTCTGTATCGATCCAGAACGAGCCCTCGGAGGGGACAGGTTTATAAATGAAGAACATGGACACATCATGTAGGACTCACTCATGGATTGAATGTGAGCAAACGTAATACAGGATTCATTCATCAAAGGATTGTGAATCGTGAATAGAATTCTTGCATGGAATGTATTCCAACACACAATGTTGGATGGAACGATTATGAACGTACGCAGGATTCTCTCACAGAATGGATGTGCAGACGGTTGATCCATAAAAGGTTATGTTGCAGAAAGTTAAGTAGCTTTAAGATATATATAATTCATTTTTGGAAGGAGAAAGTGATGCTTGTAAACCAGGCAGCATGCATCAGAAAATAACAAGTGCATTATTAGGCGGAACAAATGAAAAGTCACTTGTTTTACACATCACTTGTATTCACACATCACTTGTGTTTACACATCGCTTGTTTTTGCACATCACTTGTGTTTACACATCACTTGTTTTTACACATCACTTGTTTTTATAACTGCTATGAAATAAGTAGTGACGATTATAATGCCACTGCACCCCCACCCTGATCTCCGGCCAGGTTAGGGTCCTGCTGTAATTACAGTGTTTTAAAGGTTTTAGGGAAGGTGTGATTTGTAATTAGTTAATTTGTTTGTTCTGACAGAGACCCTGCTGGCAGATGAGGTGAAAGGTGAACCTCTGGATGGTTCATCTGGACTATCACGACACGATGCTTTGCCAAAGAGTGGCGTCGGTCCACGATTAACTCCACAAATGTACAGTTTGAAGAATGAGCTCTCCTTCAGCGCGAGATGTGTGGAGGTTAACCAGCAGTGTGCCGGAATCTCCCTGGCACCAACGCAACACGGCAGATGAGACCAAATGGCAGGAAAGACGCAGCCGAATGGGATGAGTGGGATTGAGGAGTCGCTCGCGGCTTTGATTAATGACAGGCCAGTTCTGAATTCAGACCTTTAATTTCACTGCGAGGTTTCATAAGCGGGCGGATCAAAGATGTGATTTGATTTAATGTCAGAGGCAGCTAGGGCTGTTTTATGGCAAATAATTGCACGGAATAATTTCCTCTCAGGAAATCTCCGGGGTCAAGTCAAGTGTCAAAGTTAACACGCTAAATAGGTGAGTGTGAAATGTCAAGTAAAATGTAAGCAGAAAAAATGTTAAATTACATTTTCACTCATTTCCCGCTCTACAATTAATAGGTTTAGATTATATATTTCATACTATATATTAATATATAACATAACCTATATAGGTGTATGTGTGCGTGTGTGTGTATATATAAATAAAATGTAATCATGTTATATTAATAGGTTCAATTATATATATTTTATATATTTCAGTGAGTGTATTCAGTCATTTCGCTATTTTTATATTCATATAAGACGCTGAGTGAATATGTTGAATAATTCATTTTCCATGGCAGTAAGCAGGGGGGCTGCAAGGGCATGGATACCCTACCAGGTACAGGGGACCTTTGCATAACTAAATTATAAGTAAAATTGTGTGAGAGGGGGGGACCAAGGTGACATTTTGTCAGGGGGCTCAGAATTACTAGCAAGCCCCCCCTTGCTGGTATTCATGTAAAAGTTGCCGATTTTATATAAATCCTGAAAAAAAACCTTCCTATGTATCACAACTATGGCAGAATAACTGGAGATGGCGAACCCCAAAATGAATGTTCTCTGGTGCGTCCCGTGTGCAGCTATACAGCGCAGAGGAATCTGAGGACCTGCCAAACTCCCCAGTGCCACCCCCCAGCTGGAGAGTAATCAATGGTGTCCATCGGCCTGGAGCACAGCCCGTTCCTGAAGCCTTCACTGTCATCAAGACTCTCCTGTGATCTTCTCCATGTTCCCTCCAGCAATTAGGGTTCAATTTATCATCAGGAAACCCCCGCTCCCACCCAAAGAGCGACTCAAAAGGGGAACAAAGCGTTCTCGTTCTGGATGTTTCTGAGGTATAGAGCGCCTTCCAGCCCAGTGCCCATTAGGACTCTCCTGTGATTGTATCTGTTACCGTGATCTGCAAGGCGGGACGCCCCGTCTCCACATGGCTGAGACGCATATGGTCCCGGCACGAGCCATGACCCCACCCAAGCTGGCTGGCTGCCGCACGTAAAGTTACAGTGCTGGGAACTAAAACTCATTCAGTCTTACTGTAATCCGGCGAGAAAAAAAATTCGTCCACGGAAAATGGACAAATCTGCTCTTCAGCTGGACTTTAAATCCTGTGCGGCGATAACAGCATCAGAATAACCGGCCGCTGAAGGACTAGGCAGACGTATAAGATGATGCTCAAAGCTAGAAACCGTGACACTCACATTTGTGATTGCAGATGGCAGGAACTCAGGAACGTGGCGATTCCCGAGGAACCCACGTCAATGAATAATCACCGAAATTATGCAAAATAACCGAGAAAAAAAAAGATAAAGACAACTGATGTCACATAATATCCATTTGAACAATATCAAAAGGTCAAGCAATCACTATATCTGATTTTGAACTAGAAGCAGGTCGTTTATTTAGGTTAGATAGTAAATGAATAAATGAATTAAATTGCAACCACACTCTAGATTACCTACTGACTGGCGAGCCCAAACAAAAACTACCCTTATGGCTGTCTTACTCTAAACATTAGCATCGAGACACGGGTACGTAAGTGTGGGAACTAGCCGAGATGTGAAGATACCGTAAATGAAAGACCACAGCTCCATCCGCTGTTCCTGCCAGAGAATGCGCCAAGTGCCTTTCGATGCCCACAGGTGTCCTTTGCAGATGTAGAAAAGACAGAGCCCAGTTATCCTGGATCTGGGTGTGTCATTTTTCCCATGCCTGTGATTGGAAAGTCACTGGTTCAAATCCCATATTCAGCAGAGTGATTTCAGTGCCGGGTGCTTGATCAAGGCCCTTGAACCTCAATCGTTCAAGGCCTGGCTCACCCTGCTTTCTCAAAAAAAAAAAAAAAGAGTACGTCTCTTTGGATTCAAGTGTTCGTGAAATAAATCAAATATGAATTCTCTCCCAGTGAGGAATTTCAGGGGCCTCTGCTCTGAATGGACAGCAAGAACAAACAGGTATGCATGAACGAAGATTCCCCAAGAGCTCAGTCACCTTCCACAGCTACACAACACAAGCTAATTCACATTCTCTAAATTTCCTCACCACAAATGGACAATGCAGGACTGCCGGGATCAAAAGCAGATCCCCTCTACGGGACACACCCTGTGTTCCCTGGAAGTTCCATATTTTCTCCTTTTGACTTTTGGCCAGAATAGGTAGCTATGAAATCCAGCAGTGCTTTTCGAAAACGTTGCTCTGGATCTCCAAATGAAACTATATTAAGCCAGAATGTATCAACGTGTTAATTCTCCAAGAATGTCACTGTCAATATTAATAACTGAGACCGATATAGTGTAATCTTGCATATTTCCACCACATCTTTCCAGTCTGCAATTGTTCTTCGCTTTCTTTCTGGAAGAAACTAGGCATACATGTGCTGTTACCTCCGGGGAGAAAAATCACAAAAACATCATCAAAGATAAGCAACATGTGCTATCTGTCCTTACTGTGCTTGGCACGTTCTTTACTGAGAAACCCTCCCATTGTCACTAACTGTCTGCATGTTACACTAAGATCCTGGGATAACGTTATTTTGTGCCACTGTAGACCAGTATGTGGATGGTATGATAAAAGCCCACTTGACTTTGACTTGACTTGACTTAGAGGACAATTGTTGAACGGGGGTCAGTTGTCGAACAGACTTTCAACACACTTCAACAACTAATCCTGGTCACATGACCCTGCTAGCAACAATTCTGACGCTTATGAAACATGTCACACTAAAAGCACACAGATTAATGAGCAAACAGATACCAGATTCGATTCGCAACTGTCCCCAATCTATCCTGCTAAAGAGCGGACAGATCATGGTGGGAGGGCAGGTCTTAGCATGTGTAATTAGCAGGATGCCGCTGGCCTGCTGTCACTGTGACTCTTGCTGCTCCGCTCCCCACCAGGGGTGGGGCGGATGTCCGTCAGCTGACACGTGGATATCCGCATTAACCCCGTCAGCTGTCCCGCACCGCACACCCACCCGGCTAGCGTTGCAGAATCTGGAAGCTGAAAAAAGAGCACATGGATTATTTTTTAAAGCTGATTTGTTCCTGGTGAAAGCTGTGCAGCATGTTAATTTGTTCAATGTGTGAGCTGAAGTGTTGAAGAGTGGGAATGGAATTAACTGGCAGCCGATCCCTCGGAGTCGGAGGCTGGTGAGTTTCTTATAGTCGAAAAACAAAATGTGTGAAAATGTATTTGGCTAAATGTAATATTAAATACAACTAGCAGCACATGAAATGTATATTGCATGAAGGAGGCCTGAATTATGCTCTTTGGTATTCGGCAGCATGTTACAGGCCACCGTGACCGATGTTTTTTTCCTTTCCAATCTCCAGTTCTGGGTTCCTGCATCAGAAATCCACCTCAGGAGTTTGTGGATCAGGTACCAGGTCCCTCGTAAAATGACCAGTGCAGGTGTCTGAGAAACGATAAGAAGCAGGAGGTAAGAGAGTGATTATGGGCGACTTTGAACAGCCGTCCAGAGAGCCGAGACGGCATCCTGGGCGGGTCGCTGTGCTTGTGCTCCAGAGGGAAACGCCTTTACTCAAATGACAGCGGGAGAAAAAAAAAACAATCCAGCTGGGCCGATGACGTCCGACTTGCATCCATGAAGCGTTACAGACCTCCCCGCAGTCCATGCGTGTGTATATATGCGCATCTTAGCAAACTTTCCAACTGCAGCCATGAGGAAGGGTTACTTCATTAATAACAGAATAACAGAATACTCACAATAGTGATACTCAAAATACTCAGCCATCACCCGATTTTTTTAGCCGACTGAAGTGGGTGTCAGATGTGTCCAAAGTAAGCCGTAACTGTGTAATACGCTTTAGCAGGAAGCCATTAGCATTTAGTTATAGCCATCATCCTGCAGCGCAGGGTGTGGACATGTGCGAACGTAAGGGAGGAAAAATCCTTAATTTGGCGCAGTTTGCTTTGTGTAGCTTTGTCACCTCTCTGGGAGTTGACCCCTCCCATCTCTGGACTGTAATTTATACCATTCGGGGCCCCCCGTGTCTCTTTCGCAGACTTTAATCGCCAGCGCGGCTACGACACGCAGCCAGGAGACCTGTCAGCCATATTTGGATGAGGTGCACGTGTGTGCGCGTGTGTGTGCGGCGTATCTGTGCGGGGGGGTGGGGGTGGTGTCGGCACAGCTGCGCCATGATCTGGCAGCCCCTCCACATGACATAACTCAGCACGCGGCCCAACACCCGCAGCTGTGACCCACTGGAATGTCCGGCCAGGGGACCATCGACGGAGGTCAGATGAAAACATCCACAGAGACCAACACGCCCGCAACGCATGATGGGTACTTTCTTAATCCCAGCTATTTCCAATCAGTCGAGATACAGAACACCCACTAACTCAATTATGCATGTGTGTGTTTTTAATAAATGCATTTCTCTCAAATGATCACTAGAGCGGTGCTGTCTTAATGAACAGGCTGCCATGCACCTCTGGGATTTCGACACTTAGGCCGTCGTGCATGATGACAGGGATATCGCTCCATCTGCATGAAGGCGCACAAAAGTATGACATTTGTGGGCTGTGAGTGGCTCAGCAGGCGATTGGAAGGTTCAGCAGAATGGTCACCTGTCCAGGGTCTTAACCCCCAGCTCCAGGAGCACTGCGTGCTGGCTAACCCACTGCATGCTGGCTAAGCCACTGCGTGCTGGCTAAGCCACTGCGTGCTGGCTAAGCCACTGCGTGCTTAGCCCGAAACATAACCTGAATTTCACGTACTTGGCTGTTTAAGTTGGGGTCGAGGAAGAGAAGCATTCCAATGCACCTGTGACGATAGCAAATAAAGCATAGTTTCATTTCATTCATTTTTGTAAGTTAAGCACTCTGTACTGGGAGGTTGTTGGTTCTAATCCCCAGAGCCAGAACCCTAGCCTGATTTTCATGTACCCAGCTGTTTAAGATGGGTTTGAGGGAGAGAAGCATTCCAATGCACCTGTGATGATAGCAAATAAGTCATCGTTTCATTTCATTCACTAGGGCTGCCTGGGAACGCGTGGCTGGGTCCTGCCATAACCGTCCATCCGCGAGCCGAGGTGCCCTCATGCTACCCAAAAGGTAATAGGGAGAAGCTCATTGGATACTTCTGCTGTCATTAATAACTGGGTCCGTGGCTCCTAATAAGATGACCAATAAAACAAATTATGATCTGTGACATCTCTCCAGCAGGTGGCAGTGTGAAGTAATATCACTGAAGAAAACGGGGTGTTAAACGCACCATCCACCATCGGCAGCTTGTCTGTGGGTTTTAGCACGTTAAGATCAACTTAACCACTGTACAGAAGAGGTCTATGTAAGCCTTTTAAAAAACGACGATGAAATTTGTTGTGGTGATCTGAATGATGTCATTGAAGACGACAGGGCCAGTCATTATATGAGGGGGGCATCCCAGTGGGAAAGGTCACTTGGCATAGTGAATGAGGACACGTCCCTCTACATGCACACAGATATCGTAGAAGTACAGTGAGTGTTTAGGGTGGTGGGGGCCAGAGGTGGACATTTCAGGTCCAGAAAGTACAAATCCAGACCAAGATTTTGTTTCAACCGACCAGTTGAGTCTCTGTAACTGAGACTCTTTATGCTCAAGTGGTTGGTTCAAAGTAAATCATGGTCTGGATTTTTACTTTCTGGACCTGATATTTCTACCTCTGGTAGGGACTTCGGGGAGATTTGGTTCCTACCAATGTCGAAACCAAACCTACGCCGTTGGAGATCTTTGGAATGGGTTGCAATGACACGACGCCACGTTTACCGATAACCACAGCCGTCGATGATCCACACGCCGTAAGAGAAGCCAGAGGTGACCATTCATCCACATTACATCATCAGGAAGGGGGAGTCCAAGGCTGCAATCGGTCGACATCCGTACCGCTCTTCGTGATCATGGGAGGCCACTGGCGGGGGACACCGCTGTGATTGGCCTTGGGGGGGAGGCACAGACTTGTGTGCTAACGTGAACTGACAGACAGAAACTGAGTTGCCGAGTTTCATTTACCTCAGGCGCACATTAAATGGCTCATTTCATTTGCACGTGGCGGTCGTTTGCTTGCAAATTGACATGTTAATGCATTCAGGTACAGTATTAAGGAAATATATCTAAAAGAAAAGACTGACAGCACACTCAGAGAACTGGTAGGTATTGTAACATTTTTGTGTGCTGTATGATATAAAGACATCTCATAAAAATACTAGCACAGGGTGACTGTGAGCGTGGACAGTATAACAGAGAAACACCAGCCATAAGGCAGGGCACACCTGGATTGGAGTGTAGCATATATAATACCATAAATAATATGTAATCATTTACTGTATCAGTACTACACTAAACAAACTTGTAGTGCCTAAGTAATTATTCATTTAGTATTAAGTGCTTTTGATATTTTAGAGAAGGGTGAGGTTTTTCTTGAAGAGTAAGAGAGGCGGCCTGTGGTCCTCATTGTGGGCAGAGTAATCCCCATTACAAGCAAAATCTCTTTCCCATGGCTGTTAGAGCAGCAGCTACCACTAAAATTAAGCATTCTGTATCTGGAGGTTGTTGGTTCTAATCCCCGGAGGCAGAAACCTAACCTAAATTTCATGTACCTGGCTGTATCATTTGGTATAACTGAGTAATCACATCATTTAAAGATACCAATTGAACAACAAAACCATAAACACAAACAGAAGATGTTAGTAAAAGATATGGCAGCAGAATGGAAAAGTTGCCAGTTTAAGTCCCAGAATGAGGCTCTGCAATCGTACCCTTCAGCAAAGCACTTAGAATAAATTACTCCAGTAAAACATTCAGCTGTATAAAAATTGCAAGTCCCTTTGAATAAAAATGTCAGCCGGTCGACTGTATGTATGTAAACATCATAAATTTGTGTGTATAAGGAAACTGAGATAAGCACTTGGTCACTGTTCAATTTCAATTTAAGTAACTAGTCACAGATTCAAATGGCGAGATACGAAAGTACGACTCCGGTGTAGGGTGTGCAGTGTTTGTGTGAGAACGCAGAAACGGTAAACAATACTTTATGATGAAAATATAGCACGGGGCACTTTCCAGAGAAGAGTCTCTTCAATAGCATAAACATTTACGAAAACAGAGACGTCGTATTCGTCTTCCTCCAATCACCGTAAAAGACTTCTAGTTTGACAGAACAAATTCTAACAATATTTTACAGGGCACAATAAAAGGTCTCACACGTGGGAGTTGCACTCGCAGACTGTCACACGTGGAGCGAAAGGGACGGTATCTGAACCTGGACACTGTCACACAGCTACAGGTCCAGGAACGCCGCCGGAGCACCTGGTGCTGCGGAGCGAGCGATGAAACCAGTCCTGGGTTTTCAACAGAAACAAATGAAACTGCCTTAGTTTTATTGGGTGATGTAGAGAACGAATGTCCCTGATACAACTAAAAGGACCAAATCGGAGGTACAAGCACATAGGTAGTCATCTCAACATCCTGAATGAAAACTTGGATCTTAGTCGGTGACATTGATGTTGAATTTACATTGACATCCTTAAAATACTGCATCGGAAGGTGACATGGAAAATTTGACAAGATTTAATAACAATAAAAAAAAGAAAACGGAAGCTATTATCTGCAGCTGGTAACTGCAAATTGCTGGAGCTCCTGATGGTCAAGACCTTCCAGTAAAATGGGCATCTCGTACAAACGTAACAAGACTACTGGTCTTTCTCACCCGTACTTTCCCGGTGACGTATTAAAAAAAAAAAAACACGTAAATGCATGTATTACTTCACTAACATGTTAGGGTGCCCAAGACACCTAACTCTGTGGCTGAAACGAGCTTGCTTTATTAATCTTATTCAGAAAAAAAGCGGAAAGGAAAACTATGCTGTAGACTCAGCCTCTGTGACAGACGGATCTGAAACTGAAGTACATGCATATTTAGGATTAGCTTCAACAGGCAAGCGCCAACTGATCGCAAGTAAGGACGCCGGCTGGGTTTGTATCCCGAGAAAGCATCTCCTTTTTTAGGGCACGGAGGAGCTGTATCTATTACCACGATCACTCAGCTCGCCCCCGAAATACGGCCTGCCACATGAAATGACATAAAACGGAATTTTCTAGACGTAAATAGAAGAGCTCTTAGTTCTAAAGAAGAAGAAGAAAAAAAAGAATCTCCTTTCCATCCACGAAGCCCCGCATTGTTTGAATTCCCTCTGCCAAAACAGAGGAAGCGCAGACTGTCTCAGAAGGAACCGCCATGACCCATCACATTCGCAGTCGGTTACCAAAAAAAGCCCACTCTCCGTATCTCCACCAGCACCGGCCCCTCAAAATACCACATGGAGAGGGACGCCGGACCCGTTCCCTATGAACTCCCGTCCCTTAACATTCCTTTCGTTCCGTAGCGTTGAGGTTCTTCCATAGGCATCTTCTCATCTCAAAACGAGTCCTGTGCTACCTGCCCACCTTACCACCTGCAGTCAGAGCAGTCACGACCATTTTACTGCGAAACCAAGTGATGATTATTGGAATAATACAGATATACAACGGAAAAAAACGACCAATTCAAATAATATTGTAGCATAGTTACCCAGCATGCTTTGCAAAACATCTGTCAATTAGTGTTAAAGGTTAGGAAGAGGTTTCATTCTTTAATAAATGTAAAATAAATGCTGGGTTTATTTTAAAGAGTTAATTTAAGTGTTATAAACCGGGTTCTAAATAGTAATCTGTCAGTTAGCTGGTTCACCGTGAATGTGAGTTACATCCAGATAACAAGTCAAGCCCCATGCTATGTTGGTTGTGGGGTGTGACTTGTCTGTTAAAGATCGTTGTGTATGTCAATGAGCTTCTGAAACCCTGTATCTGAATAGAGACGTTACCTGGTTAAATTCCCTATTTACCTGCTGAAGTGCAGGACTATGCTGTGAAAAGTCAGCCTACATCTGTTCCATGCTAAAGAACTGGCAATGCTTGGTAGCAATTATTTAAACTCTTAAATTTATATATAACTTTAAAGGTGTTAGTAAAACTTGAATGCCATGCTGTATTTTATGTTTGAAAGAGAAAGGGCCTTGTAAAATATTTTCTTGAGTCCAAGCATGAATTCCTTATATGGAACGTTATAGGTAAAATATGACTGAAGGCAGATACAAGCAAGGAAGGACCTCAGATTGCAGGCTGGGTGGGATGGCTGTGAGCTGTCAGTCACAGGTTGGTTTACCCCAAGGGGAGGTGATGATGAGGAGGGGGTTGCAATCAAAACCACTGAAATGATGGTGAACAGCTGAATGAGGACCATATATATATAATATATAAGTAATATATATAAGATAATGTCATATCCATAAAACGCTAAATTGAATGTACTGTGGTGGAGAACAGACCCCCCCAAATGTTCCAAAAATGGCATTTATTTCTTACACATTACACATACTAGTGAGTATTGCATTGGGAGTATTGAATATGTGTATTGAGTTTACCATTCGCATTTTTCACATCTGAGAATCAACCCCACCTCACCTGGCTGTTATTATCCATTGAGTCTAGGTTATAATAATGAATTGTGTCTGGGCTGTAATAATTAGCACAGTTCCTCAGTAAGTCTCCATTTAAATGAGGGAATAAATAGTGTTATCGCCGTCTTACACCCTCATAACAGGGGTGTGACAAATAAAAAAAATGCATGACTGAAGGTAAATCAGAAGGTAAATCAGGGGTCCAGTCCCATTGTTTGAAATATGTCTTTCAATCTCTTATCTGAGTCGTGTAATTTGGAGTAAACTCCTAAAAAGGCTTTCCTGAAGGATCTGCCCTATCTCAGATCTTCCTTCTGTTACCTGGACAGCATGCTTTGGTTATCATATCAAAAAGTGGGTGGGAATTAAATAAATATTTTGACCTTTTCATAAGATAATATTAACATACTTGTCTGATGACCTAGTTTTGGCAGAAATCCTTGTTAAAAGGTTTTGGAAAACAGTTGCTCTAGAACTCCCTCGTCCTCCAATCAGCCCGTGGCGGGTCGACTCAGGACCTTAATCCCTCAGACACAGGCCTCATGTCTTATGCTAAACCTTTGGATCGTGTTTCTGGAGACATGGAGAAACAGACCGCGAAAGCCAGCCAGCCGCGTGGTGAACTTCTGAGGCTATGTGAGTGTGTGGCAAGCAGATCCCAAAAAACATCTTGTTTCGAGCTGAAGGCATTTGATGTATTTTTTTTTTCTTCTTTTTTTGTAGATTGGATCCTCTCCAATAACAAGCAAGAGAAGCGATAGAGAACTGAATAACACAATAACAGAATAGAGAATTTCACACAAGTAGTACAATTAATACTTATTAATAAATCTCTGTTTTGTTTTATTAATGTATCATTTTTTTTTCAATGGACAAGTTTTTATGCCATTTGCAATTCAGCTTAAAGGAGAGATAGGAAAAGAGAGAGAGAGATAGGAAGATTTTATAGCATCCAATGTGGTTCACGATTTCTATGGGAGAAATCTACTTTTTTCCTTAAATAATGAACTTTCATTTCTGTATCTTGTTTTCTGGTATTTGGCACATAGCCAGCAGCTGACAGCTCTGTACAGATTCCAGTCATTGTCTCACCAGCACCTAGATGAGGGATTGCCAGCCCAGTGCTCCCAGTGCTCCCAGGGACAGAGCCCGCTGTGTTTGAGGGGCTGCCATTAAACTGACGCCTGATTCATACCTGGAACTCCCGGTCACATGACTTTGTAGATATTAAAAAAAAAAAACTGCAAAAGAATGAAGATGTAGATCCCTGAGCTGCTGTAGATCCCTGAGCTGCTGTACCTCCGCTGAGTGCCTTACATTCTCTACCACGCGGCATTTCACTGCTACATTCCAGTAATAATTTTGCTGATAGTACCTTCTAAGTGATAATGGCAGTCTGTTTTTTTTTTTAGTAAAATACTGTATATACAGCATATTTTCACAACGATGCATTAACTACATGCTTTATTTTATAAAAGCTATGCAGCCATTTTAATCCAGTTTTAACCAGCCTTTCACCCAAATGATGCAAAGGGTTTTAACTGTTGTTTTTGTATATTCTGGGCGTAACTATACACAGCCTCTGTCCCAGTTTCAATAGGGTTACATCCCGATGAACCTGTCGTAAGGTGAAAATGGCGTAAGGTGAAAATGGCGTAAGGAAAAAATGGCGTAAGGCAAAAATGCATTTTGATACAGCACACCTAACTTAACAAACATCATAGCCTAGCCTACCTTAAATATGCTTAGAACACTTACATTAACCTACAGTTGGGCAAAATCATTAACACAAAGCTTATTTTATAATAAAATTTTGAATATCTTGTGTAATACATTGAATAATGTACTGAAGGTGAAAAACATTTACTCGTCGTAAAGTCGAAATATCGTAACATAGACCATCATAACCTGGGCAGTGTCAGGGTCGGTCCCCGTTGTCTCACTGTGTCCCTTCCTCTTTTCACCAGCAAGTGTTGCTGGTCATCCCGTCCTTCTTGTGAGTCTTTGTTTTCCCTTGTTCTCTGTTGGCCTCATGAGTAGCCAGTTGTCTTGTTCCATTCTGTCTTGTGTTTGAATCCCACCTCCTCTGCTTTTGTATTTTGGCTCCCTAGTGTTTCAGTTGAGTGTCTCTAGTTCTTGTGTCTGATTTTGTAGTTGGTTTTGGTTTTGTCCCTTGTGCCCTTGCTTGTGTTTATACCTGTCTGTCTTCACCAGTGTTAGTTTCTGTTTCCCTGTTCAGTTCTGTGAGTTTATTAGTTTCACCTGTTGCCTGTTCTTGTACCTGCCCTTGTGTGTTTTCCTGATTGCTTGTTGTCCTGCACCTTCCCCTATTGGTTAATTGTCTGTTCACTCCTGCCTGTCATTTCAGTTTTGTATTTAAGTTCCTGTCTGAGTTTTAGTCCCCAGTCGTTCACTGTTTATTGCTGGTTGTTTGAGATAGTTGGATGTCTGCCTGTAGTCTGCCTGTAGTCTGCCTGTAGTGACCCCATTTGTAAATTTAGTCTTTGTTAATCCCTTTTTAGTTTTTGACCCCTCGTGGCCCTTTTGGTTTTGTTGTTTTTGTAGTGTGTTCTGTTTTATTTAATAAACCCCCATTTTTGTGTTCCTGGAGCCACCAGTGGTCGTCCACCCTTATTTTATCTGCACCATGCTATGTTCTCGCGCCCGGATCCGTGACAGGGCAGTGTCTTTATTTATATAGGGTTATCATGCAAAGCATGCAAATGAGGCCCATTGGCAGCCAATGAAATCCCTTGCTTTTTCTGCCATTTTGGCCACTGTCCTTTCCACATGGGGGGGAAACCGCCCAGCCTCACGCATCTGGGTCATCAAATGGTAAGAAGGAAAAACAGTGATCTGAATCAGTGGGCTTTGGACTCTGTGATTACTAAAGCCCTCCAGTGACCCCATAACTGGGAAGTCAGTTTTCCAGTATCTCCAGCTTGATGATGTCACAGGATGTCGTGGCAATAAATCCGCTCATCGGAACCGACAGGATATTAGCGATCTTCCAGGAATGAGACGCTCACTCGGCTTAGCGGATTGTGTTAGTGTAGCCATCACTCTGACAGCAGTGTGTCTAACTGTGGAAAGAATTACTGTAACATCAGTGGAGCGAACAAGTGTCCAATCAGCAACAGCAGGTAATGATTACCACGTGCCCTCTGCTCCGGTCTCCTCAGTCCTATTATATCCTTTAGATTTCACATTATAACACTCTTTTGACTCTGTTTATTATACATCATTTATATTGACATTTCAGAATTCCTCAGTTTATTTACTTGTGGGACAGTGTGTGGCCGAGTGGGTTAGCATTCTATGCCCATGATCAGTAGGTTGCTAGATCAAGTCCCATATCAAATGCCACCATTGGGCCTCTTTAGAAAGGCCCTTAAAACCCAATCACTCCGGACATCTCGGCATGCTGGCTGTCCTTGCATTGTGCCTAAGCTTGCTCACACCTGCACGTGTGTCTGTATGCCTCACAAAGAGCAGGATGGAACAGGCAGGAAGACGATTTTCCCACAGAGATGAATAAAGTATCACTGTTCTATTTAATGTGTTTTCCAAGCTAATGCTTTCCCATCCAGCAACAATGTTCTTTTATTTTGAGCAACCGTGGCTGTGATCGTAGTGGTTGATTTTAACGGCGCGAACTTGCAAGCAGGCAGAGTGATTTACAGAGACGCAAACATGATTACGGCCCTCCCGAACGAGAAATGAGTACCCGGGGGGGGGGGGGGAGTGCCTTTCGGAGAGCTGTGATTCAGTCTGCCAGCTCGAATCGCAGCTCGCCCCATCGCGCCGGTGCAGAGGTCCTCATAACCCAGCCGAGATTAGCGCCGCCTCAACCTGACGACAGAACCGGCTCCCGATGACGCACCCGACCGCGTCGCCACCTCCCAGGTGCGTCAGCCGCGAGCGTGGGAGACGCCGGGGGCAGACGGCCCCGTCCGATAAGAGGCCAGCAGCAGCTGAGAGCACGTGTGCGCAAACACCACACCCCGCCGTCTTCAGACTGTCAGGGTGGGACGGGAACCCAGAGCCTTCCGTGAGCGGCCGTGTCTGAGAGGAAAACACCTCCGATCACTCCTCAGGCCTTTATATTTTTATCATCCTTTAATTTTACTGTTGCTCAATCTGGTGTCCTGTTCATGTCTCAATATTTATATTCACTGTTACTTTTATTTTGTACTTTGACCAAAAACAACGATATTTCACCTCGACGTAAGACCCACGCATCATATCCCTGAAGTTGACAATAAGCATACTTTGACTGGACTTTGATTCGTCTGTTTTTTTTGTTTGTTTTTGGTAATGATCTGCGATGTCACCCCATTCCTGCCTCATATCTGTAGCTTTTGAGAAAGGGCCATGACCCTGCAACAAGCAAGTATTGAATATGGATGGATGGATGGATGGATGGATGGATATGTTTAATTATTTTTTACATGTTTTAATTGTATCTTTCTTTCGATTAGGTCTTCCCTGAGCACAATCCAGGACGGAAAAAGCTACATACATACATGCACATTTGTGTACGTGAGAAACAAGCCCTGAAACTGGACGAGCTTCCGCTCCAGCACGATGTTTCTGACGCTAGTCGATAACCTACAGCGATCCCAAGTCATACGCACGACATAAAAGTGAAATAACTGTTATGTATTAGTGATTAAATGTCTCCTCTTAATACAGTGCATATATAACTAGTGTCTATAATTCACAATAATGGTAAAATTCCCACCCCACCCTGATGATAACGATGCATAACAAAGGTCCGGAATATCTGAATATGAAGCCCTCAAGCTTTTATATATGATCAAGTAATTAATGTGTGATATATTGAAGTATAAGCTATAACTTATTTTCACTAAGGACATTATATGCAAAGTTCATGATTCTTGCATGTTTTTAATTTGGGAGCATCCAGCCGCAGACGACTGTCCTTTTCCGTGGATACAGCATCACCTGCTGCTCTGGTGGACCAGCCAGAGCCAAGCCGGCTGTGTTTGCTTAATCCCAGCAAGACATTTTGGACCCTAGACCACCATTTGGGGGCTGAGTCGTGCCCCGCAGCTCTCTCTCTCTGTTTGTGTGTGTGTGTGTGTGTGTGTGTGTGTGTGTCTGTAGTTTGCATGTTCTTTCTTATTGTTTGGGTTTCTTATTATAGTCCAAAGCAGAGGAAGTATGAAAACACAGGTACCGGTCAGTACTCACCTTGTAATTCACTACTGGTAAATTTGTATTCATCGGGAACTGACTCTGTTGTCAAGCTAGTATACAAGAAACGTTCCCAGTACTCTGAAAAGAAAACCGAAGCGCTACCAGAACTATGTACCGGTGAGTACCGGCCCACTTTAACCACTGGTCCAAAGACACACAGCTTGGTAAACTGGTGTTTTCGAACGCACAGTTATGCTGCGTTCAACCATCACAGCGCAAGAGTACCTGCTGCTTCGGGTATATTTTGATGTGCTACGTTACATTTTTATGGATAAAACCTGATTCACAGTCAGATCTGTAGGCTTCAGTACGGAAGGTGAATCGCTGAGAGTTTACAAAATGAGTTTGCGCCGTCGTCACTGGGCTTTTCCCAGTTTGATATGTAGCGCAAACCAAAGCATTGGCTTACGGCTGCTAATCGAGTGTCGCATGTACACCGTCTGCAATAATGCTGTGAGTACATGAAAGACGCCCATCCAGGCTCCCGTAGCGCACGCGGTCAAGCACGGATCGCGTATAGCTAGTTTAAAATTTTTTACGTTTTTAAATATTTAGGTGACCAGCCAACCGAAATCTTAATACGTAGCCTTGTCTGAAAGACGCTACTTGAAATGTTGTCATTTTTTAAAAGCAGAAAGACACCCCAGGTCTGATGTAGCAATTAGCCGGTGGCTCATGGCACCATATGCATTACTGTGAGAAGCGTAGGCTCCATTAAGGACTCACTTACGTTTTGTAAACATGAGGGAACGCTGTTTCCTTCACTCCATTTTGGGGCAACATCAAAGGGTCTCCTTGGATATTAACAGCTGGGACATACGGTACAGCGTCTGTGTGAAATAAGCCGTTATGGCGGCACTTTCATGTCAGGGTGAAAGAGCATCGGCGAGTCCTAAATCAGAGATAGTGTGCGTGCGTGTGCGAGTGTGTATATGCGAAACACATTTGTGAAATATGTTTATCTTATAGGCACAATGTTCCCTCATGACCTGAGCATCGCGACCCAGGCCTGACCCCGGAGACAATTTCTGTCATGCGGGGTTAATCTCTGCATTAGCGTCCAGTCAGCACCTAAGTCATTTTGGGTTTCCGAATGTTATAAGTAAATTTAAAATATATTTGTAGTATGGAAAAATAAATTGCAGTCGCAGATTCTATTTCCTTGAATGTCACCCGAATGCAGTAGCGACATCAGCTAATAATGATCTGAACATCCATATGTTAACGCTAAATGCGCGAACGACCGAGTTGAATGGTAATGCTTAGTTTTTTAGTTCTCAAGGAGAAAACTATGAAACTGTATCAACAAATTGATTTTTAGGAAACAAAAAAAAAAGCAAGGAAACGAGGCCCTTAGTGGGACACAGAATGTCGATATCGTCGCTGCTGAGGAGTGACAAGGAGGATCAGATAAGAGTCAGTGAGGGAGCAGAACCCTGGGTGTGGCGAGCTGTACTGACAAGCCCCATCCAGAGCCCTGCCTGGTCCTGACTAAGTTAGTTAAAACTAGCTTAGCACTAACTCATAACAAGTGGCCACCATAGTGAGCGTCGTCGTTCGTGTTTGCACCATCACCGTGTTTTTTCCCACGACTGTCACGTCTGCGTGTTCGGCTGGTGGATCGCGCGGTTGCGGCGGACATGGAAATGGTGGACCACGGCGCATACCGAACCGGAAAAGTGATAGGAATTGTCAAAAATGTCCCATGGAAGTCTACGTGTCCTCGCCGCCCAGATCAAGCTGCCTGTCCCCGCTCTGAAAGGTCATGGACGTCCCGTGTGATGACTCAATTTCACCTGTGAGTCTCTAAACATCTCGTCAGGCTGCTACCAGCCGGATGACAGGGCTAGGGTGTTGATCGACCGCGTAGCGCATGCCCGTGCCTGCGCCCGTCGCCGCGGTAACCCTGCCGGGAGCATGCTCTGGGCCACCCTCAGAGGCGATTTGGTTCGCAGACAAAGGCCTGTGTTCGGCTCCCACTTTTTTTCTAATGAAGGAAGGCGAGGAGGAGATCGCCGGGGACTCACACCGTCTGAGGAGCGCCAGCTGTATCCGGTCAGCGTGCGGGCTCCCACACCCCCCTGCCCCCCCAGCGGCCCCTGGGGGGGAGCAGGAAGGGAGAAGCTGGCTGCTTTCTTACATCCATTAGGAAGAAGAGCGTGTTATTTTACGTATCAGGACTTGGATGGACGAAAACAGTGAATTATTCATGGGTGTCAGCGGACGTGCCAGGAGGTTCGCTCACGCTGAGGGCGGCGGGCGGGCGGGAGACTCCGGAGGAGTCCGCAGGCCCGGGAGCTGTGGGTGGCCTGGCTTTCCCGAGCCCAGGATGGAGGGAGTGTTGTGGCCTTTCAGGGAAAAGCACCTTTTCCCTC
>JAODKF010000018.1:1377570-1394644 GCA_026779585.1 Mormyrus proboscirostris
GGTAATTCACGGTGGTAATTTAGTCTTTCTTCTCGGAGTAGACCCCTCGTTAGGAAAGGGTAGAGTGACCTCCAAGCTCGACACGACTTCCTGCTTCGGGGCAGGTGTTACTTCAGTGGGATCTTGGATACCAATCGGGAGAACTGGGCCAGGGAAAGCAGTCAAGTATGATTTCTAAGTAAAATCCGTCCAGCCAGGAGTCTTGCGAAAGCGTTTTTAGAATGTGTGTGGTTGGGGGGGTCAGACATGCTGTGTCTGGCAGCTCCTGTGTCGACTCACAAGTAGGAAAATACCGCTGTCACTTTCTGTTTTCTTCCCACTCCCAAACTAACTTCACGTACGGGATCAGACAGGGATGGGCATTTGCTCAACCGGTAACACGGTGCCCCTCTTTGGTAGCCCCGCCTCCAACTAATGTGTCACAAAACACAAGCGAGATGTTTGTGGAGCCGTCAGTGAGGAGTTACTTACACTTTCTGTGTCATAAAAAGTTTGGTGCGTTACATGTAATCCTGTTAACGTTTACAACATGGGCATCTCTAGCTAGAAATTAAGTGAAAACCCCTGACAGTGTGATATATGTTTGTGAGAGAGAAAACATAATTAATAGCAAAGCAAACGTTTCACAAATGAGTTTTGTATTTTGTGTATGGGGGTAGACAGATTACATATCGTTATCCCCATAGTTCAAACTACATAGTGAAATCCATATAGACTACCCACATTATGACTCACATATTGCAATCCACAGACTACAACTCATACGGAATATTCCGGATACTTTTCCCAGCACAGCATTAGCATATCATACTTAGGAAGAAATTGTCCAGTCTCTGCCTCCCTTCCCTCTAAACCAAACCCTCAAACATGCAGCATTTAAACAATGGTCTAACTTTGTCTTGCATATGCTCTTTTGGACCCCAACCAGTCTGGTTTGGGAGTGGGTCATTCCAGCAGGCTGCACTGAATACTTCTCACCATCTTAGACTTATCTTACAACATCTTAGACCTGGCTAAAATGGACCTGATTTATCCGTCGGCTGAAATGGTCACATCTTCCGGATCTCTCCATCACCGTCACATATTTCGTGCTCCTCATCTCCCTGGCTGCCAAGAATCCGGCCATCTGGATGAACATTGCGTCGTCGCTCCCTGAATGGCGTTCTGCGCGGTCCTACCTCGGCACTCCCTGCACTCCTTTGCCCGAGATCTTGTTTTGACTCGTCCGGGGTATCACTGAAGCGTACCCACTCCTCATCTGGTCTCCAAACTCCGGATGAAACGCACTCGTGACCTGTCTGTCACTCTATCCCTTCTCTGGCTCCCACATGCAGACACACCTAGGATGCTGGTGTTGACCGATGGGGTTACTGGCAGCACAGTGTCGTGATGCTTTAATGCCCAATAAACTACTGGGAAATGTTGTTTACATCTGTACAGTGTTTGTATCTGTCTACATCTGCTGCACTGCCACTTTAAGCTGCCATGCTGTTTGTCTGATGTGAAATGTTTATGCCATATGTCATGTCACACTATATTGTTATGTCACGCTATGTTATATTATTATGCTATATTACGTTATGCTTTATTGTTATGTTATGTTATGTTACCTTATGTTAGGTACAAAACGTATATAGTAGTCATCCTTCTGTCGCCCTTCCCCTTAAATTATTAATAATTATACAGGAGTTTTTTTTTGCATGTAAACTGCTGAAGATGTACATTATATAAGGCTCTGTCTATCGCACTGTAACGTCGCTCCTGTCATCATGGGTTCAAGAGGACCGTGATTTCCTCTCGCTCTGTAGTGCACATGGCCGAGATGTAACAGTTTTGCTCGACTTGACATTCGACTTGACTTCGGATCACTCGTGGCACCAGCAGCTTGGCTAGAATATGTTATGGGCTAAAGACCCTTTTCACAGCAACCCCCCCTCCCCCCCAGGCCAAAACACCATTAACGTCTTACAGTGTTGCAGTGGTGTGAATTCCCAGCCACGGCGATCACTGCGGATCTCAATCTGGTCGTCTGAAGCTTTCCCCTCCCCGACGCGCATGCACCGAAATACTTCCATAAAACGCCCCGCACTGTGCGAATCCCGTGTACAGTACATAATCTCCAAAACAAATCCAGTTAGATTCATTTATACATTCCACTTCTGCTCAGTTTCTGTCATTTTCAACACTTTGATATTCTCAGATTTCCCCCAGGCATCCTGTAAAATAAAACACAGCATCAGACAGAGGGCCTTCTTTTTTTTTTTGTTTATTTAAATTAAATTCCCATCCATGTATATTCTGTCCCCAACTTAGGCAAAAGAGTCAGGTGCTGTCAGTTTTGTCCCAAAGCTGTGCTCCTCTACAAAGGAAAAGCTCCCCAAAGCCTGAAAGGGTTCCATACATGAAAAAGCCAGGAGAATGGCACAGAAGTAAAAAGAAACTGCAGAGAAGCGAGAATAATTTTTTTTCTTCTCCTCTTTTTGGCCCTGTGTTCAGTGATCCAGTACAGTGAGCACAAATGCTACTGTGTACCAGTGTAATGTGCTCAGGGACCCACCCAGCTGGCTCAACTGGCCTGAAGCTTTTGGGTATTTAAATAAAGGCACAGGTCTGTAAACATGAGAAGGGGAGCTGTTTGTAAATGCATAGACCAAAGGAAAAGGTTTCGAAGGCGGCCCAGCTGATGGCTGGCCCCTGTCACTGATCTTGTCCTAAATTTCGTCTTTGTCGAATATCTCCGCTGCGCGTCTGAGACGCGCTGCCGTCGTAATCCCACCGGGATCAAAGGGAACCTCTGCGATTTATGGTAATTGAGGCTCGAGGCGGCATGGTTACAGTCACCTCCCCGCCATCGCTGTTTTAAGAACGAAGGGCTCTATGCCCGAAGATCAGAGAGCGTTCTGTCCGACAAAAATCACCCGAAGTTTCCACACGTTCGAAAAAGGCTCGAACGCCCGCCGCAATAAAGCACATTTTTAATGAGATCTGTGGTTTAGTTATTGCCGTTTTAATAAATATGCACTTACAGCTGTGATAAATGATGATCGTTATTTACGTGTGGTGTGATTTGTACTAATTAGGAACACTTCCTACGATATCGGGTAGAACACCATGTTACGTGCTCTAAAAATAGAGCCCAATTATTTTTCAATTCTGAATTTTTCTGAATTTTAATGTGTTTTGTTGTAACTCCTCCAGCTATGAGCGCAGTACGGCCATGATTGTAATAAAGTCATACAACAGAGAGCTTCATATTTCAGCTTCCTTTTTTTTCTTACTTTTTAGGCAGAAAATCTCTGAATGATATTGAATGATCTCTTAATAAGACTGAACAATCTGTTTACAGTCAACCCAGTCGATTTATAATCTTACACTGCATAGTATCGTAAGCAAAAATGTTTATTGTTAGTCTACTTTTAACTTTTATTTGACGTTTTATTTTTGACACCTATATTTGAAACTTGGAATGCGTCATATGGTATTTTTATTCACAGCTACAGCCACCAACAGACTTCTTGTGTATTTTATATACATACATCATTTTAATGAATGAGTATTTTATTGTAACGGTTTACGTTAGAACAATCACTTATGAGTGTGTGGATACTAGGAATGTTCTCTGTCACTTCTGTTAGCAATCATGTATCTTGAGTTATTTAAAGTTATATAATACCTAAAGTCTTTTTATTTTGGGATTGATATGTGGTTCGCTGTCAGGCATATTAATTGGAGCTGGTAGGATACTGAGAGAGGTATCTGTGTAATACATATTGATTCAAGGTAGCCTGTTGGCAATCCACTGCTTTTCCTTGACGGATTCCAGAGGTAGCTCTTTTTCAGTTCAGCTGACTTCTTTTTATTACAAAAGTAACATTTTGGAAAATGGGTGTGTCAAGCACATCGACTCCTCACATGATGAAAATCCCATCACAATTTATTTGGTCAACGTTGCAGAATGGAAACACTTTAACTTAGCACGTGACTTTATATGTATAGCTTATTCTAAATTTCTTTCAGTATTTTTTGTGTCTATAGTCTTTTGTCAGAAAATGATGAAAGTGTCAAAGTTTCACTTGATGCTTTTCAGCAGAGCAGGATGTAGGAAACTCAAAATCTGTTCTTTTTTTTGTGAAAATAGTTGCTTGGGTGGGTGCCGTTGTTTTACATACCTTAAATGTATCGCAAGGAGGTTGCTGACGTACCTTCAGCTCGACAGCGTGCCATTAATTTCATCTTCCAGGCTGTCTTATCAAAATATTTTGTTCGCAACTTTCATCAAAATATTTCAGTAACCTTGGAATCTGTCAAAACATTTGGTTATTTTGAGTTTACCTGATGCTTTGTTGACTAAATGCGTCTTTTAAATATTCCAACGTCACAGATTACAGCACCGTGGGTTGGAGATGAGGCGGTTTTATTTAAGCGGAGACTGATTTGAGCCCCATTCTGCTCTTGTGGTTAAACAAAGCCCGAGTCTTTTCCTTTTGGTGTGGCTGGTTCCTGATGAGTACGACTGGGCGCTGAAAGGTTTCTGACCCGGATGGCAGGCATTTGGCTGTGGAGTCCATTCACAGACACCAGCTGAACGACACCTGCTAGCAGAGCAAACAAAGTCACACTCAGTATTCAATAACTACAATTAATCTATAGCTAATATTTTGACTAAAACAGATGATAGGGATATACGAGTTCTTTCCTTTTATTTTTCATTTGCTAAAATTATTAGGCTGTAATTTATTATGGATTTAGCATATTTGGAAAGTATGACTTAAAGAGTGCATTTCAGGCTTTTTACACGATACATGATAAATGCTGCCACTGTAGAACGTCTGCGGCCCCGAAACGTCCCCGTTCTGTCAGTTCTGACGGCGAACCGCGGACATGCGGCTGGCCAGATTTCGATACGCCTGAACTCATTCTGGGCTTGCTCTCTTACAGACTCATCATTGTCTCCACATCTCTCTCCGTGAGGATTCTTCTGGTGCTGAATAAACACAGGTGAGTTCGCACTTTGACAGCGCTGAAATATCTCTATATTGTATAAACATTACATCACCTTTCCTATAAGCGTAACCTGGCAACCGGCCAGGTGTTGTTAGCGTTCTCCACATGCGGGCGATAGACCCCACCGGCTGTTTCCATACCCAGAAAGACCCCGATTCTCATGCGGCCAGGCAGATATAAATGAATGGGGTGAAATCACACACTTCGTGTAGCGTGACTCCCTACCAAGGCTACTTTGCTTCCCCCCCCGATATACAGTTTGTCTTCTGCTGCATGATAATCTGACACAGCAAGGGGGGGGGGTATTTAGGCTGAGTGGGAGTGCGCCTCGATTGGAGGGGCGTTTGCCAAGACTCTGAACAGCAACAGAGGGAAAGGTGAGAGGGAAGGAAACGTGAAAATTCACATCTTGGGGGATTCATTCCCAAAAGAATACAGAGTTTCCTTTGGATTCTGATAATATACATTTTAATGTTTTAGTTTAAACATCGCTCAATTTTTTGTTAGGGTTATTATCCCACCTCATTAATATATCACGATTTTAATGCATTGCTTTTAAAAAGAAAGACTATTTTATGTTTCTTCTTTTAAATAAATAGCCACGTTTAGTCATTTTTCAGATTAATGCATGTTTATAAAAGAGTGAGCTCACAGATGATTTTTTTTTAGCTAATTGCAAAATAAGCAATGAGGAAGTATATTGGTTCTAAAATAAGCGATGCGAAATTTAACACAATTTAATCACAAATTTATCTTTTTCCTATTATAAAAATGTAAAAACTCATTCGGAATCTAACTGAGGAGCAATGGGTGAAATGAAACAAGCTCTCTGGAAACGGTGTGAAAATGGTCCGAAGTTATGTCGGTAACTCAGAGCTGACTATAGCTCGTCAGCCTCAGTCCCGAAAGGCTGCAGCAAATTCACAGCTACATGCTAAAGGGTGTCTGGTTAGCTGCTGATAAGATCAAATCTGCAATGTGCTACGGTGAAACATCTGGGAAAAACAGTTGGACACGTGAAAAAGTGTAACATTAACACAATATTGAAGTAGAAGCTTCACACTGATGCACTGATGAGTTTTTAAGAATATACCTCTCCGTTATCCTTTGGGGAAGATATGGAAACAGTCTACTTGACGACCGATATGCCTGGAATGGATCAACATGTTTTTTTTTTTTAAAAAAAAAAGAATCAGTGATTTATGGCTCTTTGAAGTGTGCTGACCATCTCACATACCCTACAAAACACAAGCTGGGAACAGGCGTACCCACCTGAAATTTAAGACAACATGACTCATCTCCACACACCGGCTATTTAAGTTCAAGGGAGTACAATGGACATGAAAGCTAAAGGGTGTCCTGGCTGGTAGGTATTAAAAATAAAGTGCATTCCCAGTGCATTTGCGTTAATCCATTAATCCCATGTCTATAGCTTTTAAATCAATTTCACAATTACTGTAGACCAATGTTATTTTTTTGTTTTTGATCCATCATTGAATTGAAGAAAATTTAAAAAATTCACAACACTTTACCTAAGGCCAAGTTTCTAATAATTTATGCACAAATTCATAATGCATAATAAAGCATTCATAACGCATTATAAGCATGGCTACAAATATTTCTCAAAAGGCATAACATATTATAGACATGTCTATGACGTTCTCATCTATAATGCACCATAGATACCTTTATAATTCATTATAATGGTCGGTATAAGCATTAAGGTTGCTTTGTACTGCATTATAAAAGTATCTATAGTGCATTATAGATGAGAGCTTCATAAGGCAGTCATAATGCATAATAAACATGGCTATAATGTCTTGTGCCTTTTGATAAATATTTAGCGACATGTTTATAATGCTTTATGAATGCATTACCATTTGTTATGAATGTGTTTATAAATGACTAAAAACATGGCCTTAAGTAAAGTATTACTGAAAACATTTCTCTGCTCTCAGTGACCTCACAGGATTCTCTCACCTTCAAGAATGCCTTATATTTTGACTCTTTTCCATGCCTATTAAAAATGAAACGATAACCAGCCAGTAAAATAAGTGTGAGAAAACCCGGGACGCGGTATTCTGACCCGCGACTTAACACGGCATGACTGAGAGATTCTCTGTTTATTTGAAGTAGCTTAATATAAACCAGACTTTACTAATGTGAGCTTGGGTGCAATCTGGACGAAGAGGATTCAGGCTTTGTGTTGTGTCTTTGTTACAAATGATGTGGCTTAACTTACGAAAGAAGGCACAGATGTAAACGTAATCTGGACTCACCCAGACTCCCGGCGCAGAGTTTGCACACATCTGCAGTGCTTTTCTGACACCATTAAGTGATACTGTTTAATACTGTTATGGTTAGACTGGCTCCAGTGCCAAGAAATTTAAGAAAATGGATTTCAACTCTTCACATCTCCCAATATATAGCTTTAAGGACAGGATTTTGCTCCTGTGCCAGTTTGACATGATTTTTTTTACATCTCCAGCAAAGTCGAGTACATTTTATGGAACAGATTATACTTTCTTTCCTTTGAAATGATACTTTGAGATAATATCTATATGCAGTTATAAATAAATGTTCCGTTTGGAGAATGAATAAATGCAGAATAAAACAAGTTCTTAACTGATTGCTTAATTTTTATGAATAAGACATTTATTATAAATTTTGTTGCATTGTATGGTGTAATGGAATCTCAGAGAGTTTCTCAGATGAATTTTACATCCTTGCACCTAATTGTCTTCCTAGGGCACAAGGAAAAGGTGGATGGAATGTCAGCTCATCAGAAAACACACACACAGTCCAGATAGCCGTATCTTTCTGGGGACTCCATTCATTTCAATGGCCATAACCCTAAACCAGCAATGAGAACCTTAACCCCTACCAAGGCCTAACCTTAACCAGAAGTAACCAAACAAAATGCAAGACATCGGCCATTATTTGTTTATTGATTACCTTCACAGATTTTTATAAAATTGAGGTTATCCTTGTGTGGACCGAAAAAATGTCCCCAGAAGGTAATGAGTTACAGGTTTTTATCACATTTCTCCATAATGTACTAACTACACACACACACATACACATTGTGGATGCCAACAAAATAATAAAAAATGATCATAATATAAACAAAAAATGCACTGCTT
Source organism: Mormyrus proboscirostris (assembly GCA_026779585.1). NCBI lineage: Eukaryota > Metazoa > Chordata > Actinopteri > Osteoglossiformes > Mormyridae > Mormyrus > Mormyrus proboscirostris. The sequence goes on from JAODKF010000018.1 coordinate 1,385,718, forward strand.
TGAAATTCCTGTCTCTCCTCATCTGGCATTTGTACAGTAGAATGGCCATTATGGGTTTCTGTGAATGTCTATTAATAAAACATCACCAAATAGTACAAATCATACAATCGCAAATACTAAAGACCTTTTAAATGAAAACACAATCATCAGAAACACTGGAAAAGCTTTATTTAGGTGGTGAGCCACAAGTTGAGCTTCTTCTTACGCGGTAAAGCCACAGAGTGAGATCTGTAATCATGCTTGTCGTCATCTACCACAAGTTGCCACCCTCACTGAGATGGGAAAGTTCACTGTAACGACATCAAATGGGTGGAGAGCAACAAGGCACCATGTCTGTGTACACAGACGGTATCTCTGCAAAAAAAAACACTGGAAACTGCATTGCAGTAAAAAAAAAAAGCACAGTGCCATAATTATGTGATTCCGTATATTTGAACTGTCATGCAGTAATATGAATCTCTAAAATGTATTTTTAAAAAGTTAGAAAATGAAAGTTTTGATAGTGGTCAAATAAAAATTAAATCAGTATGACAAACTGTATGTATCAATTATGAAGATGATATCATGTTATTAGGGCAAAATGGTGGTGCGGTGGTTTGCACTGTTGCCTCACACCTCTGGGACCTGGGTTCCAGTTTCCACCTGGGTTCCATGTGTGGAGTCTGCATGTTATCTCCGTGTCATCGTGGGGTTTCCCCCCCCACACAGCCCAAAACCATGCTGAGGCTGACTGGAGTTACATAATTGTCCATAAGTGTGTTTAGGTGTGAGTGACTGGTGTGTGAGTGACTGGTGTGTGAGTGTGCTCGACGAAGGGGTTGGTGCCCCGTCCTGGGTTGTTCCCTGTCTTGTGTTTGTAGCCTCCAGACCCCTAGTGACCGTGAATGGGACAAATGGGCATGGAAAACTGGACAGATTTTATATTATGTAAAAATGACTTCTTAAAGAACATGTTATGGATTACACTTCTTCTAAGACGGCACATCAGAAAGCCGCTTCTCTGCTGCCCACTGTTCTTGGAATCGTTGTTTGTTTCCCTTTTTTTTGCGTGCATTACATAATTTTATTGTTATGTTATGGGTCCTTTGTTGTTAAGGCTACAGTAAAGCTACACATAAACATGTGCAGAAATGATTCAGTTAGATGAAAACCTCGGCTATTTTGGCACCCTCTTCCTCTTGATAGTCTGATAATGATTGGAATTCTATTGTTTATTTTTGCAACAGTTGAATCATGCAAGAAAATGCCTTCGCCTCTCTTTGAGCCAAACTATGTCTTGCAGGCTTGTATTATAATAATTCAAGACTGACAATGTCATTAAATTATCTGCTCTGAAGCAAAATATTTTAAGCTGCAAAAATTCCAAATAAACTAATTGCATTCACCTACTACAAATACTAGGGCAGACCAAAACATAATTTATATGTCATTAAAATATTAGAAAAATCATTGAAACTATGTTATACTTTGGTGCATAAAGTGTTTAAGACAGCCAGGATATAAACATTTTGCTGTAAAAAAAATGAAAATTTTGCATTTCAGCCATAACTACTGGAATAATCAAATTTGGAGATAACCATTTCTATGGGAAGACAATTAAATGGTGATACCTGGCCTATCTCAGTTCGAGTTCATGCCGTTCGGATGCTGCGATGGACCAGCTCGATACTGCAATGTTCGATGTCGATGAACTGGGTATGGATGTCATATTGTATATAGTATCTGATGCAGCAAAATTACCGTCCTCAATCGGAGGTTACACATGACTTTTACCACCCAGGGAGTAAATATATGAGGAGACAGACTATCCACCTAATTTGCAATTGTACTCTGAAGCAATCAAGCGGTTATAAGCAAGAGTGAATAAGGGACATCACAGTATGCTTTGAAGTGAAAAGACTGCATAAGCAAGGTGTTTATATTATATAAAATGAACTCCTAGTCAAATGAATCAGCTCTATAGGGAAAGAGTTTCAGAATGTTCCAAAGCAGACGGGTAGTTGTGGGATGTTTCTTAGCTAGAACAAAAGCATGTATAAGTTTGTCCCTGCAGATAGTGTTTCGACAGGAGAACTTTGGTAAAACTGGAAAATAAACGAATAAACAAATTAGTGACCGAATATCGTAGGTTCTTGATGCCGTTCCTTTTCGTTCACGCTCCACACTGGATTAATTTACTCACCATCCATGGTGTGTTTTCAACATCACCAGATGAGAAAGTGGCCAGCTGGCTGAGCACCATGCTATTGTAAGAAATGCCCCAAGTCTTTTGGGTCACCAGAAGAAGGCTCATCTGAAACTTGAAGCATGGATTTGAACCATTAATTGGAAAACAATTAAGGTCTGCAGCATCTTTCGATTGAGTGTGAGTGGAATTCGTTCTGTGACTCCCTCCAGTGGGTTATCAGGGAAATGCTCTGTGGATGAATGAGGTAACAACACACAAAGAAGCACGGATTATTATACTGTTGCATTGTTTACATTTCTCATATCCATATTCATCGAGCAAGGAGCACTCTTGTAGAGTTTGTCAAAGGCATTTTTTGCCTTATTGTTGATCACAAAGAGCCTTTATCATATATATATATATATATATATATATATTTGTATATATATTTGCTTGTGACTATTTTCCTTGGAAATATCCAAATATCCAAATCCAAATGTTTTTTCTCCAAATTACATTGTTCATAATGTAAAGTTGTCTGCTTTTTTTTTAACCGGAATCATACACCTAAGACATTTCTCAGTTTAAAAATACAACTTGACAGTGTCTAGCATATTACATCATTTTCCATGTCTTTGCATATTTATAATGCGCGTTGATATTTTCCCATCCTGCTAAGCAGCGCTGGTTGCCAGGTTTCTGTGTCTGTTACCACGTAGCCGCGTTTTGCGTTTTGTTGTCTCCAGGTTGTGGATCATCATTTCTTTGATAGTCAGTAGCTACATTTCCTGTGCTGAGTTTTAAGTGCCTTAAAGTAGCAATTTCGGAGTTATTATCTGATGCAGTCCGGCATCAGGTGGCCCCCAGTACTACCACTAGCTGGTAGGGAGTGTACCTTGTAGGAGGTTCCACTTGATGAATGCAGCAGACTGGATGCTGGAAGCCCCTGCATATTTTTAGAGAGGAGACAGTTGCCTTACTGAAGCATGACTGGTAACAGCAATGGCTGAAAGGTCCCCTGCTGGTAGTGTGACGCAGGGAAACACAGCTGGCCTCCTCCGGCGGGGGCCGGCTCGTCCGGCCCTGACGCCACCTAACCTTTGTTCTCCGCCTCCCCCAGCACAGTTGGCTGGTCACAGGGCCTCCGTTCCCTGTGCTCCTGTGCAGGAGTCCGGCGTGTCAAAAGCCGAGCGCCGAATCGTCTACCCTCAGGCTGTCGCCGACGGGCACCTCAGCCCAGGCACGCTGGTTCCTCGTCGAGCTCTCGCTTCCGTGTCCGTAGCTGCTGATGTTTAAAATAGAAGAGGCGGTGATACTTCCTTTGGGTTCAAGAAATGGAGACCTTCATGGCTGTTAGAATCACCTGTCACACCTTCAGCTATTTTTTCGTTCAGTTCCATGCAAAGGTCCGTTAGAAATCCTATTTGTGCCGCTGATAATATGCTATTAGGGGCATTGTGTGGCACAGTGGCCTAAGCCTGTGTGCCTGTAATCACAAGCATGTCTGCGGGTCCTTGAGCAAAGCCCTTAACCTCCAGCTCCCTGTGCGCCCCAATAGGTGGCAGCCCTTCGTGGACGGCTTGCTCTATAAAGAACAAGTTGAGGGAGGTGTACTGTAAAAAAGAATTTCCCCATGGGGATCAAGAAAGTTGTGATTATTATTATGTAATTCTGAAACATATATTATATATGAATTTTGAGGATTTGTTATGTTCAACCCAACATGAGGTTATATGAAAAGATATGCGATTTGACTTATCGATGCTAACATTGTCCATGCTCTGAAGTATTTTGTTTGCCAATAAGTGATGACTCATTTACATTTACATTTCATGCCGTATTGACCCCTTGAGTTCTGACCGGTTAATGATGACCAAAAACATCAATGTTATTGATCTTTATGTTACGCTGTATAAATCGCTGTCATTTGCATTCACGTTATATAATAGTATTTTTAAGTAAACAGTTCTTGAAAGTTCCGTGGTGCCGTGTGCTGCTGACATTTATTTTGTTGATCTCTCAGCATAGCAATTACACTCGTTGTAAAATCAGCAGCAGTATTGTGACTCCCCCAGTATCCCTTACTGGGCCTCATCTGGCTGGGTATCCTGCTAGACCTGGGGAGCCGTTTGAGTGATGGAGCCATTGGAAGGATTTGTTTTGACCCCTGCAGGTTCACAGTTATCTGCCTGGATCAAGGTTTCATTTATCATGACAAATGCGCCATGGAATAACCACCATAAGCCGAAAGGTTCGTGTGTGACCTCACCCTCCTCACTAGTCGCACTCGTGAGATGGTGAGACGTGTGTAAGCGGGCTGGCTAGTGCTTAAATTGCTAAATGTCTTCCTAAAAAGATGGCACGTTTGAACTGACAACAGCTTCAAGGTTCAACGTGAGAGTTTTTGGGTTATGTTAAACGGCCGGATGGCAGCGATAAGCCACAAATGTCTATCAGAAGAGGCACGACAAACGCTACTTGCGAGACGGGGTTGCGTCGCTGAGCGAAGCAGTGCTTTGCTGTAAAGTACTGCGTCCTTCTCCCCACCTGCAGCATGCCTGCATAAGAATCCTGCCAGCCCATGAAGATAACTGCATCTCAGCAGAGAAGCACTTTGTTAGGCTAGTCCTGATTAAATGTTGGCTCCGTACCATTTCACAATCAGTCTGCTCCAAAACAAGATGCAGGCCCAAAACCCTAATACGGCATGTAAAAGAAAAATATATTTTATCTTCTCTAACATTTGATCTTCATTGCCAATTGTTTTTCTTCCAGATATAAAATAAAGAGATCCCCTGCTAGGTCTCTCCGCATTGTAGCTTTTTGATCTTTATTTCCTCTAATTATTGTTTTGCCGTGAAGGAAAGGAGAGGCTGGTCGCATGCATGGGGGACTTCAGTAAACACTTAATACCTCATTTACTCTGCCTCGTAACAGACCAGTATGCTTACAGTGATGGAAAAGAAGGGTCATTTGCACATCAGATGTTCCTCCAGCCTGCTGGCAAGGATTTACCCGGAGAGCTATGGGACGTAGCTTATCAAGGGCTGCCCGCCCCAAATCAAAAGTCAAGAATATCTGGGGCGAAGTTCTGTTTCCAGGTGCAGCGTCCAATAACTTGAGGCCCCGGTTCTGCTGGAGCTTACAGGTGTGGTGCAGATGCTTGGGCCGGAGTTACGCAGGCCGGGAAAGCCTGCCAGGATACAAACATGGGAAATTCCCCAGTGGGAATTCTGGGCAGATTTTGCCGAACGCGACTACTGATGTGAGTTCAATGCATCAGCATTGCTTTTCAGCAAAGGCCAGTGGAGCCAAGCGCTAGTTAGATCTGAAACGCCACCCGGGAAGATACATCACGGTGTTTTTAGAGAAACAACAATTTGGGTTTGGTAACAGTGCTGAAGGTACAAGTGCTGATCTATCTATTGAACACTTCTGAGTGTCAGTGATTCAGAGCATTCCACAGCGGCGGGGGAACAAAGCTGTGATCTATTGACTTATAACTATCGGCCCTTGGGTGAACTGTAAACGGCTTAATATTTCCGCATGTCAAGTACTATATTGTGTAATAGCACCGTTTACATGGTCACATATATTTCATCGGGAAGGTAACTGACATTTTATGTCGAACGATTACTAGAGTTTGCTCCTTTTATTACATGACGATAACAAATTAGAAATGATCAGAATCAGAAAAGTTTTATTGATCCCCGGAGGGAAATTAATTTTGTTGCTCAACAGCCAGTTAAGGGAGAAAAAGGGGAGAGCAAGTAAAGTACAAAAGTAAGTAAAAGTAGTACAAAAATATTACAGCAACCAAAAAAAACAGTAAACCAATAAGTGTAGCAAATTACCCAATGTGCAGTGCAACTAAAACTATGCACATATGTGTCCTTCAATCAAACTGGAGATGGTATTGATGACATACCACTTGTGCCAACAACACAAAATGTGCGAAATATATAACGAGCTGTATTATATGCAAGGCAAAGCATATTACACTATATTATACATACTAAGGCATTAAACACTATATGATACATAGTGCAGAGGATATTATAAATATCTCCTTAGAGAAAAGAAGTGCAATGTAAGCTCAGTGTGTCACATGAAGTGCCCATCTAGAACCACAATACAGTTATTCTAGAACTCACCGTTTGAATGCCAGTTACATTGTGATTATTATTGTTGTTCCTTTGTATGCAAAGGAAATGGCAAATGTGTTCACTTGAACAGATGTTTATTTTACGCTTTATTTTATCGGACCTTTCTAAGTTCAGAACTTTCCAAAACAGAACATCAAGTCTTCATGACACTGACTCTTGTGTAAGAAATAAACCAAAAGACCAGCAGGTGCCCATTGACTAACAGCACCAAAGTCACACCTATAATATTGGGATTTAAAAGGAAATTCTGCTAGGAACATGATAAGCACTGGTGATTTTGTCACTATAGATGACTTGACTGTATGTTCATGTTTTATCGTTATGGTAACTAGGTTAATATTCTCGTAGGTTCCCTGTGCTGAAGAGGACAGCCACATGTTCTAGGAGGCTCTCCATGGCCTTCGCTCACAGGTACCGTTTTCATTTGCTAGTCCCGATTCTGCACACTGGGATACTTAAGCTTCAGTATCTCCATTGACCCAATTGATCTATGTAATTATCCCTGCAGTTAAAGTTTACACCACAAGTGTGAATACATCTCTTGAGAAGAAAAAATAACTCTTAATGAGTATCTTTCCCAATTCTGACAATGACTAACCTAAACCTCGCAAGAACAATATGATAATCAGCGGAGAAAAACGGCGTCCGTTTGCTCTGGGGGCTCTCATCTAATCTTCAGAAGGTTTTTCGACATGGCAACTTGGCAGAACCCTTTCAAAAGCCTTCTGGAAGCTGCTTTTGCAGGTCATTGGTCAGGGTTCACCTGAGCAAAGATTTATTCTGTTTGTCTAACTTCTCACCTTGACCTTCCGCCTTGTCCAAACATTTTAAGTGATCCAGGGAACGCGATCAGAGTCACCGACGGTAGTGATGTTGAGTGAAGTCCGTCGGGACGCCCACCGTGTGAGCGTGCGTGAGAGTGTACATGTTTGGTTAGCCCTGTGAGGGAGCGGAGACACTCTCGAAGTCCGGTAGTCTGAATCGGGGTGGCTGTCAGAGAGCACCGAGGGCCATTTATCACAGCCAGTGCAAACACATTAATTATAAGAGTTTACAACACCTCCGCTAACCATCCCCCCCCCTCCCCCCCCCGGGGGGGTCCTGCACGACATTCACCAACATGCAGGTTCCCTGATAAAAAGAAACACTAAGTGTTCTTTTCTTTATCTGTCTGTCAGGCTGATTATGGGGCACTTCTCCATATCTAAAGGTCCAATTATCCATCCTACTGCGATCATCCGCCAGTAAAAGCCGGAGAGAAAACTTTGTTAATTGCCAGTTGCCATTGTGCATCACTAAAATCTCTGCCGCATTAGTAGGCTGACCATCGTTTTTTTAGGTTTCCTGTGCTCTGAGCTGGAGCATTCACATAGTCACCATACATATCGGTTACAGGAGAACAACAACAATTATGGGCTGTCAAGTAGGTAGGACTTCAAGGTGTAAGTGATCGGTTAATCTCCTGATTCTCGGAGCTCGTGCCTGGGTCATGGTGTGGCACTGCAGTGCTTTGTGCTTGTGACTGCCAGTTCAAATCCCGGGATCAGTCACGTTATTGTACCATAGGGCCTTTAAGCAAGGCCCTCAAAATCAAATCTGACCTTGCTGTCAATTGTATAGCACATCGGATTCAGAGCGTCTCCAAAAATAATTGGATGACGTTTCTCATGAAGGCCTCTTTACATTTTGCAGCTGGCCTTATCACGGGGCTGCGGGAACAACAGACCATCCCGTGTCACTTTAAGACACCTGCTGAACTCGGACGTGGGTTAGGAGCTGAGCTCCGTCCGCGCCACAGACAGCGGGCGTAAAAAAGGGCGAATCCCTGCGCTTTACGTCACTTGCGGTGGCTGTGGAAATAAATAGCACTTACCTTCCATTACCGAAACCAGACCTCTGATTAGGCGCTAGCTGCCGTCAATGGGAACTAAAACCCGTCCTATTGGCCGGTAGCGACGGGCCAATGGGAGCCCTGAGCTTCCCTGCTGTTCACTGCAACATGCTGAGCTGTAGGGGGCCACTCTCTATTTGTTTAGAACTCACAGAATCGCATTAGGGCCCTGATTCCTCTCATTTAGGAATTCCAGGGGGACACAAAGGGGAGCCCTGGGAAGCGACTCGCTGCAAGGGACACCGATTATCTCAGCGAGGACACAGGCCAGCTTGTTTGTGCTCAGGGACATGTCAATTCGTCGGACGACCCCTTCATCAAATCCATTCAGCGGAGCGAATGGGGAGGCATCTTAATTGGTGTTGGGCAAACAGATTTTGTCACGAAGTTGCAAAGGAAGCTAAGTAGCTGAATGTTTACATTGTCCAAGGCCTGACCTGAGCGGCCGGGCCATTCGGAGACACCATTATGCTCCGTTACTTTGATTAATCGTCCCTGACTCCTCTTCGACACTCACAGGGAACCAGGACACCAATTAAAGGGAATATTCTGGCAATAACAATCAGAGTAAATAAAAAGTGAGCCCTTTTTTCTGCGTAAAATGATATGATAGCGGCAAGGGGCAGGTCCCGCAGGAGGGGTGGCGGCAGGGCTTGGGACAGGGTGCTAAGTTTGTTTTTGTTTAGCTTTTTTGAAGGCTAAA
>JAODKF010000018.1:1394744-1405486 GCA_026779585.1 Mormyrus proboscirostris
GGGTTCCCCCCCCCCCCCCCCCCCACCCACCCCTCAGTCTTTCATCCTTTGAAAAAAAGGAGGATTTTGTTGGGGAATCACTTGACATCATTAGTTTTGGAGGGAAGCCATAATGACAGAATGCTTGTCTTGGCTTATGAAAACGTGTCAGATCAGCAGGCCTGGACTGCTCTCTCGACCTCAGGTGCGGCGAGGCCTGCTCAGCAGCCATAGGGCCCTGCCGGTCCTTAGGGCACTGCCTTAGGGCGGTGGAGCCCATATTGACCCCAGCAGCCCTGCCAGGTGAAAATGGACTAACTGGCGAGATAATATTGACTTAATTTTGTTCCAGAGCTGGGGAACCTAATCTACAGCTGGTGCGGGGGCGGGTTTTTGGGATGACCTCTCAATCGGCCAATAATAAAGCAGCAGTCGTCAACTCCGGTCCGGGGGACCCACCGTTATTGGCTGATTGAGAGGTCATCCCAAAATCCCGCACCGGCACTGACTGTCCATGGATCAGGAGCACCACCTCTGCTTATACACCCCCAGAACGCCAGTGTCACAGACAGCCGCTCTCACTTACAATGGCGCTGTGCATTTTCCCCAGTATGATCCACTACCCCCCACTACACATGGTATCCTTACACTGTATGCAAGCATATAATGTACATAATTAATCACGTTCGTCTCATACCTCACAGTTAAATTGAAACATTCTCTCATATATCAAGAGACATATTTTTTAAAATGTGCCTTTTTCTACTGAAACTTCTATTAGAAATTGTAATACAAAATGTAATTACTGATATGATGAAGGTAGCAAATATAATGTTCATTTTCCCAATAGTAGTAAATTAAATCTGGTGAGCAAACCTACCTCCGATAGTTCATGATTATATCATGTGACATAATAAAATGAGCCTATATAATGCAATGTTACTTAATGTGTTTAATGCCGAATTTCTAAGAAAATTGGGTTTGATTACGGACTCGGCGCATGTCACAGGCAGGAAAAGAGGTGACGATCCAAGACAAAGGGAGTTTATTGGGGAAAACGAAACACAAACTGGGGTAAACTACCAAACTGGGGTAAACTACCACTGTGTTATGCAGAAGTTCAGGGTAGAAGCAAAACCACTAGGGATTAGACACTGAAAGGGGAGAGACAGGGAGGAGGACAAGACAGCCAGCAACCCCTGCTGGCTAAATGGGGAGGGAACACTAAGGGCGCGGTCGGGGGGGTCGGATGGGGTCGGGTGGGCACCGACCCTGACAGGAGATAGGGGTAAGTGAGAAGTGAGTAGGTGTTTGCGATGACAGGACTGGGTTTTTAGGACATCCCAAAGTTCTGTTTGCATGCTGCGGCCTATCCCGGCCTCTCAGCCGCCGTCATTGGCTGCTATCCCAGCCTCTCAGCCGCCGTCACACACTGCTCTCCCGGCCTCTCAGCCGCCGTCATTGGCTGCTATCCCGACCTCTCAGCCGCCGTCACACGCTGCTCTCCCGGCCACTCAGCCGCCGTCACTCGCTGCTATCCCGGCCTCTCAGCCGCTGTCACTCGCTGCTATCCCGGCCTCTCAGCCTCCGTCACTCGCTGCTATCCCGGCCTCTCAGCCGCCGTCATTGGCTGCTATCCCGGCCTCTCAGCCGCCGTCATTGGCTGCTATCCCAGCCTCTCAGCCGCCGTCACACACTGCTATCCCGGCCTCTCAGCCGCCGTCACTCGCTGCTATCCGGGCCTCTCAGCCGCCGTCACTCGCTGCTATCCCGGCCTCTCAGCCGCCGTCACACGCTGCTCTCCCGGCCTCTCAGCCGCCGTCATTGGCTGCTATCCCGGCCTCTCAGCCTGCTATCCCGGCCTCTCAGCCGCCGTCATTGGCTGTTATCCCGGCCTCTCAGCCGCCGTCACTCGCTGCTATCCCGGCCTCTCAGCCGCTGTCACTCGCTGCTATCCCGGCCTCTCAGCCGCCGTCATTGGCTGCTATCCCGGCCTCTCAGCCGCCGTCATTGGCTGCTATCCCGGCCTCTCAGCCGCCGTCACTCACTATAGTGTCACCGTGTTGCTTGATCAGTGGCAGCACACAGCAAAGGGGCAAAGACACCATGCAGGATGAGGAGGCAAATGGCATATAATTAATAGCGGAATACGAATGCTGTGAGATGCGCATGCGTGACTTAGTGGGTTTGCACTCTGTGCCTATGAGACTCTGTGGTCTCTGGTTTAAATCGTTGGGTTGGCAGAGTGATGTCACCGCTGGGCCGTTGAGCACAATCAGCCCAGGGTCTGTCTAACCCTGCTTCCTCAATTCCGCGCTGCTTTCAGTTGGAGCATCTGTGAAGTAAATAAAAAAAAACATAAATAATTTACACCAACTCTGTTATGTTGTGAGAGTAACAGTGTGTAATAAGTAGCATCTCTCTCTATGGTAGCCTATGTAAGCTAATGGAAAATACCTAATAATGTTGTTAATAGCCTATTGAGGTGATTGTGATGCAGTTTCAGCAGCAGTGATAAGTGGCTGCCCAGTTATTTCAGAGAGATTCTGGGAATCGGCGGGGGCGGGGGCGGGGGGTACACAGCTTTAAATTACTGCACTGCATTTTCCTCCCATTATTTACAAGAAATTCTTCGCTCAGTTATTACAGATGGCTAAACTCAAACGTTAATTAAGACCAGGATCTGTGCAGAGGGAGAGCACAGCGTTTGTCAGCGGGAAGCGACAGCATGGGGTCTTCGGGGGTATGGCTTCGCATAGGACACTGTGCCTATCATCAGAAGGTTGTTGGTTTGAATCCCAGAGTCCGCTGGGCGATTTTTACTGTGTGGTCCTTGAATAAGGCCCTTCCCCAAAAATGTATGTTACGTGTTAAATGCATGAAATGGATCTGCAATCATTTTGCCACACATTTTCCCAGAATGACAGGGAAGAAACCACTTCATACTGATTCGTAGTTCTTATTTTGCAGCTCCCTGCTGCGTAAGGACTTTTAGGGGCTCAAAAGTGCTCCTGAACAACTATTTACTGTAACACTGCACCCAAGTCCTCCCTTGAGCACAGTCATCCATCCATCCATCCACCATCCATTCATCCATCCACCCACCATCCATATTCAGTTGAATCAAAAACCTTAATAGCATAGATTTCATTGTCAAAAAGAGACCATATGATAATGTATACAGTAGGTGGTCCATACATTAAATAAAGTAAAGTAACATTGTTCATTCGCTCCCAGCTCCTCTGCTTTGCATGAGCCACTTGTTCAGCTGGTCAATGCTTATAATTTAAGGGTATAAACAGGGTCTATGTGTCATAGCGCTTGTGCTAGTGTCTCTGTGGCAGTTTCTTTGCTTGTTTTAGGGCATCCAATGACCTTGAAATAATATTTATGAATTAGACAGAACTTCCTGCTCTACTTCATGCCAATACGAGTGGCAGACTCATGGTAGAGAGCAGTAATCGGTTATGGGAAACAGGTGACTCAACTAAAAAAGTGTCTCCTTCTGTACAGCATATGGTGCATCAGCTACATGCTAATTCATTGCCAGCTGACCTGCTGCTCTGTATTCTCAAGAATATCGAGATTCGATATATAGGGCAGACCAACAAAGAAGCACATTAACTACTGAATCTTAAGTTTATTAGCGAAAACATAAATGATAATATATAATAATAATAATAATAATATATATAGAGCCACCTTCCATAGCAGTTCATCCAGTACATGGTTGACCAGAGACTCTATACCTGATTTCTATATAAAAAAAAATAACGTAAATTACACAGTAAACCTTCTGCCCTTCAGGTCTCGCCGGTTAGTGACGCCATTTGCATTAATGTGTATTTAAACTGATATGTTGTCTACAAAAATAGAGATTAAGGCAAAAGCAGAGAAGAATAGACACATCCCTTCCCTTACTTCAAATTCTGAAAATGTGGTTTTTAAAGATCCAGTGTGCAGAAATATTATAAATCTAGAAGAGTCTAGTAGGAGAGTATAGAAGAGCAGCTGCTCTATGCTGATGGACATAATTCTGCAGCTACTGTAGCTGGACAGTTGAGCTTTGCACTTCTAGTAGTCCTGTGGCTGCCTGTTACATGAGTATTAATTGCGGTAATTACTGAAAAGTAATGATACACGCCCTTCATGATGTCATCAAAGTAGGCACATCTCATAGTGCTTGTGTTATAACATAAAGACACATGAATGAATTTCTGGTTCATACACTCATACTTAAACCCTGATCCAAACAGCTATATAGTAAGGTATTATTATTATTATTATTATTATTATTATTATTATTATTATTATTATTGTAGTAGTAGTGGTAGGGATTTTTTAAACGAAATATCCAAATAATTAAGTATTACAATCTATAATGTCAGTTCACTGTCCCTCATAAAATGTATCAAAATATTTCGAAATGTTGTGTTTTGCTGATACGAAAAGTTACCCCTCTATTCACTGTCGAAATGCCTGTTTTTAAAGACTTGCTTTTTGGCACAAAGAGCGCTGCTCGCCAGACTGGGCTGGGAGTTTCTGCTCCTTGCCTCGATCCTCCTCCACGGTCCTGCGCTGTGGTCAAATGAAAGACTGCGTTAGTGCTTCTACCCCCATTCGGCCGCGGCCCTTTTCCGACAGAGTAATCAGAGGGGGGCAATGCCCCCCAGTCAGTCTCTCGAGCGCGGTGACGACTCAATGCTTCTTTAAAACTCTGGGCACCGTCGCTTCTTTGAAGGGAAAATTTTGGCCTTGAAAGAGTCAAGGGGGCTTTTAGCATCGGTGGGAAAATGCTGATTAATTGTGTCGTGGTCCTGTGAGAAAATACGCCCTGTGCAATGCACTAATTATGGGTCCTGCCTGGGGAAAAAAAGGGGCAAAGCTTCCAACAAAGGCTCATCTCATATCTCAAGACAATGAGGGTCTGAGAGAAAGAGAGAAAGGGAACTAATGAGGTGTGTCACCTGGCAGCTGGCGGCGACGGATTGTTGAGGACTGCTGAAGTTTCACCGGACGGTTTCTGTGGAGGCGCACAGCGGGCCGTGCCAAGCCTGTGAAAAGATACGCATGACGGCCCAAATCTGGATAGCTCCCCCCATCTCGGCCAAAACGTCCGGAAACAAAAGGGCGGAAAGAAGGATTTTCAAAAAAGGACACGGAAAGTACTGGTGCACTTTACCTTTGCTGACACCTACTTGTGTTCCTCCACTGGAAAAATGCATTGTGGGTAGTTTTTCTTTTTTGTCGTGCAAAAGTTTGACATAAAAACCTTGCTTGTTGGACACTGTCCAAGTAGATATTGTGGTCACACGAGTGGTTAACCAAATATAGAACAGTTGTGCGAATACACCATAATATTATGGGTTTTTTTTTTTTTCTAAATGTATATATCAAGTCTGCTCACTATGGGATTTCAAGTTAATTACCTATGTGATACCTGTTGCGTTTCTAAGCAAAAATAAAATACTCTCCAGCATCTAAATATGCAGGTAGAGATCTCGTAGCTGCAACTGCAATCTAGCCTTGTGGAAGGTTTTAGCACTGAAAATGGTGTCAGTCCATATCTGTCATCGTCACTGAAAATACATTGTTTGTACGCTCACCCGGTTGCATCCTTAGTGCTAACCCGACGCGCCCTTGCATCGATTTGTGTGCTGTGCCACGTGCCAATGAACTTCTATGCATTTCATTTTGTAATTAACCTTTCACCCTTTAAGCCTTTTCTGCCTCATAACATCCAGCTACACTACAGCCTTGAACGGCATCACCATCAGCCATTCCGGAGTATTGAATGTGCACGGTTGAGTCTGCAAGAGTAACAAACCTGTAATTCTGTCACTAGACGATTCTCCGGTGCTCTTGGAAGTTTGATTTTTAAAATAGTGCATCTTGAAAGACTGCTAATTCTAAAACTGAAAAAAAATATATATATATGAGATCCCTTTATGTTTTCCACTTTGTTATAACAATAAAATTAATATACATGATCCCCTGTTGCGGAAACGTCAAAGAAAAAAACACATCAGACAGTCACTAATACATTCCCAGCTAATTGAATTTGTTATGTTTATGAATTTGTTTAGATGTACACTACAACTATAGTCTTTCGATTTCAAAATTTAAAGGAAAAATGTATAGAAGTCATTAATATCCGCATATAGCTTTTTCTACGTTAATCAAATGTGCCTTTTTTTTGTCCAGCCTTCTGGACAAAAAGCTTCGGAATAGAAACGTAGCATTTCACGGCAAAGAATTCTTGTCCACCATTCGACACTGCAACCTTATCGAGAAAGTTCTCAAGGTCGTTGTATTAGAATCCTTTCGGGCAATGATGAGCAGCCCCCAGGAAGCCTTTTGATATACTCCTCATCCCCGCGCCTCCCAGGCTAATGACAAGAAAATAGCAGGAAGGCAACACTGTTTCAGACTAGGAGCAGACAGTCTACAAGTTAAGAACGAATGAGCAGTCAGTTCCAGCATTTCACCAAAGCTGCCTCTCCTTGAATAATCCCACTTTAATGGCATAGCAAGAACATCTGCTGACTGTTTATAAGCTCTTTGGTTAATGTATGTTTTCCATATTCAATTTGTCCTCAGTAGGTTAACATTTTTATCAGTGTGCGGTACGATGAATAATAACGCTAATGCAAATTACGATAATGTGCTGTTATCATTGCACAAATAATTCTCATCATTTATGGTACAAAACAGGGCTATTAAATTTTACCCATTTCATCATCCATTGACATACATATTATATTTCCCATGATGCTTCTGTAGTGTCTGAAGCAGAGCTAGACATGATATAGGCTCTTTGTCACAATAGAAGAACACAAGACCCGCACAGGACAGATATCTGTCACAGATGGAAGAATGCCAGGTAAACTCGTATACTTAACAGAATTACATACGTGTGTGTGTTTTGTTCCCAAATTACAGGATAGAAACCACGGTCACGTAGATGGCCTACATCTTCGTTGGAAATAATAGTTGTAGGCTGTGTGTTTATTTTACAACTATGCCGTTATTTCCAGTGTCTTCTATAAATGTAGCAGACCAAACAGAATTCAACGAACGACTGAGTACAAAAATATTATTTCATGGTCCATTCTGGTTAACCACAAAAAAAATCCAAGGCAAGTGTCATTTAGACAGACAAACATTGTGCTACATTTTGCCCAGTGTGACGCGGAGTTTTCTGTTGATATGGCTGCTTATTAAGTGTGCGGTGGCTGACGTTTGCATTTCCAGAACTGTGTGATTTTTTTTCTCATGTGCTTAACTCATGTGACACCTCTAATGCTGGCCAAGGCAATAGATGTCTTTTTGCTCGCTACTCATATTTTTTTTAGCTTTTTCTTCCCCTTACCGTTATAAAAGATCGCTATGGTTTCTTGACTCTCTGGGATTTTTACCCCCAGTTTAACAGAAAAAAAAAAAGCAACTTGCGTGTCAGTTCCCAAGTTAACAAATGTGGGAACAGAATTCAGAAAATGATTTGCTGGGTGAATGAAATGTTTGTAAAATGCATCGCTACTTTTGGAGGTGTAAGAAAGTCGCCTGCGATTCAGAAGTGCCCCTCTATAGAGAATGCCACGATGACTGTGTGATTTGCCAAAAAAAAGGATTTGAAGTGTTTCATCTGAAAATTATTGGTTCGGTTCCAGGACGATTCGCTGGTGATCAAAGGTCAGGGCAGAGAAAGGCCTAGCAGGAGGCCGAGGCCAAACGGGTTCTGCTGGTAAAGGCGGCCTTGCCGAGGAACAGGTGCATTTGCAGAACCAAGGCTGTATAATTAGCAAGGGGTTAGTGCAGTGCCGCATGGTTTCTTCTGTTTGGGTTTCTGAGGAACTTCCATTTGCCAGGAGTTCAAGCATATAAAGGTGTTGTTATAAATAGACATGGAACGCGGTCGGGAGCAAAGTGGACTAATTAACAGAAGAAAAAAAGTTGCACTGCGGGTTTTTCCAATTTATCGACATCTGCAAATGTTTCCAGGGGCAACGGCGACTGAGGACCGGACATATTTGAAAAATCTCCACTTCGACGCCATTCTGGTAATTGTACTTATACCATGAAATTATGCGTGAACTATATGTTTATTTCTGAAATTACACCTGCCCTATATAATGTAGACTGTATGTTGCATATGCTGGCAATATTTGTGTCACAACCAATAGAACGGCATTGTTGATTGACGGCACTGTGTCATGGGGACCTCAAGCACGGTATATTGAGCCTGATGTTTTGATGTTTCTCCTTTAGTTCAGAGTGAAGAGTGGTCATCATTCTGGTAACAAAACTGCTTCCTGATGCCTAGGGGTGTTTCTCAATTCGCGTACTTTACCGTAGTTCTCGGGTACCGTTTGATGTCATCTTCCACTGTCAGTTTCAGTACTCAAAGACAGAAGTATGAGAATGGTAAAAAAAATCTCCGGACGTTGTTCTTGCCCCGCCCCCAAACATCAAGGTTACATCGGTTGCATGCTGGCCAAACGCATCCCAATCCCATGATTCTTCGCACCCCAAGGTCGCTCTTGGGAGGCAAGTTAGCAAGAATGGTCTAGCAAAGGCCACGAGTACGATTGTTGTGCATCAATTTCCTAATGTCCACCCGCTTAGAACAGAGCGTCAATTAGCATTAGCTAAAGAAAACTAGCATGTTTGCATCTGATATGTTTCATTTCGATGTTTTCTGTTTACTGACTTAGATATGTTAAATGTTAACCATCTGAATGAATGTTGCCCAGTGACAGACATATAGAAAGACTAGTCTAGAAAGAACATTATGTAACATTAAAAAATGATGTCATTCACTCTTAAGTAAATGTCTTTCAGTATTTACCCCTCCCAGGTCAGTCAGTTAGGGAGATATCTCTGTCTCTATCTGACCTCAGTTTGTTTGTGGTGACACTAACTGTTATTGTAGAGGAGGCTTTCTCTTATTTTGTTATCGTGTCACCGTGATGATTCATTTGGGGTGTGAAATGTGAGCGAGCAAAGACAATGAAAACATCAGCTTCGTATTATCAAAGTAGTGAACTTGTTGGACCGTAACGGTATAAATGTGTGTGGTTTTTAAATGCGCATTTCTCAAAAAAATTTACGAGGGGATTTTTTTTTTGTCCTTTAACCCAGTCAGCATTTCTGGAACATAAGTGCTGAATTTACTGGAAAACGGTACAGGAGACTTTTCATTTGTTTGTTCTTAGTGCATTAAAAATACCTGATTAAAATGCCACAATGGATGGGTCAAAGACTGAAACTGATGATCGTGGCGGAAGAATAGCAGCATTGTCATTGCTTTATATTTTAGGCTGAGAATTCAGTTTCAGATATAATGCTGCCGTTGACCTGTGTGTCTCATGACACACATTCTTTTTTGTTCTAAAATGCTGTCAGGTTGAGACTTCACGAGAACAGGCTGTAGTCCAGCGTAGGTAGTTACGCTGTAGGGTGTCCGATAGTATCAGCGGCAAGTTAAACAAAAGGCATTTTTTCACAAAAACTGCCATCTTTCTGCCTGACGGCTCTTGTAAACACCGTCCTCGTGCAAAACAGTATTATGCCCGTCCGAGAGGCCTTGGAATGCGGCGAAATATTCCACATCTTCTCGCTTTTTTAATGAGCCAGGAAAAGATTTCTAAATAAACGTCTGTCAGAAGGAGGCCCACGTACCGAAACATTCATTTTCGTGATGAAGAAAAGGAAACAGAGAAGGAAGAGTGGATTTCGTCGGACCACCAACTTCAGACCACGGAACAGCGTTATGAGGCTGCAGTTTAGGAATCTTGGAAGTGGATTCCTCTGATATGACTTTTTTTTTTCTTCCTTTCCCCCTATTGACACTTTGAAAAAATGCTCTAGCCCCCCCGTGAGAGAGAGCACCTGCATGCCGGTCATTGGGCAAGAGAGGGGCTCTCAATGGCCCCGGGCCCCAGGGTCACAGAAGGTATGTGGCAGGTGAAGTAAGGACATGGTCCTGGGAACAGGCTGTCACCTCCCCACAACGGCGACCCTACAGGATGCTCGTGTACGATGGCCATAGTGACACCAGCTAAGCTCTGTGTGCCAAAGGCTCACTTACAGTTCAGTGCAGACTGTTCTCACCAAAGCTGCTGCATGAAAAATGATTTTGGTCTAAGATGTTTTAAGATGATTTGTTTTAGAATTAGGTTGTTTTAAATTGAAGCAGCAGTTTTCTCAATAGCTCTTAAAGTAATGTCTATGTCTAAGCTCTTGACTTATGTATTCTGGGTAAACTATGTCAGTTGATAATTGCCCATTGTCTGTAACACATATGTACATATTCTTATTGAAGCTCAGGTTAATTGCAAGTTGAGCAACCTAAATCCAAGGTGGTTTTACTATGAAAATTAAGAATAAAGTCAGGAGGAAAAGGGCTCTGTTCCACAAATAGAAAATAACTATTAATTTCAAAATAAAGCCTACAGGTTGAGTTAAAAAATAACATTACACTCTCCAAGAGGAATGTAGAAAGGAAGACTGCACTGGTTGCTAAGGATGACAGAGTTTCTTCCAATATTTTAACTCCAAAAGAGCTGAAATCATTCATTTACAGGATAGTAAGGGCCTTATAATTGAAAATGAAATTGATATAGTAAATGAGTTTAATGATTATTTTACACAGGTGTTCACAGTAGAGAGCATGAGTAACTTACTACCATTTAGTACGAATACAGCGTCGTCTATGACCAATATATGTATAACTGAGGCTGATGTGGTACTAAGCCTAGCTA
>JAODKF010000018.1:1453914-1472835 GCA_026779585.1 Mormyrus proboscirostris
ACTGCTTATTGGTTTGGTGCATTGCTGTATTCAAACTGTCGTTTGAATAACAAAACACATATAAAAATGCCTGGTAAGCCCCCCTCACTTGGTGTGTCCCCCTCCCTGTTGCCGCCTGGGTTAGACCACCGACGCGACAGAGGTGACGGAGGTCACCTTGTTGTCCTCAGCCCAGGGCTGTAGGTTCTGCAGGGCGTAGAGGGATGAGTTATGCAGGCACAGAGGGTCCTGTTGCAGGGGCTGGCTCAAGGTTTTCTGGAATGCTTCTTGCTGGAGCTGTAGCATCAGCCGATTAGCTTGCTGCCTCTCTGCCTCCCGTTCTTCTGCTGTCTGCCTCCTAGTGGTCGGAGGGGGAACAAAAAAAAATCATTTCTGTTGTTTCCCCTTTCGTTACTGTATGCAGAACGTCTTAAAAAGCACATTGTTGTAATAATGTAAAGAAATTACAGTTGTGAATCGCAATACACTGTGTGTGCTATTGATATCGATGTTTTTTCAGACATTTACCATTATGGCACTTGTACTTTTACAGTCTAAAAGAGAGAACCCAGACAATCTAAGCAAAAAAACTTAATGCAAACTTAAAAACAAATCATGTGTTTTAAATGGAAAAAAGTGTAACCAATAGGAGGACTGGTTAAAAAAATATTCACAACTGATGAGACAATTATGTATTACAGATTTATATTATCAGATATATATTACATATTTAATCTTGCTTTGATCATAAACAAATCCTGGTACACTTGAATTTCATGTAGAATTTAAGCACATGTACTGACAAGGTGAAAAATGAAATCCTCTCTTGCTGTCCATGATCTGTGTACTACACCAAAAGTCTTTCAGTCTTCAGTTATTTAGTCATTTTATAACTGTCAATTCCTTTTCAATCTGAATTCCGAATGACATTATTCAGAGGAAGTTTTAAATACATACAATGTAACATTTTATCAGAATGCTCAGCTACTTTGGGATCAAAACAAACAAAACAGCAGGTATTCCTACATCTGGACAAAAAAGAAAAAAAACAAAAGCGTGAGGTCAGACATTTAAGCCAGACACCCTCTTCATCGAAGAAAACAAACAGAAACAAGCTTTTTCCATGCAGAGCCTTGCTTGTAAATCCGATGGAATAAAAGCCTCATTATAATTCAATTGTCTGTCCCTTTATTTTAAAAGGATGGCCCGTGAGTGTATTAGGGTTAGGTTTCTTTGGTGATCAGTGTGTTCCATTATTCAAACCCCTGCATCAGTATTGCTTTGGACAGCAAGGCCAAGTAAACCTTTTAAGAGCTGGAACATTTTTCGCTGGGTCAAGATTTTTTTTTATAAATTAAAAAAAAGCCAAGCAAACAATATTATTGTTTCATGACCATTAGGCCCGCGGTGAATTTTTAAGCGGGATAATCTAATCTTGCTCTTCTTTCTGTAAGCAGTATTTGGGATCTCAGCAACTAAAATCTCCCCAGCGTTGGGACTGAACAAGCGAGATTCTGCACACCTTGACTAATAACCCAATAATTAGTATGTGTATTATTTAGTGTATTCCTGCATCTTTGTTTGTTTGTTTGTTGTTTGTTTGTTTGTTTGCTGGGCTAATTTTGTTGTTCATGGCTTGATTAGTTCACTGTTCAGAGAAGCCTCTCTGTACACCCCTGCAGTGCCGAGCTCTTATTTTCGCACTTGTGGCCTCCCCGTTCGCTTAAATGAGTCTGGTCATTCTCCTTTGCCCTCCCTCATTAATAAGCGGTTTTTGTCCACAGAAATGCCATTGAAACCTTAACAAAACAAAGCAAAACAAAACAAAAAAAAAACGAACGTAAGCTTAAAAACAAGCCATGCAGTTTAAATAGAAAAAAAAGACCATAAAAATAGCACGGCTATTTCAGAGCTATCTTCAAAGCTGATGACACATAAATATCATAGATATAGTCTTGTTTTGATTATAAACAGATCCTGGAGCATTGGAGTTTAATGCAGCCTTTAAGCATACGTCCTGGCTTTGAAACACGAAATCCTCCACTGCTATGCATGACTTGTGTCATACACCAAAAACAACTGACTGTATTTTGTTCATCGGGCATTCTCTGCAAACTCTAAACAGCGTGATGTGTGAAAATCGAAGGCGGGCGACTCTTTCTGTGCTGCTGGAACTGCCGTGTCTGGCAGCGACAACAATACCACGCTTCAGAATCACGTAGATCGAGTGTCCTGGCTGTTCTAAAACGTAGCTGAACGGTAACTGAACCTCTTGACCCTTTGCAGCTGTCTGAAGGAGCAGCCTGTTAGCATCAGCAAGTAGGTGCTCATAATAAACTTAATGTATATATACACTGTATATTGATAATAATGATGAAACAATAACTCGCAAGTGATTAAAACGTTATGCTAGTACCATTGTTTTGAATCCACAGAGTATTCACTAATGATTGCAGCACATATTTGAATTATTATTAAAAACGAATCAACATGGAATTTCATGAACTGAATAGCGATTCATAAAAAATTCTGTCACTTTAGATGAGCTACCTTAGATGGGAGAGCATGTTGTAGCTGGTCAGAACCCTGAATGAAGTCGGCGAACAGGAGCCGCAGCTAAACGCCCTGAAAAAGCCTCGATAACGATCAGATCCGGGAGCCGCGGACGGCTCCGATACCTAAAAGCTTTTAAAGGCATTCAGCATCATGCATGGTCAGCTTTAAAGCTGACGCAATACGCTGAATTGCGACCCAGCACCATACCGCTCCTCAATTAAAGCATGTGTCACGTTTACATCTGTGTATCGCATGGAAACATGCCGGGAAGCACTGAGGTCTGCACCATCAGGCAGACCGCCTCTAACCTCAATATTCTTCATTCATAAGCCCCAGAAAGAGATACAAATACAAATAATCCTCTTTTATTGACATATAAAACAATAAAAACATTGTGATTCTGTTATCGGGCCGTTGACAGGAGGCACACCTACCGCCATTTTGTCCTCCTGTTCTGGAACCAGGTCTTCACCTGGGCGTCGGTCATCTTGAGAGCCTTGGCCAGCGTGGCGCGTTCAGCAGATGCCAGGTACTTCTGCCGATGGAAGCGCTTCTCCAGCTCACAGATCTGCACGCGGCTGAAGGAGGTGCGAGGCTTTTTCCTCTTGGGGGGTGTCCGGTTCTGATAGGGGTGGCCGATCCTTCGGGTCACGGAGAATGGCGAGAGGGCCGCTATGGGGAGGAGGAGGAGGGGAAACGGGGTTAAACACTGGGTGTCGGCCTGTCTGGTGACCCGGCGGCGTTCTGTAAATGAAAACATTCCGCATGATTATTAATTTTGGACGTTTTTTTGGACGCAAACATTTCTGCTTTGTTTAAGGCCTGATACACAAATTGAGTTATGTAGCTAAAAAGTGTAGTCAAGAAAACCACGGCAAATCAAATCCTCTTAGGATGTTGTTACATATTTATGTAACATATCAACCGTTTTGATAGTTTCTGATGTTTTGATAAATCTCATGTCTCCCTTCAATTACAACAGCTAACACACTAAAGCAATTCTCAAAAAACACAGTTATAAATTTAGTAAACAATAATGTAACTTACTGAAGCTCTAAATTTCCTGGCATAAATCAATAGACATTATAAAACTCTCATGCCATTGCCCATTATGGGAATCCACATGACTTCTATTAAATTATCCGCTTTTTATGATTCTTTTTATTAGCTATCTTAAAATTCCATGAAAACTGCAGTCTGGCCACATCAGTTCAAAAGTGTGGGATTGACCTCATGTGTTACACAGCAAGAAGAGTGGAAACATTGCATTGTTATGTAAAATGTGTGTATCTACGGCACACACTGACATAACCGAAGAACACTTGTCCTGCAGGTTGACATCTAATAACATGGCTAATCCCACAGCTCTGACTCATGCATATATTCAATCTTGCCTGATTCCATTGTTTATTTGATCATTGAAAACAAATCACCATTTCCTCGACTCATAACTCTACAGCAGAAACGACGGCACAAAATAGCTACAGGTGCTGGAATGCATCCCCCATCCACTGCACATTTTGTTTTAAAATCCCTGGTGTTGCTGGCAACAATGTTCCTGTCGAGGCCGTGCTACACTCATAGCTACGCTGTAACGTCGTTTGAAACTGAGGCGACATCAATCCACGCTTGATATGACGAGGTTATTCATACGCTGGCAAGTAGCACCAAGCTGCCAGTTCGTTTGAAATAACTTTCCCTGGATTGGATACTGAAGTGATTTGTGAAAGAGGAGAGATTATGCACTTATAACGTTCCTCTGGTGGGGGCTTTTAGGGTTACTACCACCCCTGGTCCTCTGGGGTCAACTCACCTGGGCAAACGCCCTTGAGAAAGGGGTAGTCCAGGAGCGGACTAGCATCTCGCAGCACGGCGAGATCAGGGTAATACTGTTTGGCTAAAGCTTCCACAGAGCCCCAGGTAGAGGCCCTGCTGATCTCGCCCTCGGGCTCAGGGTGGAGGCTCCCTCCTGGGCCTCCTGCTTGTCCGTCCACTGCCTGCTCCGCTGAAGAACAACAGAGGGAGAGACGGTCAGGGTCCCGGTCCCAGGGGTGCTGAGGGGGGTCAGGGGGGAGTCGCCACCCGGGGTGAGTGCGCCATCTAGGGGAGCTTCGGAAAAAGCTACTCATGCGTTTCAATTGTATTTATTTATTTTTTGTTTATGTAATTCTCAATGCAATGCCAGAAACTACATAAAATCTACGTCGTACGGAAAATATAGCTAATTTATTTTACTGTAATTAAAAAGCGTCTTTTAAATACACGTTCAAACGTACACACATAAATCAAAGGAGAAATATTTGATAATATACTAGCTACTTATATCAACAATGTAGCCTGATGAGGTCCTAAAGAAGTCATTCAAATCAGGCCTTTGGGCAGGGCACCTAATTTTTAAAGTGGTATTTTACTCTGTCAAAAGGCACATTAGTGATGATAATTTTTTTATATTGTGAGTCATCGCGCTTGAGGGCACCTGACATTTTCAAAGCTGTTTTGAACAGACCCTCTGAAACATTAACTAGAAGCTTTGAAGTGTCTCTGAATGCACTTATCCATTGTACACTGGTTGCCATCTCTGGGAACCAAAACAATGGAGAAGATGTGCATTTTACAGTGCTCCTGGTAGGAGACATCATTGCGGGGGCTTGCTGTTTTTTTTTTATCTTTTGGTTGCCGAGGAGACCACCACGGATCTCTAAGCGCATCTGCGGTGGGTACCATAAGCAATGAGGCAATATGCTGACAGATTAACAGGCTGCACTCAGCCTGGGCCATCAACGTCAACGCCGCTGAAGACACTTGAGGGGTTGATGGGAAATAAACCGCTTCTTTCCCCGCCTAAATGACATCGTTACAATGTCGTCCCAGATGCCACAGCATTAATCTCCTGTGGCCGACGTTAAAATGAGATGTCTAATTAAACTAATTAAGGAGAAATATACCCAGAATCATTGGGTGTTACATTTCCTAAAACAAAAAATGCCTATAATTTCTTTGACAAAAAAACGGGAGTAATTTTAAACCTCAGTATTTTATAACAATTCAACAAACATACCCCATGCAAAGCTTATAAACACTCTGCAATTTGAAGACTCAATATCACACCTTTAAGGTCAACAACATCCTTCCTAGAATTTCTTTAATAAACTGACCATGTCACATAAGTATATTAATTTACCGGCTGTAATTTAAGAAGAGACACCTTGCCCGTGGATGATTTTCTCGGTCTCTGGACAAAACATGCAGCATTATATGTTGGTTTTAACACTGCCTAGTAAAACTGAGAAAAAAACTACTCTACTTATACACCTTTTTAAGATTATTTCACCAAAAGCCTGTCGTAATCGATGACTTGCCAAAACGTGTCCTGCATCCACCAGTCAGGACACAGAATGCAATTCTGTAGATAAATTCCACACTAATGTCCCACCAACCCTGGCCCAAATGCTTGTTAGCGCTGCTGAAATGTGTTAGACAAGAAATAAAGCTCCTCTTTCTGAATTGTGTCGCCAGAACCAGCGATTTGTGTGAGTAATAAAATTTAGCATAAAAAAATATATAAACGCTGGCACTGAGAAATTGCAGCCTGTAACAAGATCATTCCTACTTAATAACACCTTCTGTGACACGGTCTCTCCCCACTGTGAATATTACCTTTGCGACAATCCAATAAATATAACTGTGAAAGATTCAAAAGATAATATTGAAATCTACCAGCGACATCTGTTCCTATTTATTACACCTCCTGGAAAAGCAGTTTAATGCTGCCATCGTATATCCTTTTCTGCAGTGAGTACGGGTGCTGGAGCACAAAAAAAAAATAAAAATAAAATAATAATAATCCACTTCTTGAGAAAATAAACAGCCTCTCTTCCAGACAATAATCCAACTTCCATTTTCCAGAAGCCAGACACAATTGCCTTTCACTAAAATCAGTGTCACTGTCCTTTTACAAACCTAGCTTATATCAATCCACGTTTACTTGAGCGGTGGGGGGGGGGGCATTATTGTCAGACTCCCCAGTATTCCCAGAAATGCAACATTTTATGCCAGCTAAGAGCCTGCGTGTAAAGTAATATCACCACCTGGCACGTTAGATGGCTGTCCCACGGCAGTGTGTCTGCCATTACATGGACAACGTGGGCCCATCACAAAGCCTGTCGACTTTCACGGGGCATTTTCAGCCAAACTGCAGCGTGTCGAGGCCCGCCTGAGCTCCAGGACCCTGCAGGCCGCTCGCCAGTCCTCCGGGCCGCCTTCCAGAGCGCTGAGGTCCTCCAGACTCAGAGAGCAGAGCGGGGAGACCCTGTTTGTACCATTACCACTAATAACAACAGAGGAAGATGGCCTGCTCGTCTTTAATTCCCTGCGCTGGGAGGGATATTTCCAATATTGCTTTTGCAGTGAGTGCTGCAGTGTTCCACACAGTAATGCCGGCAAGCACGCTTACACGGGCCCAAGACTGAGTCCTTAAGCGATGTATACTCTACAAAGTGCGTTGTTTAAATAAACTGACCTGTAATTGCTATTGATTTCCCCAAAAACTTCACTCAAAAATAGCATAAGACACAGATCTACTTGGTCAAAAGCTAACTGTATATGTAAGCATTAATCATCCTCACATTTAGTTACCAGCTGATAAGGCTTTTTCCTTAATGTATAACACGGTGAATTCTATTTCCGAATGCTTTCGGCATTAAGTCTTTCTGGAAAGCGCGTGGAAAGCAGAGGGTTAGACCGATTGAATGCATCGATATTAATCCCACCCCCAAAAAAATCTCTGAATGCTTGTACGCATTAGCGAATTTCAATTATGCATTATTATATATGATGCATTTGACGGATGCTGCTGACAAACCCATAACTTAGGAAATATTTAGACATTATTACAGCGTTTAGGGGGGCGAATAACCGAATAATTCTCCGGGTTACAATTTAACAGTCTTGCCGTTTGTCTTTAACATGTTTATATGACAACAATAGTCTTGCAATTTAATTTCCATGAGAACTGCATTTAAGCGAGGTAAAAGGCCTACATCGCTTCTTGTATGTGTGGCCATAATTTCAGTTTTATTCATGCTGGACTAGGAAATATGAAATGTAATATTAAACGGATAATAAAACATTCGGGAAGAAGCTTTTTCTCTTTTTTTCAGCCGTCCGTAATATTACTTTAAAGATTTTTTTTCTCCCTCGATTTTACGAAATGGCTTGGAAAGAAAGTTTGATGTATGCTGCTCTGATGTTATTGAGGCGATTTTTAAAACGTTTGGTCAAACAGAGTTTTTAGAACGGAAAATGATGTAATGCGTGGGTTTTTTAATGGCCTACGAGGTGCAGATACTGAATAATCACTGATATTATCCAAATAATTGCTGGATGTATTAATGTTCTGCGCTGGGCCAGTGATCAACAAAACCGGTGTGCTTTGCAGAATCTCGCCTAATTCTGATTGTTCCGTTGTTCGCTTGGTAAAGTGCAGTATTTCATTAGTGCCGCAGTATACAACAGCCGGTTGGGAATTTTATTATAGATACCATAGCTTATATTTAGCCTACCTGTCTTTCTGTCTGTCTGTCTAAATTCGTCGCCTAAATTATTTGTACGCCTGTATGGATTTTGGGCTACTGTTCTGTTTTTTCATTATTTTTTTTTCTAACAATTGAAATGAAAGGCATACTTACCTGTAATGTAGCCTCATTCACCGGGCTTACGCCACTGTTGCTATTGGTAATCTATTTGCTTTATTTGTGTCAGCTGCATTATCGTCCGGATTCTAATTCAAATCAAATTAATAGTGTTATCTATTTACTGAAAATCTAATCCAATTCATTAGCCAATACTAACAACTGTCTTTGTTGTTAGTATAGACTGAGAAGCCGAACTTACTATTTTAACATGAGACGACGAGCTTTAATAAATTACTTGAGAAGTAGAAACTTGCAAGCTGTCCAAATGGCTAAGAAAAGCAGGTGTACGGTTTCCGCACTAAAAGATGTTCAAATACCTTTGTCCTATCACATCCGTTAATTCCTATCCGTGATTTTATCCGTGCTGTGACATTTGCGGTAAATTTCAGAACAGCAATCTAATATGTAAGGAGAGTCCATTTGAAGGAGGTGTTTTTTTCCTTTTTACTCGATGCTTTTTGGAGCTATGCGTTTATCTTACATTGTAACAGTGCCATAACAACTTAGCTGTTTAGTTAATTGTGACAGAATGAACTTGAAATAGTTTAAACGTAATTCACCACTATTTCAAGTATCTGATATGGACTGTTCAAAATGCCCATCTTCTTTTAATATGTAATATGTGTTAATTTTCCCCGCCGCACCAAGATAATTAGCTGAAATAAGGATGGATGAATGGAATGATGTCAATATTCGGTTTACATTAAGTTGGCTAAAACATCTCATAATATTAGGAAACGCACATCCTCCAAGCATTTTTGTTACTATACAAATCATGAGCAAAAGTCTTTAGTGTTTGTATAATACAGTTACGCTAGTGCACCATACCGCGGATATCTATTACCGATGCTATTTCAGCAGCTCATTTATGATAAACGTATGGCCCTTTGTGGCTATGAATATACTTCATAAGTATATTTACATGAGAGCTTTTTCAGCTGACATATCAATCCCTTCTATCAATAATTAATGAGAACCCTAGTTTTCTGAATATTAAACGAGAAGAAATCCATACTGTTCCCAGTTTTTACCTCTGTAAATATGTGTGACGTCAGTTTAGAGTCTTACTCATATTGCATAGACCGGAGCGAATTTAAGATCATTCATAAGGTGAGAGCAAAAAGAATCTCAATGACTCCAATGGCTTCCCTCTGACGGATGTCTCCATGAACTAATTATGACTTTTTATTGATTTTCTGTTTTTAATTGAGAATTATGATAGATTACTAAGATCACGTTTTCAGTACAATAAACTACAGCTCCAAGTGGGGTTTTAACTTACATTATTATTATCATTATTATTATTATTATTTTACAAACAGGACACGTGTTATTTATCATTTTAAGACAGTTTATAATATTAATGTATATTGGGGAAACTTACGATGCAAGGAGAAAAAACATTAAGGAAATTATTACTATGTCTTGTATAAGAGGCATAACGGATAACACTATAGTGTTCATTTTATTTCATTGAAATACTATGTATTCATTGTTGTTGCTGCCGTTGTTTGTGCCATAATCATTCATTATAGGCTATTTGCGTTTAAGTAATGATAGTTGCAGTTTAAAATGTATCTTTGAATTTAAATAATTATGTATATGTCGTATTGTTCTGTGTGTTGTGCAATTTCTATCTGGATTAATAACGTTTTCTGATTCTGATATATAATACTACAACTAAGTATTAACAAACGTAATTTATTAATGAAAGTAATTTATTAAATAAATCCTTCCTAATATTCTTTGGATTTACAGAATATACATTTAAGAACCTAGAATATGGTCACGATACGTTATATAAATCGTCATACGGCAATTAAAATCTCATTAATGAAGCTTTGAACTGTTCTCTTTTCAGAGAAACATTGGTTCAGGATGGCCACACTAAGCATTGGCAGAGCTGCATAACGCACACAAACGTGGAACTCGTCACTGATACTGGACCGATTGATTTGCCAATTCAGAAGGCGCAGTCCATCGGCTGTGGCCCGTTAGAAAACGCGAAGCAGGCAGCACTCAGTACTGCGCTAAGAACCTTTCTGGCACTGCATCTTTTAGGCCGAGGGAGTACCTGAAAGTCTGTTCGCCACCGTGGGATTTCATTTGCACGTATTTTAAAGAGGATCGCACGAATAAGCCACCACCTGCAACAGGATTTGGATGAGACTTAAGTTGGTGACTGGTTATGCCGACAGTATGTGTCCCTGTGCCCAGATTAGATCAGAACCTCGCCTCACTAGACAGTAACGCACAGCAAAGTCCTGTTTAATTTTGCTACAGACTGCATGTTTGACATCTGAGCGCTGGTGTACGGCGAGGCAGGGGTCTCTGCTCGCTCCCCAAGGCTCGTACCTCGATGACTGGCCTTTCCCAGGTCAGTAGCAATAGAAGAAAGGCGAATGTCCGCGCAGTCATAACAAGATCAGCAGACAGATTGCAAGTCGCAGCCAAAACGGACAACCTCACACTACACAGGAAAAGAAACAGTATCTTTAAATAATAATAATAATAATAATAATAAAATAATAATAATAATAATAACAATAATAATAATATGCCTTATAGACTAACTAATAAAATAAGATATTATATATACTAAGAACATTCTGAATATTATGACCCATAAGTGGCTATAGTACTATGTTATTGTTATTATTATTGTTATTATTATTATTGCTGTTGATGATGTTATATTGTCCAATAAATCAGTGGGCGTTCATGCAGATTTTATTTAAAAAAGAAAAAAAGTACTCCAGATTATTTGAACCGTTCTGACAAAGGTTAATACTGGAAACGCAAAATTAAACACTTGTGGCACGGACAAGGCAAAGCAAAGGAAATGTCCGAGCGAGGAAAACCTGCTCTAAAAACAATCCGGCGCAACGGAAAGTAAATTCGATTCGTTGTGCTGTTAAAATAAAATAAAATAAAAATAATTAAAACAGTTGCATTTAACAGACGCTTCTTCGCGAAAGCAATTTAATGTCCAAATTAATACCCAAAGCAATTTAATATCCAAAGCATTGCCTGCTACTGTCAATCTTAATAGAGTAATTAGTTTATATTACATGTTAAAATTGAACTGTAGCCCAGAAGTGTGACGGTTATCGTTGATCATGAATAATATGAAAACCACCTAATAATATGAAAACTACTATTAACTATTGTTGTAGTTATATTATCAGTTTTAATAAATATAGCATTGTTTTGTTCATTAACTGGGCCTAAGAAGAGACAAACATTGTTTGAGTAAAAGGCAGCATTGTGTGTGTATCTGTTGTCGGTTGAGCTCTTTTAAAATGTGTGTTAACTGAATTAAAATGTCCATTTGACAGCTTGCAGGACATTAATAACCTAACATTAAAGGCGCTTTGTGAAATATACATACCTATAAGGGAAACCGTTGCACTGGATTCTGTATTAATTCGTGTATGGCCCTTTCAAAAGCCCATGTTTAAGACCCGTATTATGGAAAAGAAAAAAAAATCAAATGTGCATTTATAAAAATACCAAAATAGCAACAAAAACGTTTTTTTGTAACGGCAGTTTATTTTGAATGATGGTATTAAATAAAATGCATGGACAGTC
This sequence comes from Mormyrus proboscirostris, assembly GCA_026779585.1. Classification (NCBI taxonomy): domain Eukaryota; kingdom Metazoa; phylum Chordata; class Actinopteri; order Osteoglossiformes; family Mormyridae; genus Mormyrus; species Mormyrus proboscirostris. The sequence continues at coordinate 1,465,734 of JAODKF010000018.1, forward strand.
GTCTAGAGAAAATAAAATATAGGCCCAACTAATACTTTTTCTTGCTATCAACCTTGCAAACATAAAAAACTAAACACAGACGCACTTTGTTAAAAACGGCAACATCTACGCTATTCTTTATAAATAACTAGGCTAATACGATTCGTTTGAACCTAATAACTGATCGTTCCGAAATAATGAAATGTAAACTTGGATCGAAATTTTGTCCATGACGACACAATAACTGCATGTGCCACGAATGCGAGGCGTCATTATTTTTTTTTCTAAAAAAATAAATTATAAAGGGTTTTTTTGCATAGGAAACGCAGTTGACAACAAACACGTCTATCGATGCTGGAAAAAATGGCTTGCTGCCTTGTTAGAATGAGGAATCCGAGTTGTACACTCCTGATTTAATCTAGAGCGCTTCCTCGCAGCCCTATCTGCTATGTCATAAGCGGTAAACATTTTGATTCATAAGGCGTTGCTGTTTATTTAAAATGTACTTAAAAGGGAAGATTCTCTGAAATGTGGCTTTTAAATGCGGGATAAATTACTACTTATTAATCTGTTTGTATAATATTTTGACTTTAGGCTAAATAACCTTTTAAAATTCACTTTATTCGAAGTGAAGCTAGCAGCGAGATAATCAGGACAATTCAATTTGCGCAGTCAAATTAGAGCGGGAATTGCGCGCTACTTATGTAACTGATAATTGTTTGCCACTGAAATCTGGACCGTGATTGTAAGCAATGCTCCTTAATCACCGTTTCTGTCCCAAATCTATAAATATGAAACCTTCTTACCCGTCAGCCTGTCTTTTGCGAATCTCCTACTGCTCTCCATCCACGGAAACGTAAAGTTCGCCACGTTCCCCATGCTGGGGACAGTGGGCACCGTGGGCATGCCCGCCGAGATGCCCGGTGGATGTGTCGCGGGAGGCGGATGGGGCGTCGGCGGCATCGGTCTGTGGGCCGGAACCCGAATTACGCCTCCAGAATTCCCCGAGTTCACGTTGACGTTCATGTTCATGCTTACGTTCATGTTCATGTTCACATTGTAGGAGCCAGCAAGTCCGGCTGCCATGGAGCACGCGGGGTTGTAGACGCTGTTGTAGCCGTTGGCGTAGACATTGGAGGCCAGCTGATAGTCTGCTTCGCTGGTTCGATTCGGCAGCATACAGCTACTCGGCTGCTCCGTATTGTTCAGAATTTGATCTATTCCAAAACTAATGGGTTCGTGCTGTTGATGCGTCTGGTTCGCTTCTTCTATCCCAGTATGTTCCATTGTTTGTTTGTCTGTTATTTGCCTTTCTGTTACCTCCTTAGGGTTATAGTAAACAGGTGTTTACTCGGTGCGCTGTACAGGTCGGACAATTTTTCAAACAAAAAAAACCCACAAACTAATGAGCTGGAAATGGTGAACGGCCCACCTGTGTCCATGCGATGTCCGGAAAACGATGCGATTCTGCCGAAGCACGATAATTAATCCATCGCGATGAGGTCTGGAACTGGGGCCCTGGAATAACAATATCCATTATCTATATGCATTACTGAAGACGAGACTGGTCACGCACTTCTGGAAAAAAAACACAATAATAACTGGCAAAGCACGATTAAAGTACGCTTTTAAAAAACAAAATCTGAAACTGAGGAGTTGCCAAGTTGACGTGAAAATACCTAGCCAAATGCAGCCGTATTTTCTACTGTTTCCGCGCTACAGAGGAAAAGGACGACATTTGTCGTGCAACTGCATGTAAATAATGCGATAATGCGAAATAAAACAGTTATATCGGCTATAAGTACGTATATATTAATTTTTGAAAGCTGGGATAGCTTTGCTTTAGCGCTTGTCGGAGTGATTTTGCGCAGGTGAGACTCTCCCGCTGCCAAAACCCCGGGTTTCACCCATTCATTGGCTATTGAATTTCCAGAGAGGCAGGGTCTCTTAATTCGCCCTCACTTCTTAAAGACACAGTTCTCCTTTCCTGTCTCTCTTTGATTTTTAAATTTTACAAGCGATTTTTTTTTTGCAAAGCTGTCATCAAATAGATGAACTGTCACCCAAGAATGAAATGATCTGCTTTTTATTAGCATACCCATGTCGCGTACGGAGTTTTTTTTTTTGATACATGCATGCGTTCTCTCGCCCGTAGGCCTAAATAATTACCAAATAACGTAAACGCATAAATGTTAACGCTTAATAAACATGTCTTTGTATGAAAAGGCTGTAACCGTGAATTGATGCAGCTGCATTTTAATATGACCACTCACTCATGATTTATCTCGTAATGACAAAAAAAGGAATGACCTTTGTCGTTTCATTTTTATATCACGTAACGGTATAAACATGTCGGAAAATTTCATTATTTCGTGCGACACGTTGAAACACGTAATATAGCGTCATGGACGCCATGAAAAATGTTTGAATGTGATTCTCAGCGTTAAGGACTAAAGCTGTGAAAACTGATTTGAATCAGACCCGAAATTCCGACATCAAGGGTTAAACTCTCTTTTTTCCCGGTGTTATGAATGTACCTGGTTGACTTTTACTCTATAGAGCAGGAATACAGTATTAGTCGTCAATAACATTATTCTTAACATCCTATAAATTTGATATTCATAAACTAAATTGTATATGTTTATTCTGTGATTCCTAATTACACTGTGGAAATGTATGTCTGGTGGGTTGTGGTTAAGGCATGTAGGTATGTAGGCTAATTAAGCTCGTTTTTCAATAATCATAATGTCATGCTTTAAAATCTACTGAAAAAATAGTAAACTATAATCGTTTCTCGCCATAAAGGGCAACTTCGCTCTTTTCAGTATGTTTACGCATTTGATAACATTTTCTTTCACTAATTATTTTTGGTTGCTATAATTATTATTTTTTTTCTTTTACGCCGGTACCGTTGCAGTAAAGCGCAACCTACCAGAACTATCTGTATTTTTTATTTAGCATTTCATTTACCATGCGGCATTCGATCCGTTTAGGGAAACACTACGGTTATATAACGAATTTAAATAACCACTTTGTAATTTATTGACAATATTTAACAAAGCAATGCTTAAATCACCAAAACCAAAAATTAAAGATAAAAAAGAAAAATGAGATTTGTCTTAGTGGTACGGCTAACAGCGATGCTGATTGGCACAAATAATTTAACCTTTCTCTGCCTGAAGCAAGACTTGGGATTGCTCAGTTTCAATTCAATAAAAATGAAATATGGGTTATAATAAAACCGCAACACGGGGAAAACGAATTTAATATATCATCGTTTTATTACGCACTTATTTCAGCTTTTGCGAGAATGAAAATAATTCTCAGTTGCTCAGGGTGGCTAGGGGAAGGGTAAAAATCAATTGTGTGTATTCGAATCTATATCAATAATGAACGGTGACGCATATTTCAGCTTGATGGGGAATTTATGTATAAAGCTTTGACATGTTTTACATTTAACCGGTTTGGAAGAAAATGCACTCTTAATGTGAACAGGGTGGTGTTTGTGCATGATTCCATTTTTTGACGGTTAAAGTATGTTCCCGTAACGCTGGAGTTAAGATTAAATTAATATAGATATAATTAATGGTCTGGAAAAGATGAGTGTATTTAACAGAGGAGTTTGCAGAAAGGTTTAATAATTACAGATAATCACGCGACCTTATTCTTCACGGATGGATTCAAAATGTATTTTAACTCATTACAGGGACTCGTATAACAATTTATTATCATCTGCTAATTCTCGGCAGAGCCGTGAGCGCTCAGAAAATAATGTGGATGTTATTCAAGAACCTCACCGCAAATTAGCCGATCAAACTCATGAAAATAAAATCGCGCAGGACAATTATACAGATCTTTGAATTACCGCCTCAACAAGAGAACACTAAAGGAAGTCAAGTATGGTCGCCATAAAAAACGAATCGGTAGCAATTAAAATCATTTTCTTTTTGAAATTAGAAATGATCATCTCACTCTCTCTATGCTTGGCTCGAGTTACTACATTCTCTTAAATCAGAAGGTCTTCCTCTGACCACACAACGGCCCTTCTAGTAATTTTCCGTGCTAATTCCATTGTTTATTTTTTGTTTTTTTTTCTTTAACGAGTTGTCTTAGTCAAGAGCAATACTAAAACCTAATCCAATCCAACAATTAGGCAAAAATGTTATGAACTAATTAGTTTATATGTTAATTATTTCAAGCACTAAGTAGCAATATTAGAATTGCACCTGGCAGCTCGCGCCTACCTAACTCTTGTTTCATTTAATTACACGCAATTAACTCTTGCTGTTAAAATTAAACCAATTAATATAAAATCAAAACATGGTTATAAAGCATTCTAATGTAGCATCTTCAACAATGGTTCGCTCAAGGCAATGAAGTTGGTTTATTAGTTTTTAATCATTTAATATTCTGTAATAATCTCGAAGACGGCGATAGTTCACTGTTATCTCGTAAGGCATCCGATACAACTTGAACTATGTCCATGATAGTGATAGCTTACCAAAATGTCACAAATAGAAATAAAGGCCAACAGAGCAGTTTAATTTAGCAATCGTGCAATAAGTAGTTCTAAGTCAATTAATATGATATTTATATGCGTGTTTTTCTGATGTACGGCGCATTCTACGAAACAGGTTACTTCAGATGCTCAGTTTAATGATTATGTTCTAGTGGTAGGCCTGTCCATATGATCTTAAAAGGTGCGCTATTATTTTGTGTAAAATTGCACTTTCCCGTCTATTAAGATATACACGACTTTCATTTATTTCCCATTCTCATAAATGTAATGCGCCTTCTTTGCCACGCGGCACCCCTCCCTAATCCCTCCCGTTAATTTGTAATATGAAAGCCTTTAGCTGGTTGCCCAGAGGCGCTGTCTAAGTTGGGTTCCAGCGTGTATCGAAGCCCGTGATGAATCGGTACCCCGAGGCGGTGCTCCTCTTCTGGGTAATAAAGTACGGGCAAAGCAGAGACAATGGGAATTTGTCACAGTTTTCCTCGAGTTGTGTGCGACCTGCAGCCCTCGTGCGTGTTCAATGTTCTTATAGGGATTAGGAAGCGACCACCATATGTTTGCACAAAAAGCTGCAATAAAGACACATTCAAAGGAAAGTCACCCGTCAGACCTTAAGAAAACGGTCCGTGTCGACACTGCTTTAAAAGTACGATAAGGACGATGACAAAGCATTTCAAAACATGCCATCCATTTTTTTTACCGAATTATATAAATATTTTGAATAGTCCTGTGCTCCATCACGTCTGTTTTTTAAATAATCATGCTGCACGTTCGGAGTTCCCCTTACTGATATTTGAAAATCAATGAAAGCTGCACTTCGTTCAGTTTGTAAAGCTTAAAAGTTTCAGCCAGAAACGTTAAACGTTACATGTTGGGGTGATGGTGTAATAGCGGTATATGCTGTGTATGAAGAAATATCCCACACGACGCCCATAAACGCAAATTAACGGCATAATCAAGACGCGTGACATCGCTACAGCACTACCGGTTCCTGGTCTTTATGATATCATCGTAGATACCGGCTATATTAAAATGAAATTTCATTTTGTAATGTTGTTTATTGTTAATGAAATAATAAATTCAATGCAGTCGATGCGCACTAAACTTCCAATAAATCACAAACATTATCAAACATCATTATCATACATTTGACATTGAAGCCCAAATTAAACTGTTATATATACATTCGCATGAGTTTTTTTCCTCGTAAAATACTGTATAAAACAATGCCGCTTCGATAATATTAATTGACAAAGCTGAAACTGAAGCGTCGGAATTGTTTAAAAAAACACAACCTAGAAGAAAAAGGCGCGGATTGACATAAGTCATTCTGCCTCTTGCCCTTTGGTACATCTGTTCCAAAGCCTCCCACACTAGGATATCGTGATTACGCTGATGCGCCTGTCATCCCTGCCCATTTTCATTCACAAGCCCCTCTGCCTGTTGTTCTTTCTGTGGTAATTAGGTTGAATTCAACCTAGATAGAATTACATTATTCTGCGTTTCGACCAACAGTCCTTGACTTTCTAGCTCCCCGGGGATAACCTGGCGCCTCCTGCCTCCATCAGACGGCATTCGTTGGACGATACACTCGGAAAACGCTGAGTCGCAGACACGGGAGCCCCAAGGCAGTGTCGGGCGGGCCTGAAACTCGGCAATGGAAACATAAATACGGCGCACCAGAGAACGTGACAGCTTAAACTCCCGAATCCTGCATGCGATGATGGAAGAGCGAGCTGAGATTACGTATCTATTTATTTGTGTTTGTTTACACAACGTTATCATTCCTCGCCAAAGCCAAGTCCAAGGAAATTTACGTTTGCAAAAACTGAAACAAATGAAATAAATATTTTTAAAATTTATATTTTTAATCGTAAACGTATTAGTGGTAATCTCGGGACAGTTTAAAATCCATCCACCCATCCATCCATCCATTCATTCTGGACAGGTTGCGGGAAAAGACGTTATTAAAGGTCCAGAGCACTATAGTGCACTTGAACTTTATTGTGTTTCTTAGGATTATTATAATTTTTTATCGATATTAAATTTACATTAATTTGTTTAGAATTACATTAATTCTATTGTTTGATAAGGAATATCACGATTTACCAGTAATCGTGATCATTAGGGACTTCCGTTACTTTGAGTATAAAGGTAATGAGTTAGACAGACACATATCCAACACGTTTATTTGCCTTTGTTCTTTATTTCACATTAAAACAGAAATAGTCTATAAGCAAGTTGATCCAGCAGGTGAACGTAGGAATATAAAGAATATTTTTGCCACAATAACAGCAATTTCAAAGTAGGTCGGAAATTCTCAAAGAATTTCCTCACGATTAGCCAAATAAAGAAATAAATGTGTAAGTACGGCAATAAAACGTGTTTCATATAAAAGTGTAACTGCATTCCACCCAAACCGAGAATGCCATTTATTACGCAGCTCGGAGATCTAGTTTTCTCATGACAAGTTTCCTTGCTCTGTAGCAGGCGGACAAAATTCTGTCAACAGCAATACTCCATTGTAGACCACATCTTTTGTTTTGTCCGTCACATGCAATATTTCATATATATATATATATATATATATATATATATATATATCAA
>JAODKF010000018.1:1472935-1492355 GCA_026779585.1 Mormyrus proboscirostris
ATATATTTCATATATATATATATATATATATATATATATATATATCAAGTACAGGAATTGGCCACTCTCCCTGGGATGGGTGCTATTGTTGTTTTATTTTTTAAATTCTGAAATACAAGTTTTGTTCTGTCCTTACAAACTTTAATAATTATTAAATATTCAAGGTCAAACTCAGGCAAAGATTTTTTGAAAGTGTACCGCATATTCAAGTCAGCACATATGAAACATTTACAGTCACTTGTACATCATACAACTCTCGTTGCTTGGATTTAGACTTTTTAAGTAAAATACCGCAGAGCTGGGAGGGAGATGGCAAGGTCTAGTTTTCCAAAGCACAACGTTTGTGTTCATCCCTATATCCGCTCTGTGACATATCAAAACAGAATTTGCTATAAATTTAATATAATTTCTGGATACTTCTGACTTCATCAATTGACTTATGCTTGTTTCTCCTTATTAAATTTATTAGTGCATAGTATTTACCTATGTTTTTTGGCAACTGTAGCAAAATTTTGAAATCATTTTTTACTATACCCATTAACTCAGTTTTGCGTTTCATTTAGGATCATTGAGTTATTCTGACGAATAAATATAGGAGTCGAGGGTAAACATAGAAGGCAGAATTTAAATTTTGGTGAACATATTACGTTCATTTTATTAGGTTTCCCAAAAATAATTTCACCTTTATGTTTTTCCCGATCTGTAACTTTAAGTTACGTTTAGACGTCTGATTGTAGGCCATATATGAAATCATTATTATTTCAGACATACAATCCAAGTCCATTAATTGATTTTAGATTTTAAAAAAGTGCGCTTTTATTTATGTGTTAATAAAATTACTAAACAGTCGGATTCTGCAAAGTAAGATTAATGTAAAAGGCACAGAGAGGGACAATAAAGGCTATCTGTTATGAAGAAATTTTAGAAGCGAAATTTCATGTCATGAATCAAAGTGCAGATCAAAAATTTGGATTTTCAGCACTGAATAAATGAATGGCGATTATTTATGTTTCCACTATTGTTTAGTATTTGCTAGTATTTGTGAACTTTAATTGCAGATTGTTTCTGCAATTTGTTATGCTGCGGCAATTTGCGGCTCTATCTTTTCTAGACTCTGCTGTTGTAAACACGTCTCTCATTGAAGTTCTGAGATGTAATTAAGCGTATTATTGGCTTTGCGCTGTTTACACAGCGAACAGAGCGAGCAGTAATTAAATTTCCTCCTCCGCATTGTGCCGCCACCAGCCGGCTGTCAGTTCGCCACCATGTGCGGCGTCTCAGCGGCGCGGCCCGGGGGCATTTTTAGAAAGGAACCTTCTGCCAGCCGTAGAGTCCACTGGCAACTTCCGAGAGATGGCATCTGCAGCAAAAACGCCGGTAAATAGTTGGGGCGCTGTGGACCCGTGTTTTTCCATTACTGACTCCGGGTGTCGTTTTACCTGGACGCCACTACAACGTGAACTGGACGTTTGAATTCTCCAGAAAGCCATCCACTCTAATATATGGCCTAACGTCCACTTCTGAATCATAAAAGATCATCATCATCATCATCAACAACAACCGCAATATTATTATTATTATTATTATTATTATTAATATTGTATTATTATTATTAATAATAATGTAAAAAGTAATTCTAGATAAGTAACAGATGACTAATTTTAAGCATACATTATTTATGAACTATTATACTTATGTACGTGTGTGGCAAGCTTTAAAAAAATTCAGAGACCCTTCACTTTTTTAAGTGAACAATTGTATTTATATATTTTTAACGAGATTAATTTTGGGTTTTGTTTCTTGCAGCAGTTAATGGAGTATTACTATAGAGAATGTATGGATGTGTATAGAGTACATTACACAGAATGTATGTACAAGTGTATTACAGCATACAGAAATTCATGTAGAGTACAATATACACAATGCATGTCGTGTCTGTAGACCCCTTTAGATGAATATAATGAAATGATTGCCCATATATGGTAATTTAAGATAAAATAGAACTTTATTGATAAAGATAATCCTGTAAGATTTAACTATATAACTATGTAATGTGTCTAACAATTGTTTATAAATTATATCATTCATTTTTTGTTTTTTGAATTTCCATATTTTCTATATATTACATCGAGACACTTGTTTTTCACATAAGCTGTAGACATATGGTTGTAGTAACAGTAAGAGTACCTTTTGTGTGCGTGTGAGGGTGAAGTAATCGTAGTTTGTTGCTTGGTAGTCTTTGGGAAAATGAAACAAAAAGCTGTTTTGTTGTAATTTTTGACTTTTTGGAGAATTTGAATCACATGTAGGTCTACGTTGTTTAAAAAAACAAATGAAGATACTGGCGGAAGAATTATAGAAATCTCTATTGTACAGGCAACTTATGGACATGAACGTGTGTGTGTGTCTGACAGCAGGTATACCTTACCTTATGAGGACACAATGTCCCCATAATGTGAAGAATACCCGTTTTTTTTCCCTTATGGGGATCAGTTTTCTGGCTGGATAGTGGTTAAGGTTGTCATAGTTAGTGTTAGCATTTTCCCCATAGAAATAAATGAGCGGTCCCCATAAAGGAGGGCTCAGTTGTACGTGTGTGTGTGTTTGTGTGTGCACGTGCATTTGTGTGTGTGGTGTGCATTTGTTTACATTTGAGTCATTTGAGACAAAGCAGACAAAAAACTGAAAAGAAAGAGAGAGAGATCAGCGGGCAGGACACTGTATCATGACGGACAGCTTACTAGCCTAAGGGCACATTATTATTACAAAACCCTGCTTCTGTCTTCCGCTCACTGTCTTTGTCCTGCTAGTTGCACTGCAGGCAGGAGTTTATGCATAAGAATGGGACATCAACCGGCAGCCCAATAACTGATGAGCTTTCGTGGCCCTGTGAGTGAGGAAGTACCCCAAAGACTGATGGGGAAGTAATTAAACAAATGACACTTGACGGAAGAGGACAAGGCCCGAGCAACGCCCTTCAAAAGAGTGCGTTAAAGAGGCGAGGAAGCACAAATTGCTGTTTAAGGTCACATTTTTTTTTTTGACACGAAAAACAAAGGCGTGCACTAATTTACGTGAAATTTTACGCTTTTAATCATATGAAGAAAGGAACATCTTAAATGTCTGTGACTACTTGTTTCACTTCTTAAGTGAGAAAACCTGACTGAAATTATTAGAATGATTGGGGTTTAGTCAAAATGGCACCTAGCACGAGTCATATCCGGTCAAGAATATCCCGTAAGACCTAAACAAAGGATACGACTGCATGTAGGTACTCAGAGTCAAATGGCTTTACAGAGTGCAAAGGTGTCCCACGCAGTATGATATTAATCAGGTCAATAGGGCTTTTAATAAAAGTTAAGGGCGACAAAAATTGGAAATAAATGCGATTCCGTGTCAGGAAGCAGGGCGCTCTGTCCCTCTGCGCAGAGAGTGAGGGCTTTCCGGTCGCGAGTCGCTTTGTCTCAGGAGTGAAGCTGAACTGTTTCATCCCAGCCGGCCAAGGCAGGTAATTATATTTTCTGTAAGGATCCTCACCGTGTTATTAATCATAATGAGGGATGTTATAAGCCTTCATACATCATGTCTGACAATGTCTGTGCATAATTTGTATGCACAGATTTTCTTGTTTTGTTTTTTTTTCCAATGGCTTCATTACTACTTGATTCTGGCTTTGCTTTCGTTCTCTTTCTTGTGGTGACACACCTAATTTTTTTTTTTAGTTCCCATTTCTTTTCCTCAGGTTGCCCCCCCCGGGCGATCAATGTCATCGGTCCATTTTGCCGAAAAACACCACCCATAAAGGTTTTTCGAAAGATTTGTTGTGATTTGTTTTATCGATGATTAATATCATTTAAATGTAACAGTAGATGTCTTGTTCGGTGACTGCGTGGGTTTCACTGAAATCCTACACGCTGTTATTTGTGATGTAGGATATGGGTTTACAACACCATAAGCAAATCAACAAGCAAAGTTTCTCACATATCGCTTCTCAGATTCGCTGTCTGCGGGATCCCTTTCTTCACTCCTCTTACATGCACTTGTTTTGTTTTTTTAAGATTTCTCCTGTTTTTTTTTTTTTTTTTTTTTTTTTTACCCCAGACAGACCCTCTAATCATCATTCACAATCACACAACTTACTATTAACAATCCTGAGTGATACTCTGGTACAATTTCCACCTGGGGCGTGGTGTCCTTTTTACTGAATACAGTCGGCACCCTGTAGCATCCCTGACAGACCAGTAGGAGGCGCTAGTTAAGTAACCGAGACACGTTTATTTATACCCTCCGGGGCAGTAGGGGGCACCATTCCTTGCCATCATTGGTGCATGACAACTTGTTCCGAAGCTTGAGCTACAGTGCATGACCTGCACACGGGAAGGGCACCCAGCCCACGTGAACTGGATCAGCAGACCCAAGTATGATTAAATATGGCTTATCGAGCCAGCGCTAGGATTGACACTGAAATTCATGAGCCGAGAAGGAGGCATTGGATGAATAAACAGTGACAGCTTGGACCCGGAGTTGGGAAAGATGGATCTGACATGGCCAATCTGCATCCTTGAAGTGTGTAACCTGCTTATCGCCATAATGTTTCACTGCTTATTCCTATTTCCCCCAGAGACCTCTGACATAATGCTTCAATTTATATTCTCCAACCAAATGAAATCATTTCAATGTCAGTACCGTCCTCTCTAATCTAATGGGGGATTGGAGAGCAATAACATTTCAGCAAACCTCCACAAAAGAGATTTTATTCGTAACTCAATGTGCTGTCTGGATTTATCAAGCATGCGATGCAGAGGAGGGGCTCTCACCGTGGGGGGGGAAATTGATTACTTTGACAGGAGGCTAACAGGGATCCAACTTTCTCCACTCCACTATCAGAGATGATTCCGATGGGCGACACGCTCATTGTAATGGCGAAATGAGCGACCGAGGAGGACGGAGACACTAGTACTGCTGGCACTTTCACGGCTGATCACCGTGCTGACCATGTGAGCTACTAGTGCAATGGTAATGCATTGATGTTGACTTAGAAAAACATACAAAATGTCCAAAAACTCAGCCCTCCACAAAAACAGCATCCTACAGCAACTTCCACTGGCAACAGAGAGCAATAAAAATGTTCGCGTTTCAGTCCCAGTCTGACATTAGACCGGTTTTTCTCAATCTGGTCCTCGGGGACCTGTAGTCGGTCCATGTTTTCGCTCCCACCGAGCTCCCTGCCAGACAGTCCACATTTTTGCTTCCTCTCAGCTCCCGACAAGAGCAAAAATATGGACCGTCTGTGGCTGCCCCAGGACCGGATTAGGAAACACTGTATTAGGATGTACCAGACCTCAATAGACCTAAAGTGTGGCAATTTTTCTTCAAGATCTTTAATTGTACTTTTCTGGAGCTCAAACCAGTGTATTGTATACATGTACATTTTTTCAGTTTAATTTCTTTGGATTCATTATCTGCCTGGAATTACCCATAGAAAATGAGCAGCGAAAAGCGAATGACCGACGATAAACAATGATTTAGGATCAGCTGTTAGCTGATTTTTTTTTTTAATACAGAAAAGCCTTAGAGAGGAAATTTATTACAGTTTAGCTTACAACCTGCAGGCCCGATCTTATAATTCCAAAATTCAGTTTAATTTAACAAATAGGCGAAGACTATGTCTTCTAATGGTTTAATAAAAGTTCCTTACTCTGCTAGGGCTGCACGAACAGACAAAATGTAACGGTTTTATTACAACCCAGTGGCTCTCCGTGAAATTGGTTGAATTGATCTGATCAGTCTTTCTCTAAGTTCATCTCAGGGAGAAAAACAAAGGTGCTCGCTGTCGTCTCTATGGTTATTTCTGCCCTTTAGGAACGGACGGTGCAGATTAATTTCTTAAGGCAAGCCAGCTCTTTCGCCTTCTTTGTAATTAAGAGCATCCAAATAAACTCCCAGCTCACTCTGCACCCTAACAGTGGGAAAGGACCAAATAAAAGAGATAATGAAGAAATGATTGCGATTCGGAGGGGAAACAAGAGAGAGAAGGTGGCTATCTGCTGGAAGGGCCGCAAACCCACTTTGCAGAGAGATGTGTGGGTGCTTCCTGGAGATGTGGCAAAGGAACAACACACCGGCAAAGCCTTCATTTATTATACTAAGCAGCCGGCCCATATTCCATCTAAGAGACCGTCCTTAAAATTTGTTAGCAAAAATGAAGGAATAGCACTGCGCCAGTCTGATTAAACGAGGCCCTCAAGACACTATCTGACTCTCCTCTATGGTGTGATGTTTGACTCACTCGGAATTGAGCTTGAATTCAGATGATATTTTGCACTCAGTAGAACAGATTACTGGAACGCTAACAACAGAAGGTGAAATCCATCCATAAACCATTATGCATATTTTAGAAACTTGAGCAAACTTAATTAAAGCATTAAAAGTCTGTTCAGAGGCCTTCTTCTTCCTGTGTTCAGTGATGTCGATTTTATCCCACAGGGTTTAGACAACCATTGCTGTAGCCTTAGCTTCTAGCTCGGGATTCTTGCGGTTAGGATTATACCATTAGGGAGAAAAGGAGGATCTATCAAGGTGAGTCCATCAAGGAAAAAAAAACACTGCATACTGGCTCTGGGCTCTTCTCATCACTAGCCTTACAAATGTCACAGAGAGTATGTGAAACCCAGTGTTTCTGGGAACTTTAAGACAGCCAACATCCTCATATAATGTCACATAAGGCGTTTATGTGTTTGACGACAAAACAAACAGACAGCCTTTTAGTGACTCTGTTTGTGTTAAGTTCGTTAGTGAGGGTCTAAGGGTCTCCTGTCCTCGTGGCATCGGGAGGGGTCTCACAGACGGCAGGGTGAACACATCACCCTCTGCGTGTTCACTCTGCTCATCTCCCGCGTTTCCCAAGGGAAACAAAGGTGGAAACGCCACATTTATTGGGTTGTTCTTGTTTTACAGAAACAGAATCAGTATATTTATCGCCAAACAGTTTTACATACGGGGTATTTACTTTGGGGTGTCGGGAAAAACAAGGAAGGACACTTTAAGATTCGTAATATATTTAATTATGATTAATTTGTAATATCAGTAATTTATAATTTAATAAATTAATATTAATTTCTAATACATCACATTGCCCTTAACTTTGTTACTGGGTTATTATATTAAAAAGGCGATTTCCCATAATTCTTCTCGGTAATAACATAACAACTAACTTGGGAACTTTGAAATAGTTACTCCAATAAAACTAAACACACTGTTTCTTTATAATAAAAATATTTTAAAATTATGAAAAATTAATTTTTCTGAATTTATTAAATTTAATTAAAATTCAATGCATTTCAATTTAAAAAACATTACTTACTGCTTTATCGGCAATGGACAATATATCTACAAAATTATATCCATGCATATGGAAATATTATGCAAGGTAAAATGATTAAAGACAATTAAATATAGCTGTTTTCTAGATCTGGAAACATTTCTTTTTTAAAATCGTATCGTATTTCACCCGGTTTGTCCAATGTTTCTGTCTGCCGTCTGAGTTTATTAACTAACTCAGCCGGCGTGTAAGATGACTCACTTGGCCCTGTTCAGATCCTTTGTGACAGCGCTGTTCTCTGCTTTGCCTCCAGACTAAAGGGTTTCGCTAAAGAGATGAAAGTTTGTTGAATTCCGCTGCAAACCTGTCTCACGTTACCGGAGAGGTCAAATCACTCACAATGAGGGACGGGCGATGGCTGCTGGACGCTGCACTGCTGTTAAAACACAGCACACTCTCCTCCACAGCCATACCTTCCCCACTACGTTACGTTTAACAAATCTTTCTCGTTTTCTATTAAAGTTGTTTAAACTGACTGTTAAAACAGCTCAGTTAATAATAACACTTAATCTAATGGTTCAGTCAATGCCATTCAATGCAGAGAAAGCCCTTAAGAACACTATACATTTCGGACAGTGTTATAATACTGACAGGGACAGTTAACTGACAGTCAAATAAATGTTTAAAAAAAAAAAAAAAAAAAAATCCTCAGCGAAAACCCGAAAACCTCACTTTGTGAGGTGCTTTCGCAACTAAAAATAGAATAGGCCTCAAAAGAGAATCATAACAATGTGTAACACGATGTTAAAGGTATTATCATATCAAGCATAAGCTGACAATATAACGAGGATCTGAGTCATATGTTCCTTATATGTACCCAGCAGCCTTGTCTTATTAACATTAATATTAACGTGTGGCGAGCCGGACGATAGATTTTTAGATTTATATAAACCTTTAAACCCATATACGTACTCAGTATTTAATACTGTATGTAGATTTTTGATTCATAGTGACAATAGTGCTTTAAGATTATATTTTTTAAAGTAAAGATCTAGGACAGAGTGAAGTTTGTAAATAATACCTAATAATTCTGACGAGTCTGGCAGGTGGGAGTAACATCAACGCTGCTGAGACGAGCCAGCTGCTCTCAGATCAGTGCCAGCCGTGAGCGATGCATGCGATAGATCGGAGCATTATTGCAAACGGTGCTGCATCGAGTTTTTGCCGGTGATTCTTCCCAGAGGAGCCCTCGGAGAGACCCGCTGGTCGCCGGACGGAGGATCAGTGTCCCAAAGAGCGGCGACTTACGGGAAACCGGATCTCCCACATCTGTGGCCGGTCTCCATGCCCGAAATTCCAAGCTACTGTAACTGGAGGACGGCGCGGACCCGCTGTTCAATGCCAGTGCGCCCTCGTTCTCCATAAAAGTGTCAGGAAAAGAAATATCGGGATTAGTGCGGATGAAACGCGGGGCATTTCAACAGGCATCTGTGAGGGACTCCCTCCCTCCTCTCCCAGAAGGAAAAGACATTAGTTCCCAAAACAAGCAAATTCATTCAGAAATTTCTTTTACACACAGACAAGTAAATCCGTGGTAAATACTTATTTTAGCATTTTTATACACCTTACTTTTAAACCCTTAAGTAGCGTTTTGATCCCAAGGATTCACGTGAAATGCAATTATGTACTAAGCGAGAGGAACAATGTCTTAGACACAGAACTGGTTCTGGCGTATCCATCATTTTGAACTGGCCACAGATAAGCAAACCGGAGGATGTAGTTTATATATATATATATATATATATATATATATATAATGGACAACAAGAGCTCACGCAATCCAAAGGTCTTCAGAGTCCTGCACAGGGGGCTGGATTTGGTCAGTCATCATGTGGAACTCTCCTGCAGGAGAGGGGGCGATTCAGGTGCGAGCTCAAGTTATGTAATGACTCTGGGGAGGGTCTGGAGACTGTCTGCACCATCAGACTGGCCAGGCCCTGCACTCACGGCTGACTTTGTTTCCTTGCCGATCTTGGAAGCCTCATCGTGACGGCTGAAATTAAAACGATTGAACCTCAAACTGTAACAAGTTTATTTATATGGAGGACAAATATGTCTTTAAAACCCATTAGCTGTAAAGGTATACCATATGTAGTAAAAGAGATTTATGTGCCTCTAAGCTCATAAGTGTGTATTGAGGTTATTTTTCTGGTTTGTTATTGGCTCACGGGTGTCACATGGTTACCGCCCATCATGCAAGGCCTGCGCAGGTCACTTCAAAGGAGCCACCCACCACTGTGCCACATCTGTGCGACTTGGGTGTTTTTTCGGAGGTGTCACTCGAGCATTACCTTCGGTGCACGTGTCCGGAGGGATCGCAGGTGTTCTGGAAAGAGCAAGTTCAGGCCCAGAGGAAAGTAAATCCCTCCAGGGCCCAAATGAAACCTAATTCTGCCGGGCCCGCAGTCGCAGCGACGTTACGATGATGAAAGGCACCAGCTCCACGCCCCATTCGAGGCCTGGCCACGCCCCCACCGGCACCCTGGCCACGCCACTCACGACCTGGCCGCCAGGTCCTCCTGGACACCGGATGAGCTTTCACTCATCATTGGTGGCTCAGACAGGGGACTGAAAATGAGAGAGCCAGGACCTGGGGGGGGGGCTCTTAGCCTGGCATTCTAGAGATTAATTTTTAATTCTCAGGTTGAAACACTTAAGGAAGTAATTGACTTTGAAATAATTTAGGTGCTTGTAAAATTGACAACATAAGTGGTCTCCCTGCACGATAAAATGCTTGAAATTTGAATTGATTTTTTAAGAATTAAAAAAAAAAGTGGACAGCTAAATAATCTGCTCTGCAAACAACGTTTGAATTATTTCTGCAAAAGTTGTTCTAACAGAAATGTGCTGCGCCCCAAAAAAGAATCACACATAAAGAAGTCGCAGGGGGTCAAAAATAAAAATCAATATTTCAGAATGAATGACACAAGATCTCAACCACAAGAAGTGGCTGAGATCTTATGCTGAATTCCCCAGTGATATGTGTGGCGATAAAGATAAATTTTTAGAAGACCCTGCAGAGATCTGTTTTTTAGATCCAAATCTTTGTGTGGAATATTCAAGTCTGGAAAAAAACAGGTCCCACTTAAATTTTCATTCTCTGTTGAGACAATATGATTTCTAGAGGAGGAAGGCTTTATTCATTTATTATTCAGTGGCACCCGTCAAACCCAAAATATTGACTAATCCTTCCGATGAGATAGCATAAAATCAGCAGAAGAAGCAGGTTGTCTTTGGCTGAGGCTGACAAGGCCTTGGCAGCGAGTGTGGCTGCTAATCCAAGAAGCTTTATCAAGATGAGCTACGGCTTTGACTTAATTCCAGGCAGCGTAAACCCAAGAATATCTCTTGACTAAAAATAAAAAAACACGCCATCAATGAATACTTAAGGCAACGGAATCCAACTAAATCCGTTCAGGGCCAGGCTAACGAACCAGGAGGTCTCACGCATGTCGGACAATGGCTCGGGTTTCATAACTCCGCATCTACGTGAGCCACCCTCTAAGCAGGCAGAGCGATTAATGAGGCTGCAGGCACCTCCAGCAGATCTTAACCTAATTCTACGTTGCTTAAAGAGCGGATGTGGAGCGGGTAAGTAGCTATGATAGATGAACGGCCTGCATTAATCCCACCCCCACTAGCAGCACCTTTGCCTTCGGGGATGCCATGGTGTCGATTACCCCCCGCCCCATGATATCACAGACACAGACGTCGTGTTCCTGTCGCCTCTAAGTGAGATCCGTGTCTCCAGCATCAATAATACATGGTCCCGGTTGTTCAGGCTTAGGTTTTGAGTAAGCATGTGTGTCTGGATGAGTGCAGCAATTAAGGTAGCTTTACTTGGGGGGGGGGGGCGTGTGGCCTTGAGGCATGGAGCATCCTGAGCTGCACCGTGATGACCCCACAGTGTGGCAGGTGGTGTGGTAAACAATGGCGGGGGGAGGTGGGGGGGTCTATGGAGACATCCATCAGGAGAGTGACATCGCCCCCCGACATGGCGACGCTGATGTCATCGTAACGACACCCAGAGAACGATCCGTCACATTTATGAAATAAAACGACATGAGCAGACGCTGCTTAAAAAAGACAGACATTTTTCTTTTTTTTTTTTTTTAAATATTTTTATGAAGATCTTGAAAAAGTATATAACCTACAGGAACTGTCATCCATCCGGGCTCCTTAATCATGTATCCAGGACAGAGTCACACGGAGCACAGAGCTCATCCCAGAAAGACGCAAGGATGTGATGTCCTGTAACAGCCAGCGGACACTTACCTTGGTTCCTCGCTTCTCATTTGTGAAATTCTTACAATTTAAATGGAAAAACAGTCTGGGAACCAGACAGACTCTCCATTAAACTCATATATTTACATTTATTTAGTAGATGCTTTTATTCAAAGTGACAAACAATTGAGAATGGAGGACCAGCTGATCCCAGGAGTAATTGAGGGGGGGGGGTTATGGATCTTGCTCAAGGGCACAAAAGTGGCATCACTCTGCTGGCCAAGGGATTTGAATCAGCAACCTCTTGATCACCGGCACAGATTCCAGACCTACAGAACCATAAAGTGGCCCTAGGAAGGTGTCTCCTACAGTTGGAGTTGGAGGTCTCACAGCTGGGGGGGCTCAGTAAAACATGCCGTCCCAGGGAGGGGGCCGATTCTCGGTGAATTGTGTCGACTTTTCCACGATCAACTGTTACCAGAAGAAGCAATCAGTAAAATTTTACAGTGCACGCTCTGCTGTGATTGGTCTGGGGGCGGGATGCCCCGCCTTCCCTCCCCACCCCCACCTATATGTTGCTGCTGATCAATCCGTATGCTCTGCTGGTACCTTCCTAACACATCAGCTATTTCATCAGTGGTCAAGTCCAGCAGCTCAGTGCGGAAGATAGAGACGGACTCCAACGCACTGCATGCGAATCGCTCCCCATTAACTGAAAAAAAAGTGTAGGTGTATATGCTTTATGTGTTATTATACAGTAAGATATAGATTATACTCCATCATCTTTATTGCTGCTTTCCATTCACTGGCTTTCCGCAATCTCAATTTAGAATGATAATTGATAATTACCCCAGTGGCTTAATTAGCATTGTAATAATTGTGTGCTTAAAATTCAAACAAGCAGCTATAAAAGTGAAGTGCAAATGTCTTGTAAAACAAGACGCCGGCGATTGTTTTGTCTGTGTCATAAAAGTGATTGGGTTATCAAGAATTTCAAGCCGCCACCCCCCTCCTCATCTTTATTAGATACTTTAGATGTAACAAGAGCTAAAAATTTGGCTTAATTTGCACAGCATCACATCTCAGGACTTCTGTGAACGTTTAGTCTTTGAAATGAGTGAGGACCTACCAACAGATCCCTCAGGGTTGCCGATGATGACAGCGGGACCATCAAAATGGCCCCGATATTACATTAGAAGAGACGATTTGTGCCTGGAACGAGAAGGTACTGGGATAGCAGATGTCTTATGTCTGCAGTATTATGTAAATGTTCATTTGTGAAACGGTTCATCCTGCGGAGATGGTGAGGATTCAGAGAAATCTACGAGAAGATACAAGCCCTAGGATGAGGCGCTGGACGCCCAGCCGTCTGTCATAAGGAAATTAACGCACCGCCGCTAAATAATTAAATCAATTCTCACTACTGTTATATTTTCAGTTGCAAGTGTAATTTATTCTTGTATGTTAATTGCACAGGACCAGAGATGGGATTTACATTTTCCATCTTACTGACAACTATAATTATAGTTTTATTTATTTATTTATTTATTTATTTATTTATTTGCTGCAAGAGTCTTTAGAAAAAAATATATGAAAGAAAAAAAAAACAAAATTTAAGTTGCCAGCTGGGCAATTCATTTAGGGGAAGCGGAAAAGGAGTTCCAGACCAATGAAGCTGTACATCAGTCAGTAAGAATGGACCCCCCACCCCCCAAATTCCAGCCACTTCATAGTAAAGGGACTGCCCAAATTCCAGCACCATCTGCTAGAGAGCTACCTAAACTTGAATACCAAACACTGGGGGTTTGACCTTTAGGAACGTAGAGCGTAACCTGCCTGATATCAAATCATTAAACGGGGGAGAGGGGGGGCCGAGGCCCCTGTATAAATCACACTGACATCTGGGGGAGTTACCCTGAGACCCAGAGACCATTATGCCACTCTATGGTTTACAGCTGGCCCCGCGTACCAGTGCCACACGGACCTCAGAGATGCTCGTCATCGCCCAGCCATAAATCCAAAATGGCTGTCAATAACGATCAAAGCGAATGCGGTGGGCAGGTACCAAGCGGAACGCTTCTTATCTGTCATCCGTTGCTCTGTGTCACTCTGGAATCATCTGTTTTTCCATACCACTCCGGCTGACATTGCTTAGGGCAATAGTCAAGCATTTAATTATAGAAAAAAGTTATTGTGAAATATTTTCACCAAAAGGCATGTATTTTTGTTCTGTTTTTCTTTTCAATTTATACTTTAGCACATGACAAGAAATAATAGCCTATTCCTTATTAATATTTATGTCGCGTTAACCCCTCTGGAATACCTCCTGGCTCCATAATAATGAACAAACATCATATCCGTGGCATTCTTTTTGAGAATGTGACTAATGTACTGAACTATGTTTAAATAAAATTGTTCTGAATTGTTTAATCCCATGACTCGACCACGATAAGCAGTTTGAAGATGGATGGAGGGATTGTGTAACATTTTCAAAGAACTTTCAATACTTATCGAACATTTTTTAAAGAGTTTAATGGAGAGTCTGTTCAGTTCCCGGACCGTTTTCCACTTAGAGTAAGAATTTCAGAAAACAGAAATCAAGAACCAAAACCCTATTCACAGTTTTATCATAGTTTCTTTAAATGTCCTGTAACATCCTACAGGTAGCCACTGTATTTCGGTAATTCACGGTATTAGGTATTTTTGAACCTCATTTTACTCACTATCTATAAAACAACAGTTTTAATAGCACAAAATTGGCTGAATTTGAATACGTATTTTTAAATTTTATTTTTAGGCTGCATCTTATTTCACCGTAACAATCATTGACCATAACAACCGTGTAACTATCCAACTTGTGCTTACTACTAATTAGAAGAATTACATTATATATGATATGTATCATATTGTTTGGAAACTTAAATGAAGTTTGGTTAATTTATGTGATATATGTTTTTCTTGTGCTGGAATGGTAGCCTTTTTAGCATTTCATCCTTGTTCCCTGTGCGCCTGAATCTCTCCACAAGCTCCTACTGAATAAGCAGTTATGGATGGTTGGGAAGCAGGACATATTTCTCCTATGTACACCTCTATCTGTCAGCCGTGCCCATAAGTGTCATTTCATCATTGTGCTTTGATTGTTTTATGCCATGTGTTACCTCTTTAATATGCATTAATAGCCATTACCTCAGCAGTTAATTGTGCGCGATTTCAAATTGTCAGAACTTCTGGCAATATCCAGAGTGACACTCACGAGTGAGCTGGGAAGGAGGGGAGAGGCATCAAGTCATTATCTATAACTTCATTATCCATCATGTCCTATTAAAATGGCAACAGCAAAGACTATCCGATACAGTGTGTAACTGATTCTTTGTCTCCCTGTAGTGTCATAGTGTCATAGTGGCTAATTTTCTCCACATCTAAACAATGCAATAAAAGACAAGTAGTGATTAAGCAGGCTTTAGCACCAACTAATTAAAGTACCATAATAATAACAGCAGCTGGAAGCAATGCATCCTGGGAAATCTGCTTGTAATCGTTCTCTTGTTTTTCCTGGGTTTCATTTTCTATTGGAGCTAATAGCTTGTTGTTTTATCTTTATCCACATAATTTGCCAGAAAATGTGCAATACAGGTAATAAAGAAAATACTGCTATAACTGAGAAATAAAAAGTGGGTCGTGTGTTGCATCATTCCCAGAACTGCTTGAGGTAATACGACCGAATGTACACCAAAAACAAGTTCTGCTAGCTAATTACACTTTAATTTTTAACCGAGACATACCAGCTTGAGTGTTTAGCTTGGAAAATGTATTAATTCACAAAGCCTACGGAAACAAAAAGTCACACTGACGTCAGACATTACCAGTCGTTTGAGGGTGACCAAGGCTGTCTCAAGATAAGCAACGTGTAGATACTTTCAGTGAGTAACGCTGTTATATTTTTTATTCGAATGTATGTTAAACCAGCGTAGTAATACCATATGAAGTCAAGTAATTCAAGCCGATCACTGGAGAGGCGCATCTCTAACTCTTCGTAGCTCAGATGTAGGTGTCCAATAGCGGCTTTTACTTCCCAGCACGCGACAATGCAGAGTAAGATCAACAGAAAGCCGGACTATGTTTGTTTGGCCAGTTCCAGGCCTTGCTGTGCTTCTGACTGACGTGTCCAGCTGGCTGCTTTCTGCTGCTAAATTCAACTGTTCGATAGATACATGCTGCACGTATTGATCCGTCCGGGTATTTTCGGTCTGGGGGCAGCTGCTCATGTTTCCCCCACCAACAGGCTGGCGGGTCCCATCCATGGAAATGTCTGATGTCAATGGGTAGACCAGGGGAGCCTTACCAAAGTGGGGGGGGGAGACACACCAATAAATTGTACATTATAATAAATCTCTATTTTGCATAATAAAATGGTAATTTAATATATAATTGTTGCATCTTAATATTCAAGTCCATAATATTGTTGGACTGCACCTCATCTTTGATTCACATGCTGATTAAAAAATTTATTCACCTGTACCGTTTTTCAAAACGACGACGCACATATTGCTTTTCTGAGTAAATGTGCATATTTCCACGGCAGCACATAACACAAGAGAGCCGATGGTAAATTGATTGAAACATCCTAACCGGCAGGCGGCATTTTCCAGGTCCCCGGTCGCAGAGAGCGCAATGCATTACACCCATTAGGGATACGGGGTAATTTACTACGCCGAGCAGCACTTGACCATAACGATCGTCTATCTGTCGAAAGTCCACTTCCATCAGAATCAAACCCTCCCAAGTCACAACTTCTGCCTGAACGAGCCGGATTAATTTGAAACCGGAGACGTGCCCGAGAAGCTGGTGCAGCCGCAGCACACGTCGGGGACGCTAGGCGCGTAACCGATGCCCCGCCGTGGATGTTAATGAAGCGGCGTGAACGCGCTCGGTGTCTTTTATCCAGCCGTGGTCCAGCAGCACCCGTCTCATCGAAAGCGAAATGCTATGCAGATTTGTGACTTAGATATTTAAAAATCTGCAGTGCAAATTACACTCTAAATATTTTCTACTGTATTTAACAAGCGAGTAATTTATTGAATGTTATTCACTCTTATTTTCTAAAATTGATATGTATATTTGTACTTGCTATTTTTTAAAGTTTCAGTAGCTTTCAAGGAGTTCGAACAGGAAATTAAAACGTACATTTTAAAGTGTTATTTTTAAACTTGCTTGAGCTCCCGTCTGTACACGACAGCTATAGACAGGTGTACTGTATGTAATACTTCACTTCCCCGTTGCCATGTTCATTTTTTAAAATTCATTTTTTAGGACAGTTAATTACTGTCGTCTTAAGTGTTCCTCCCTTCCAGGTGTTTGTCCTACTTCATATCGGTGGTCTGGACATAGCACTTGTGTAGAGTATAATTATTCTTCAACCTCCTGACAAAATCATTCTACTATTTAATATGGCAGAAACAGAACCGGGTCTGAAACGCCCCTTTCTGAAATTTTCCATAAAGTATTGAATTGTTTTAACATAACACAATTAAAACGTATTTTTCTGTCATATCTTTGAGGATATTCTGAATTTCTGGTGGCACAATATATTTACATTTACTTTACATGCATTACACACTTTTGTCCATTATAAAAAATATGTGCCGTCTTGAAGATGCCTAGGCACAAGTGTAGCTGTCACATATATATCTAGAATATGTGAATCAAAGACAAACACAGTACAACAAGATTCTTTAGTAGCATTTTAAGATGCAGTAATAATAAGTGAACAGCAACAACATTAATAATGTCAAAGTGTCAAAAAGTGTCAAGTTTCCAGTCTCAGTTGTGTGCGGTGTGAAATACTGTGCAAACGCCCGACATTAGTGAAAAACCCAGAGGAAAATGGGAATTGGGGCTATTAGGAGGTGAAGTTAGAGGGAACATCACATTTCACACAGGGCGGAGAGGTTATGGGAGAGGAGGTCACACAAGATGGCAGCCATCAAGAGTTGCCTGGAACACGAAAGAGGGAGATGAATGGTACTTAATCTGTAATTGATCATAAAAAAAGTGGGTCTAACCACAGGAGACGAGGTCCCCACCTTTTGACCGGGACCTCCACGGTAACGCTATACACATCAGAGAGACGCTGCCATTGATTCGGCACTTACCCCTCGTCCCTGGCCCCCCGTCCCACGTGACTGCTTATCATCCCCAGGCCTTCTCTGCAGCATGGGCGTCAAAGTTCTCCATTGATTTCCAGAACTTCCAGAAGATGCGGGAAGCGGGCGAGGGATGATGTTGGGGCGGTCCGCCTTTGGGCCGGAGGGCCGGGACAGAAGGGACTGGCAGATGGCTTGCCGTGTAAGACTCTCCTCTTCAGATGACTGTTTATGGAGCTGGGAGGACACCGATATGCTGGGAGGGGATCAGTGCCACTTTGTCGCGTGTCTTTTAAAGTGTCCCTGTCATTGATGATTAGCGTCATTAGTGGCTCCTTTGAAGTCGCTATTTGGTGACATCGCTAAATGCTTCTCACTGAATCCATGATTAATACATTTGATGACCAAGAACTCCTTGCTCCTCGTTCTGTTATGAAAGATAATGCATGAAAGACCTTATCTTTCCTTAAAGCATCAGATTATCTTGAACTAGCAGCCATAAATAAGCATGTTTTTGGAAGTAAACAGAAACTGACTTTTGGTGATACTTTAAAGCGAGATGATCCTCTGTGATCAATCGCTGTATTTCCATGTATGGCCTGTATATATTGTTAAAATGATTATGTTTGAGCACCAATCTTGTGCCTAATAATTCCTGAAATATGAAAGCATTCCGCCTCCATTTGGCGCTGCACATGTAACCGGCTCGCGGTGGGAATGGGAAACTCACAGCAGGACCTATAATGCAGCAGGTGGTTATGGACAGACTGAGAGAGCCCTCACAAGCATTGGCATTTAAATGCAATCTCATTATCTGATTCACTAAGCACTTATTACTTAATAATCAACCACATACAGAACTGTGCACAAGTCGTAGGCAGTCAAAGGTAATGTTTGAAGATTTTTATCTGGGTAGTAACACTTTCTAAGCAAAACATTTCTGCTTACAAAAACTATATAACATTAGAATTTATGAAAATTAGCAGTAAGACAATAAAAACAAGAATTTCTTCTCTTCTCCAGAAAGTCACTTGTCCTGTTGGATGGCTAAGTGAACATTGCTTCAGTTCCCAAACCTCTCTTCAGGCACCTCAGCCATTCCACACATTTGTTAAAATTAACCACAGGAACAATAAATCAGTTAATTTAATTAGTTAACTCAGCAGTATTAATCAGTCAAACAAGGTGTGCTAGTGATCGAGTCAAAAAGTACATGGGTGTATTGGATTGTTGCTGCAAATGCTGGGTGACTTTAGACGATGTTTTGAAAGCCAGACAACACAAGCAATATAGATTATATTCCACCATGGACATAATTTGGACGTACCTGAGTCTGTGCATGTACCCTTGCGATGTACCTGAACCTGTGAATGTACCATTGTGACGTACCTGAGCCTGTGAATGTACCATTGTGATGTACCTGATCCTGTGAATGTACCCTTGCGACGTACCTGAGCCTGTGAATGTACCATTGCGATGTACCTGATCCTGTGAATGTACCCTTGCGACGTACCTGAGCCTGTGAATGTACCATTGCGACGTACCTGAGCCTGTGAATGTACCATTGCGACGTACCTGATCCTGTGAATGTACCCTTGCGACGTACCTGAGCCTGTGAATGTACCATTGCGACGTACCTGAGCCTGTGAATGTACCATTGCGACGTACCTGA
>JAODKF010000018.1:1506271-1523211 GCA_026779585.1 Mormyrus proboscirostris
GGGCAAAATGAAAGACAGCCATCCCCACTCCTCTAAAAAGGAAACACGAAGGTAGGAGAATGAAAAAAACCAGGGTGACCAAGGCTGGAAGCCGGCTGTTCCTGTGAGGGAAAGCAGATTTGTTTCATATTATCGATAATTAGCTGCAGGTGATTGGAGGGGCTTGTCAACCACTCTGCCGACTCCAGGTACATCCACACCCCATCCATCCATCCATCTTCCTTACTTCTCCACGGGATCCTGGTGGGTCTGTAGGACAGCATAGGGCAGGATGCCAGCCCATCGTAGGGCACACTGTCACACACTGTGGTGGGTTTAGGATTACCATGTTCCAGGACCGCAGGGGATGCAATCGCCTTGGTTGTCGTACCGCGGTACAGCGGTACCCATAGATCCACCATGCACCCCAGACCTCCGACACCATGCACCGCCCCCCACAGACCCCCGATAACACCTGGCTCCAGGTCAATCCCAAATCAGAAGCCGAATACAGCCCAAGCGTTACTTGTACTGAGTTTCAGCAAAACTGCTACCCCCCAGATAATATGACTTTGTTTTATGTTTATTTTGACATCCTGCGAGCCCCTCGCTGACACAGTGTGCTGTCGCTCCTTACAGAAACACTTTAATGTGCTCTGGGACTGGGCTTTGCTCTTATGAAAACATTAAGAAAAAGATTTATGAAGGATATATATTTTGAAATTATTATTTGGCAACTCTATTGCTGATTTCTTAGGTGCAGGGACCAATTCCCCGAAGCGTGTGAAGATCATGAGGAGCGGCTCTCAGTTCCTGCGCAAGCAAACCTGGTCGTCATGTGGCCTTAAAAACACCCAAGGACGTCTCTTACGGACCCTCTGAGGATGCTGGGAAGTGACTTGCAATTTTATCTCTCGCGGGAGGAAGAGGAATGGAAGAGATGGGGGACAGAACGGGAACAGGATGGAGGTTAAAACACCCATCCATTTTTCCATCCATCCTTCTATCCATGACAATTTATCCAGAGGTGCAGTGAGTCTCAGGTTTGGGGTTTAACACTAGCAGATGCCTAAAAACTAAAGAAACAAATCTCATCCACAAATTTCTAAACATTTAAAAGGAACCAAAACGGACATCGGACAGGCAATAGATGTCTGAGTAAAATCATCAGCAGATGAGAGAAAATTACTCAATCTTTTGTAAGGAGAAGGAATTAGGAGCTTGCCCCCGAGTTACCCACACTCCATCTCATCCAATGTTATTTTTTGCGTGTTGAAACTTAGCAGTCTTTAAATCATGCACTTATAGCAAATATTCAAAACTGGCCCCTCGCAGCAATTGCATCGAAGTCCAAAAATCCATTTTAAATAATTTACTAATGAATAAATTTTACTTCTGGTGCAACTTTGCCATTTTTTTTGCCATCAAACAGCAAATGAAACAAAAAACAAAAATAACGTGCTATTTATATTTATATATTATACTTTCCTACAAGGTATTTTTAGATGCACTAAAAATAATTTTATTTAAAAAATCTGTTTAAATAGTTTCCTGGATTTCCACATTTCTGCTTTGTCTGAGAGAGAGAGCTGGGCATCGTTCCGCTCGTTAATGCGGTGTATAAATCATCTTCATTGTTTCTTCTCTTATCTAATTACTGCCCATGGCTTGTTGCATGGAACAAAAACGCTTCGTCCCTTGAAAAGAAACAGACGCGTTTCTTACTGTATAAACGGGCCAATTAAAAAAGAGGCAGACGAATCGTCTTTAAAAGAATTACTCTTGCCCGAGTCCCTCTTGAAACTGACCAATTACGGCAACAAAGTGGTTTTTCAAAATGTTAATTTTTTTTCCCCCCTCCAAATTGAATCACAGGTCATGAAACGAAAGTTGAAAGCGCAAATGACAGGACACGTCAGACTTAAGTAAATTACCCGCTGAGTAACAGGGTTTCGACGTCTCCATTTCCATTTTTTCAGCTTTTTCCTGTGATTTTGAGAGCTTTTCGGTGTAATAAAATATCACTTTTTTGTACATTTGTGCATTTAACACTCGTTGCCCCCTGTGTCTTTCCCTGGTAATTGCATTTGTGCCGTGGGCCTGCATCTGCAAAAAGCACTTTCCTCCATTTCCGCCTCCGCGACACAATGCCACGGGAGCGCGGTGAGGGGAAGGTGTCCACTGGCGCCGTGTCCTGATGTCACCAGCCATACAGCGGGCTGTGTCTCGCGGGGACGCTCCTCTGGCCTCCTAATGCCTGCTAATGTCACCATGACGCTCACAGCCCCCTGAAAAATTTCTGCCATGGCGCCAGTCCTCCCCGCAGCAGGTGGCGCTGTGCATTCCAGTGAACCTCCAGCTGTTTGTCTAATCCAGTTCGGCTCTCATATTCTGAACGTTATGGGCCTCCAGGTGTTGTACCTGAAAGTCATCGAAAACGTGAAAAGAGGAGCGTCTAAGACAAAAGCCTGACTAGAACTAGAAGGAGGTGGCTTCAGGTCCCACGGCCTAATCGTGAGCAGTGTGGCATAATTGTCCAGAGACTGAGGTTCGAATTCTTACACTCCCCCAATCTTCCGAGCTAAAAATTGTTAGCGGCAATTTTCACACATAAGAACAAACAACACACCATATTTGGATTACCTTCCACGCTGACTGATTTCCTTTTTACTGGATTATATGGTCTCATCACCTAAAAGACAGGGCAAACAATCTGGTTTATTAGTTTAGAAGAGGAATTATGGACGTTGGATTTGGAGAGAATCACTTTACACCCATACAGTGAAAGTCTACACGTTTTTTTTTTTTTTTTTTTTATCAGGGGTCCAGATGTGAGTTTTTATGCTATGCCCCCCCATCACCCCTCCCCCGCTGAAGCGACAGTTGCTGGTCGCACCTTCGGAGGTCCCCACTGACCTGAGTGCCATTCACCCTGATGACAGTCTGTACTCACTCACGCAGCACGTTAAAGACTCCGAAACAGTTGTCATCTTCTGGACCGTAATTCAGTTAGGGAGTGGTTGGGGGGGGGTCCTCCATTATTTTTCCACATCTACATGTTTTAAATTGGATGGGATGTTTTAAAATTCTAAAAAACTATCAGAATTTCCACTACAGGGCCAATGTGAACAATGTACAGTTTACCTTTATTGTTATAGTGATTTTAAAACTGAACTTTATTCATGGTCTGGTACCAAAAGCAGTACTACCTGGGATATCCGTTAGGCACACGGCAACCCTGTACTGGATGAGTAGTGATAGGAGGTGGTTATAGAAAATGTATGGATGGATGGATGAGGATGAATATTTCTAGCTATTGAAAAAAATCAGGGGCTAAGTCAAATTTAAGTGGGGCTTGGGTCCGGGGGTAAAATACTCAGGGCTAGCTGAGTGATCGGACCTAATGATGCCCATGGATGGATGGATGGATAACTGTTTTTAAACTAATCTCATTATTTTTAAACGCTGGGTGGGGGTTGGGGGGAAGCGAAAAGCGATAGTTTCGCTATTTGCGCTAAAAGCGCGGAAGATGTAAGTAACACCGTTAAACAGGGACTCCAAGTGCGGGTGGAGTATGAAAAAAACGTATAAAAAGCGCCCTGTTGTTGCTGTGAAAGCCGAGCCGCCACGGCCAGGCCGCCCTGTTGATGCTCAGCGTCCGCAAACAGCCTGTCCGCCTCCGGACGCTACCAGCATGCAATCCAGGGTATCTCTGCAGATAAATGCGCTCCGCTGCTTTATATTTTTCTCAGCTCACATTGACCCACATCTTCCCGTTTTCCCAAGACCGTTATTCTATCTAGCATTTTTTCATAACATTGTGAAATGTGCAGGAATTGTAAACAACGTCTAGATCTTGATTTATCTTTTCGGCAGAAAATATATAATCTGTTTGTGCGTGCTTTCCTTTCACCAGCATCAATATTTTTAAAATAACTAGCTTTGTATGTTTTGAAGGAATCAAATTACCAAATGTCGGGAAAGCAACAGGGAATTGCTCTCTGTTGGTGAAGTTGATTTACGTTCTCAGTTGTGAAGATAAAGAGTTTTCAGATATCAAAGAATGTTCTTTTTATTAATATATGAAAAAAAAATCTACCAACAAGCCCGGTCAATGTAAAACTACGGAAATTAAACATTCTCATTAAATAAAAGGGTATTCCGCTTATAGTAACAATTAAGTTATAGAAATGCAGTTTCACACCATAATTGTAAGTTACGTTAAATTAAGGTTATTTTCCCACACTATTGCAACATATCCATGAATGAAGGGGATCGTGAATTCATATAGTTTGGATGAAACAGGACATTGTTTATACAATGCATCAATGAGCGCATTTTGTAAACAGGAGGCTGAACGAGAAACAGGGACTTGCATTTGCAGCTAATGACTGGCTGTACGATTACTGGATAATTATCAAATTTAATCTTAATGCCTTTTAATCTGTCAGACAGCTACTTCCTTAGTTCATAAATTCCAGACATGTATGGATGGGTGATTAAAATGGTAATTTGTCGGGGATTTGTGATTAAGAACTTTATTTCTTCAGCAAGTAGTGGCGACAGCTTCACACGGAAGAAGACAAATCTTCTTCAAAAATAAATAATTTGGACTGCTGTCTGGCAAGACAGCTACAACCTTTTATTTTCTCTAAACTGGTCATTTATCAATTAAAAAAAAAAAACTCTTTTGCCCCAGCTCACATAATTAACAACCGCGTGGAAGAATATGGTTTCTTTATTGCTTTGTGACCAAGGTAGACGGAGACATTTTTCAGCTACTGTCATCTTAATGAGAAGAGCCGAGATCCATAATCTAAATGCCAGCGAGACAGGGGCCATGAAAATGGTGGGGAATAAAAGTGTAATCTCTGCCCTCTGGTGCCCAGATCTTGTAAATACAAGAAGGAAAAGCCATCGCAATTCCGTTTGTCTTCGTAACCAAATGTTGTACAATCAAAGAAAGACTCCACATAAGATACAATAATGTAGTGTTTCTTCTGTCATTGTACAATTTTCCTGCTCCTGTCTCTCTGATATTACTTTATGCCATGACGGGTGCATTTTTATACACATTTCAATGCTACTTGTTACCCAACTTGATCCTGGTACCATCAAATACTGACACTCATTAAAAAAGAAAAAAAACTCACTTAGTGCACAAAAAAGAAGATGCTTTATAAGTAAATCTCCCTGAAGCAGGAGTCACTTATGGCGCATAAACAGTCAATACATCTGCATTGATTTCTCAAGTGTACATTTAGCATGTATTGACTATTAAGCATTAAAAGGCTTCCGCAGATGTCCTCTCCTCCTTTAAAACTGATATCATTCATGGTTAGTATTGCTATTGAATAAGTGAGTTTTGATTTCACATGTTAGACTTTCAGGATCAAGCTCACATTGCCCACTCCATCACAATGCATATCTCAGTCCAATAATGGCATTTAATTTATCTTTAAAGACAATATGCATGGAGCTTTTTCAATAGTTATAGTAACCGTCTCTGAAGTCATCCAGTTTTCGTATTTTCTAGAAGGGAAATTATAAAATTATTATTTATTTTCCTACAAAGTTCATATTTAAACGAATGTGTTTGTTGCTCTTGATCATATTAATAAAGTTGCAAAGTATTTTTGCAGTGATTTTTACAAGGAAAAAGTAATAGTTCCATATTCATAAACATATTCATCATGCCCAGTTTCGTAGTTGCAAGGTTTCTGAACCTCAATGGTTTCTGCTGGTTACCAGTTCATATAAATGTGCATAGCTCTCTCTCTTTTCTTTATATATCTCCTTTCAGTCATTATAAAATAAAGCACCATTTGCTACTCATCAAAAAAGAACGGTTCACCCCCCCCCCACCAGGTCAAACAGCAAAGTCGGTAATACGACTCTACATATTGAGACACCCATTAATCGAGGTCTTCTTTGGGTGACCCTTGACCCCACGTGACCCCCGAACATAATGTTAGCGGCCGGGGCAGACCGGCTCCCCTTCCTGCTCTCCGGTGGGGTCCGCGAGAGCTGTGGCGTTCCCCTCGGAAAAGGGCCATTAAGGCGATTTGGTGAGACTGGAAAGAGTGGCAGGGGACAAGTTTATTCAGTGCGACACCGGCATCGAGCAGGACACTCGCTAATATTGAGTTACACCATTGTGAAAAATGAATCATCTTGTTACTGGGCAATTTTTGCAGCAGCTCGGTGTTAACAAAATCCCAGCTCTTTTAAGTTGAGCCGCACTTCACGGCCCGGCCCCAGGCTCCAGCGCTTTCCCCGGCCGTTTCCTTAAGTCGGGGCCGGGCCGTTTTACCTGAAGAGTTTTGTTTCGATACCTCAGCAGACCTTCGGCCAGCAGAATACATTAGGGGACTGATCAATGCTTGACAGAGGGCTACGCCGCGCGACGTTATGCTCGCAGCTTTGCCGGCGCTAGACAAATTACAGGTTTGCTTCTTGGGCACCCGAGCGCCAAGAGGACCTGAAAGGAAACACCTGATTGTATTGGTGTCTGCCCTTTAAGCAGTTGTCACCTTTCTGACTGATTATGAACAATTTCCTTCTCTGTTGGAATCCTAGCTAAATAGATTGAATTCTGATTGATTTCTAGCTCGGAAAGAGGAGAGATTTAAAGTCTTTTTTAATTGGGTATTTGGTGTGCGCTGATCCAAACGGCATTCGCTTCCCTGGGGATCTTTTATGGGCGAATAATGCCGGTGTGCTGCTCTCTCATCTGCCGTCTCTCCCGGCAAGGCCATAACCCTGCATTTGCTTTGAGTGCTTTTCTATTATGCATCGATAGTGGAGCATCAATCAATAAGAAGAAACACAAACCCCTGCAAAACCAAATTCTAAAGTGTAAAATACCTCTTAATCCCGGGGCTTTCAAACAGCTTAACCTGTGTGCTTTTTATTCTCGCGGCCGGACCCGATCTTTAAGGACGACGCGGTGCCCCAGCCCTCAGGACATGGGAGGCTAATGGCAGATGTACCAGGAACACAGGGAACTTTCCGGGCCGTCCTCTGTCATTTAGGGTTAATGGGGGCCAATGGAGAACTTGTGAATTCTTGTGATCCTATACGATAGACTTCATTAAGACCAGGATTCTATTTCTCTTCCTGAATGACTCTGTTGTAAATATAGGAAATGTTTCATTTTTTTATGAACTATTCTCAAATATAAGTATGAGTTTCTTAAAAAATATTGGGAATGAAATTTGTCTTAAAAGTGTATATCGATTTTTACCCCCAACAGCTACTTTATTAGGTTTACCTGTCCAGTTCTGAGTAGGACCCTCGGGTGTCTATGGGAATGCCTGAATTCTTCAAGTACAGGAAACTGTTCATTCCATGACGTTTTTGCAGCGGAAGCCTTCCCGTTGACTCTGACTAGTCTGGCCATTCCCCTCTGCCTGCTCTCATTAGCAGTTTTCCACCTTCATAACTGCCGTTGCGTATCTGGCCGGGTCAGTCCCTGTTGTCCCGATTCATGTCCCTTCCCCATTTGGCCAGCAGGCCTCATGGCTGAATGTGTTGAGCATGTGGTTGCCTGTGGTCCTTGTCCTGTGCTTGAATGTTTCAGTTGAGTTTTTCTAGTTCTTGTGTCTGATTTTGTATTTGGTTTTGGTTTGTTCCCTTGTGCCCTTGCTTGTGTTTATACCTGTCTGTCTTCACCAGTGTTAGTTTCTGTTTCCCTGTTCAGTTCTGTGAGTTTATTAATTTCACCTGTTGCCCGTTCTGCCCTTGTGTGTTTTCCTGATTGCTCATTGTCCTGCACCTTCCCCTATTGGTTAATTGTCTGTTCTCTCCTGCCTGTCATTACCTCGTTCAGTTTTGTATTTAAGTTCCTGTCTGAGTTGTAGTCCCTAGTGGTTCATTAATTGTTGTAGATAGTGACTTGTATTCAGATGTGTTTGATTGTCTTATGATCTGCATTTTGTTTACCTGTTTTTTTTTGTAGTCTTTATTTATCCTCTTTAGTTTTTGACCCCGCGTGTTTTCTGTTTTATTTAATAAACCCTGTTTTTGTGTTCCTGAAGCCGCCAGTAGGTTGTCCACCCTTCTTGAGCACTACGCCTCGTTCCCGCACCCGAGCCGCCCGCAATCATGATAGTATCTTTTTTTTTTTTGTTTATCACATGGTTGTCTATAAACTCCAACTCTGGTCCGGGAGAACTACCATCCACCAAGTTTTCCATTCTACTTGATGTCTGAAGAGGTAGCCAGGTAGAATTGAAAGCCTACTGCATAGTGGCTCTCCAGGGCCAGAGTCAGGAGGCTCTAGACAATCAAAGTGCAAGAAAATCCCAGGATGGCGGCTGCTGCTGAAATGTTGGAACCACCACATCTTTCATATTAAAACTGACTGTAATTATATTTACCGGTATGTGTGTTCCACTGCATTCTGGTGGGATTATATTCTCTATGACATTCTGATCGTTTATTAATATGTATTCTGCAATAGTCTGCAGTAATTATTGTAGTATTCACTAATACTTGAAGCTGTACTTACAGGTGATGAGGTGCAGTGGTAAGAACCAGACCAGCATAAAAGTTATCAGAAACAAAACACATGCCGTTCTTTGTTTTACATGTGGAGGTGATTCCAGCTGGGTCATTTATAATAACGTTTCTCAACCCAGTCCTCGGGGACCCCCGGTCAGTCCACCTTTTTGCTTCCTCCCAGCCCCTGGGAGGGAGCAAAAATGTGGACCATCAGGGGGTCGCTGAGGCCAGGGTTGAGAAACACTGATTCACAGGGAATCAGTTCTACTGAATCCCTCTCAAACTGCTGGATGGTTTGATTTCAGTTTTAAGTTAGAAAGGACCTCAGCCAGCCACGATGAACAAATGAGCAAATACAGATATATCTATTTACATTTCTTCTCTTTCATGTAAAGGAATCCTGCTGAAATAATACATAAGAGAGAGATCTGTCACTAAGTACCAAAATTACATTGTATTCAGCTGCTTTTGAAATCTTTACCTTAAAACAGGGATCAGAGTCTTTCTGTTTTGCATTTTTAGTATGAATAGCCGCTCGCCTCGCCCCCGTAGTCTTCATCGTCCGAGAGGCCATGACTTCTGGGATTCTGCTGCTGCTGCTCCAGTGGAGAATCTGCGATATCGACCCACTGTATTAATACAGCGGAAA
The DNA here is from genome assembly GCA_026779585.1 of Mormyrus proboscirostris. Lineage (NCBI taxonomy): Eukaryota > Metazoa > Chordata > Actinopteri > Osteoglossiformes > Mormyridae > Mormyrus > Mormyrus proboscirostris. The sequence goes on from JAODKF010000018.1 coordinate 1,515,405, forward strand.
ATCACCAACGATGTACAGTCTGCATCACTCTCCGTGCCAAACTGTGACGCGGGTGGTGAAGTGTTTAAGGACAACGACATGTAGACTGCGGCTGCTAATTCCAGGTGTTAATGATTTTGTGGATCATACTTAACCCCATATTCTCCAGTAAAACAGCCGAATTAATGGATACAAACTATGGGTGAGTTTAGACAGATGGGTTAGTCGGCTACTACTGTATGTAAGCTGTATGCTTATGCAGAGCACATTCAGACATCACCGCAATACCATCAAGAGGTCGTTCCCAAACGAAGGGCGTTTCACCATGAGTGGCTCTCCTAAATATTAATGACCACCTAATTTAGGGGCTATTCACAACATCCCGGAATTATTCAAATTCATACCTTCACATTCTTAAGAAATGTTGACCACATTATAAGTATCTTACTTATATAAGTATCCGTCCCTTTTCCGTAACAGGACTCGGCGTATCGTGGGAAGCACAGGCCACACGATATGGACGTTTAAGGTCCCGACTATGATTCACCAGGCGGGACTCATACCCTGCTGCGCTGAAGGTGCAGAACTGCCCACTAAGTCACTTTATTAATAAGACTCTGTGAGACAGGACTGCAACAGCGGTAACATGGAACAAAGTAGAGAGATAACGGCAATTCAGCAGTAAGACAGCAGGAACAAGAACAAGAATTTAGCAGAAGCTATGGACTGTTTTATAAACGGCTAAATAATGTTTGGGGTTTAAGTCCATCGCGACTGTTCTGCTTAAACAAATCAATGGCTATTTGCGCTAAGTGCACCTAAAAGTGCTTTGGAAATGGACACATTCCCACTCTTTCCGATTCGCTCCCATTTCCTGAACGCAAACACATGTAACTGGAAAAAAATAAATAGAAAAATTAAACTGTCCACATCCCTCTGCTACAACTGAGGATAAAATGAAGCCAAAAGGCCCCTCTGTCTGCCTAGAGTCGCCTTTCAAGTCCCCCAGCCCGACGGACAACTAATAGTGCCGATTCCGGGAAAACCGACAAGAAAAATCCTATCCCTCCAATAATTGGGAGAAGCGGGAAGCCCCAGAGGAGAAGATAGGGGGGATCGACAGAAGACATCCATGATTCTGCCTGCCACATAATACACACATCCAGCCCTGCCTGTCTAATCTACCATCATCCTCCATCTCCCTTGACTGTCTGTCATCACTAATGCACCTTTCCGATTCAGGAAAAAAGGGGGCCCAAGGCGGAGTAAGGTTATCGCCGTGAAATTTCTCGGAATGCCAAGTTCACCTCTGCTGGAGTTCAGATGATATGGCGCGATAAAGGGATCGATCGGCGTTCACCGTTGATACGAACGTCGTCTCTCCGCGTCTTAGACTATCGCAGGCTACAGTTAATGTATTTGTTGATGCCGACTGCCTCCATCAGTTGATGGAAAAGCGCAGTTGCGGGCACTTACGTCCAAAAGCCCTTTTACGGAAAAGCTTTAGTATGAGGACGAGCGACGGTAGGGGAAAGCAGATATATCACCGCTGTCTGTTTGCACCGATTTAAAGAGGAGCGCAGCGTTTGCTCGAGTAGATGATGTACAGGCGGAGATGCACCTGAACCAGGTGAACTGGCTGCTGTTTTCTCCACTGTTATGTTTAATTTAGAGGTTTCATTTCAGTTTTACTTTACAGCTACAAAGCAGCAGCCTTTAGCCGCTTTGCTAATTGCCCCGTGTACGTTAAAAATCCAGCCCTCTGGGGAGGTTCTCAAGAAGATCTCCATTAACCGGGCGAGCGGCCTGTTTGCCGAGGGAGGGGCGGCGCCCTGCCGGCCCCTGGCCTTCACTTATAGACTCCCTGAACTGCACGAGGAGCCACTTCCTGCCATTAGGCCCGGTGGACGCACCTCTGTCCAGGACCTGCAGTCGGGCGGAGGCAGACACCTCCCCGAATGGACTCCTGGCGGTGCAGGTGTACACCCCCTGGTCAGCCCGCCGGATGGTCTGGATGTGGAGCCAGCCGGTCAGTTCAAAGCGGCGGGGGCCTCCGTGAGCCTGGTGTTTGGGCGAGAGAATGTAGAGCCGCTTTTAGCTAATGTCTCATTTCTGAGTTGGGTTACAGACTGTTGTGTCTGAATGGGGGATGCTGGGAAGGGTCATGTGACATATGTGTGGCTGTAGTACTCATTAAAAGTGTGTCTAAATGTTACTCTCCAAACACACTAAAAAACAGTTCATTGAATTCTTTTTTTTTGGGAAAGTTTCCCTTTTGCCAGGTGAAAAATGACCTATTGAAACTGGGGGCTGAAATATTAATATAGAAGTATTCTTATCCATCAATGTTTCAAGCACTTATCCTGGAGTGTCTCCCAGGCGACAGAGGGCACGAGGCTGGGACACGCCCAGTCCATCGGACGCCGGCGGGATATTTCAGGGACACCACTTCATCTAACTGCATGCTTTTGCACTGCAGAGGGTAACTTGCAAGTGAAATGTAGAACCTTCCAGCACTACATACACAGAGATGTTGTAATGAAACACTCTACGCCCTCGGACTGTCACCTATCTTACGGATAGAAACAAACACTGTTTCACATTGAGGCTGTCAAATAAACCTTTATGAATATACATTAATAGAAAATGGAGTATATTTTACCTGCACCACCATGTTGGAGTCATCGGCAGGCAGGAAGACACTGTTCCCCTCCTTCCTCCATTCAACCACAGCCATTGGGTAAGATAAGACCTCACAGCTGAAGATGATGTCACTTCCTTCCATATCGATGACATCACGAGGTGGACTGACAATAACTGGCTCTGGGAAAAAAACAACAAACATTCTCCTTTCATTGATTAATGCAAAATGATTCTAGTACCTCTGCGATCAGGAGCCAGGGACTGTATTATTACAAACACAACTTATACAAATCAATTGTTTAACATATGTGAAATAAAAAGAGTATATTAAAACATAGCTCAGGATAAATATACAGTATATCCATCCTGGGCTGCTCATCTGGAATTTCCATAGTGAGTCAATGGGTTTGTTGGTCAGCAAAGTCCAGAGCGCGTTTTTAATCCCAGTCCAGCCCTGGCTGTGTCTTAATTTGTAATAAAAAATAAAAAATCAACATGCAGGAAACATTACCGATTCCACCATACCGTACTTGGCTAAAAAACTAACTAAAAACTGACAGCTGTTTTTAAGTAAAATACTATATGGGTTCCAAGCATTCAAGTCCACAGGAGTGGCAAAACCACCTACAGCCAGAACCAAACAGGCATTCCTACCATAACAACTGGCAGGGAGGAACGAAACAATGACTTTCCAGCCTCCCATGGCTCAGGTAGGAGGCTTTATATTTACGCAGCATTTACATTCATTTCCATCCTGTTTCCTGTTTCGTAGCACTGACCCTGCAAATAAGTGTTGTAAGTCCTTGATATTTTAAAAGACACAACGTTACACCGGTTCACAGGGGAGCATTATGCAAGCTCACGTTTGGTATCCATATGTGCCCTGCTGGCAGTTTCTGCTGATGACGGCAAGATCGTCATTAACGGTTACGTTTAAACAATCATCTCGTTAAGGGATACTGCTGAGGTCAGTCACTCCATTACTCTGGGGGGGTTTCGGCCAGGGGGGGAGTTACAGGGAGTTAAGAAAATTAAACTGAAACCACAAAATAGCAGCCATTGCCCCACCCTCAAAGCCTCCTTTCCTGCAAGGTAACTAATTAATTCATTCATTAATTAAGTGACAGTATTTCCTTAGTAATTTCCTTACTGTAGCTTAAATTACACTCATAGATGTTTGTTAAGCACTCAGCCTGCCACGGTGTAGAGAATATGATTGATTCCTTGCCGGTGAGTGTGAAATCTAGAGTGTGACACCAGTGGGGACAGACTTACTGGCCTTGCAAGGTCCATGGTGAGCCACCGACAGTTTTCCGTCACCACCCAGCCGGTACTGGGCCGCCCGGAGCTGGCACACGTTCTCGTAGGTCCTCTGATCGGATCCACACAGCACCTCCTGCCGACTGCACACACACTGGGCCTTGGGAGTCTTCCCGGAGATGGGGTCCCGCGGAGGAGTGCGGCAACGCAGGCCCTCTGCGCAGCGGCCGTAGAAGCTTCTGGAAGTGGTCTCTGGGTCGCACGGTTGCCCCTCGCCGTTGCCGCACTCCCAGCAGCAGCCGCAGGCGTCCCGCGTCCGTCCGGCCGGGCACCGCAGGCCTGGAAGGCACCGCTCGGGTCGGCATTCCGGGCAGGTACCCTGCCGGCCCATGGCCCGCTGCCAGTCCGTGTGCCTGATCCCGTGGGCAGGCCGTGCCCCTGCCAGCGGGATAAGTAATAGAACCAGCAGCACCGCCACACTCTCCATCGACAACACGTCTACGGATCCGCCAAATCCAGGACACTCAGGGGCCACAGATCGCAACGTGATAAGACCCCCAAAGCTGATTTTTGTTGACTCTGAGTCTTGCAAGAGAGTGAGTGTGAGACTCCCCAGAAGATGATTCTCCACAGTCTTCTGTCAAATCCTTGGTCATCTGTTGGCTTCTTGTCAGCTATCCCACCTTGATACCTGCCCCTCCGAGAAAGTCAGGCGTTGTTAACAGGGGTAGGGAAAATGCCACAAGGCTTTACGACGCCCGGACAACAGAGCCTTCTAAACAATTGACCCAAGCTTAAATTGTGAGGTGTCAATGACGGTGGTGCATGGGAGGAGCCAAGCCACTGTGCCATCCAATGAAAGCCATTTGACCTGCTGCCTCATGCCACCCATTGGGCCAAGAGGAGCCCTTACAAACGCAAATGGCCTCCTGGAGATCTAGTTGACGCCCACACTTTTGTATTACCCTGGAATAAGTGACTGGTTCTCACCTCTATTTTCACATGTTGTGCGTCAAGCTTTCGTGCCGTGAGACGCCTATGCAACTTAAGCAACACATTGTACTTGCTGCTTATAGGGGCAGCACAGATGTTGTGGAGCTGCAGACAAAGGTGGAAGGTTCAGGTCCAGAAAGTACAAATCCAGTACAAAACAGATTTTCTTTCAAGCAGTTGAGTCCTCTGTGACTGTGACTCTTTATACTCATCTGGTTGGTTGAAGCAAAAGGTTGGATTTGTACTTTCTGGACCTGAACTTTCCACCTCTGGCTGCAGACTCAACAAATGTTTTACGACTAACTTACCTCACGCTCAGTTCCGAACTTAATAGTAAAACCAGCCATGCTCTAAGTTAAATATTCCGGCACTGGCAATTTTAAACAGATGCCTCAGGGTGAAATACTGTTTCGTTTGTATCTGCTATTCATTTATGTCCAGAGTTATCATCTGCTCTGTCTCAGGAAACATCTCCCTTGTTCGAGATTCATCTGACCAACATTAAACAGGCACGCAAAGCACTCGGAACCAGGATGCCGACGTTTCTGACATCTCCTCTCATTGTTTGTTTGTTCTGATAAATTGAACGCAAATGCATGACCCTTTTTCAATTAGGAAATACTTACTGACGAGCAGCAAAAGAGAAACAGGTAGCCGATTGCCAGGTTTGAAATCGGGAATATCCGTCGACACTGATGGATCTGCGATTAATTGGGTTGGGTGCTAAGAAGTTTTCCAAAAACCAAAACTAACAACCGGGGCGAAGGGGGATCTCATTGTTTATTGTAAACTATGTGTCGTCAATATTGATGAAGAGTACCGTGCCAATGTCATTGACCCTCCACTGCCTAATGAGTGGTCTTTATTGGGTTTAATGGCTGTGGGCCACCTCAGGAAACCATTCAGATGAAAATGAACAAACCTCCAGGTCAGGAACCCCCCCCCCCCACACACACACCCCATAGATGAACAATCACGGGAACCATTCTAGGTCCCGAGGACCGCGCTGATTTCAGCAGCTCCACCTTTTGTTACACAAACGAGCCTAATGGGTCCTCACCGGGCAGGCAAATGCGCCCCCTCCTCCCCCATACACCACCCCCCTCTGAGAAACCCGGCACACATATCCATGCAACAGCAAACGTGCATAGCAAGACCCCCCCACCCCCATCCCATCCTCATGCTAAGCTGCAGCTCCCGCCTTCGTCTTCCGGGACAAACTTTGTCTTTGAAATATTCAGAATTCCGAGTTCAAACTGAAAGCGAGCCGCGTTTCAGTTCGGACTGACGTCTCCCAGGATAATTACCACTGGGGTAGGAGAGGTGAAACAGGTGAGGATTTAGCCACGCTGCACCCCAGTGGCCGGGAGGCTCTGTGCATGTGTGATGTGGGGGGGTGGGGGTGGTCATTATTCCCAAATGAGCAAAGGTGTCTAATGCTGGTGGCAGAATGAATTACTGAGATTCATCCCGGGTGTTAATTCTTCTAAACTTCAGATACGAAATGATGCTTTTATTTGCCATTTGCACTAGTTCATTTACATCAGAATGCTTCTTTTCACGTACTCAAACTTCTACCCTTTCATATACAGACACATATACACACTGTTGAGAGCTAAGACTGTGGTCCGATAATGTTACGTAATTGATGGGTGGTGGATCATTAGCGTGCATCTCGCAATGTTTTGAGAGAATCAAGGCTGGATACTGATGGATTCCTACCCATCCTAGAGTTCTCACATGACCTTCATGGGTGCCCAGCTTCTGCATTTACGTACATAGGTTATTTTGCCAAACCTAGAACTTTAAAAGCCCTTAAAACAGGGGTGGGGAAGCTGTTCCATGGAGGGCTGGTGTGGGTGTGGGTTTTTGGGATGACCTCTCAGTCAGCCAATAACAGTGGGTCTCCAGGATTGGAGTTGAGAAGCACTGCTTTATTATTGGCTGATAGAGAGGTCATCCCAAAAACCCGTACCGACCCTCCATGGATCAGGATCCCCACCTCTGCCTTAAAATCACCTGGCACAGATGCAATGTATAATGCCACCCGCAGGGGGAGCTTCGGCAGCCGGGAGTGCAGAAGCTCCCAGGAGGATTAATGCCGCTGTACTGCAGGTTTGTGGTTACAGATGTGAGGCCTCCAGAGAGGCGGTGTCCCCCGTCACCGACGATCAGCCAGCCAGATGAGACAAAGCTCTTTTCAAATCCACACGGCGTTTCCTCTGCGAGGCTTAATGGCCGTTATTTACCCGATGAGAGCATTTCTGTCTCGCCCCCAACAGAACGTGCACGCAGAGTTCCTGGTCAATGTTCCCGGTGCTGAATGGGGCAAAATTAGATGTGCTGATTCACGACTTCTTGCCCGCATCAAGAAAAAAAAAAAAAGAAAAAGAAAAAAAAACTCTGGATAAAAATACCAGCATTTCTGTTAAATCACATGACCTGCAACCAGTATCGGGAACGTCACAACACTCGACATGGATCAGGGAACTCTTTAGACGCTTCCTATCACCCAAATCGGGCGGATGGTTCCCACTGAACGCTGCATTCAAATGCCGCAGCGGTTATTGGCCATTATCTATCCGTACGCTAGTCGCTGTAATGGGGGCAGAGGCCGTGCAATGAAGAGCAGCTTCGCAGCTGAAGACTGTACCCTCCCAGCCACAGAGACACCCTTAACTGATGCCGCAGTCGGCTGGTTTTGCGTCCTCGAGGCTTTTATCGCCCTTGGGCCGCTCCAGTTTAAACATGAAGATCGACGGCCTGCCTCTCAGCTTCTCTCCTTTTCGCTTTCTGTATGAAATGGGTCCTTTATGATGGGAAAGCAGGGTCGTTTATTAACAGTACGCAGGGTGAGTGGAGCACACCGCCCAACCAGACATCAATTTCTCTGAGAGGAAGCTCTCCGCCCTCCCCCCCCACCCCCCCCCAG
>JAODKF010000018.1:1525564-1538800 GCA_026779585.1 Mormyrus proboscirostris
GTTCTCGGGGGGGGGGGGGGGCTAGCGGGAAGGCCCACACTGGCTTCCAGTGGTCATAAATAACAGAAGTGCTTTGCGAAGCTTTAAGAGTCCGTTGCTGCGATGGTCATTTCTCCATAAAGCTTTTTCCGTGTTTTGGACTGTGAATCTGATCGATCATATCGATGGCAGAGCGCCGCTTCCAATAAAAAGGGCGACCGCTTGTCATGCATGAGCGAAATGTTTGTAACTGATAGAAGTCCCCTTCGTCACTAACGATACTTTTCTGCATGCTGATCCATTGAAAACCTCCTGCGAAATTTATAGAGTCAGGAACTAATCACTACAAATTAAAAATAATCCTACCAGCGGTGGTGGCAGTAACCATGTGTGCTGTGAGATTTAATCTCATCACGCTCCGCAGGACTATTCAGACATTAAGTCAGGAATGTTTTCCTGATTTTTGGTGCTGACTTTTTTGGGGTTTAAAACAGCCAAATGGACCCTCGCTGCCCTGAGCAAAAAGGACAGAGGAAAGCCTGAAGTGTCCATTGTGTCTCCTACCTCGTGTCCCCTCCAATGGGCTCCTGAACCATGGGGAACCAGAACGGGATCAGTAGTTAGGGAAAACAGAGAGATAGGTACTGGGACACAGATTGATTGTATATGCGGATGGATTTGTTATATGGGTGCCAACCACTTCAATATTCAATGACAAATGAATATTTTGCAAAACATGGTGGTGTGATGGTTTCATTTCCGCAGTGACGGACAAGTGCGATAACGTGGTTTGAATGTCGTACCCCAGCGTCACGCAGCGATACTTTCTGCTGCTATGCGCATCGTGGCATCAGTCATAAAGCTGGGGCATGACGGGCATTCCGTCACGTTTACGAAGTCGTCAGTGTAACTTTGCACTCCGAATCGCTGCTCTCCGCTAATGCTAACCATTATCTCTCCATCGCACGTCTTCCTGCCATCCCCTGTCCATCCAAACCTCATGTTTTCTCCTCCTCACACCCTTAACCCAAGAAGTAAAAACAATCGCTCATCTTTTGCTCTGCTACATGTCTCAATGAGGGGTGATTCAGGAATCCATAAAACAGAAAACAACGTCAATGGGCAAGCTCTAAACAAGTCAAGTCAAGTGAGCTTTATTGTCATACCATCCGTATACAAGTACACAGTGGCACAAAATAGCGTTCCTGTAGAACCACAGTGCAACATACAGAGAGCAAGTAAGAAGGGGAGAGTTTTCACAGTACTCAAAATGCAAAATCACAGTACTCAAAGTGCAAAAATCACAGTACTCAATGGTTTATGTATAAAGTGCATTTAAAGCTGTATGTTAATGTTGCAGTCATCTAGATTTATGAATCAGATGAAGCCACTTGAAGAAAAATAATCATGATTAATTATTAATTTTGGGAGAGATATAGATTTTTTTTTGGTCAAAATTGGATTACATTTGGGACTAACTGTAACGGCCCGGAAGAAATTCGCAAAGAGAAAACGTGAAAAGCAGACGATAACGTATATACTGGGTACGCAAACTTTGTTTTCTCTGTTTATGTAGCGGGATCCTTTATGCACCATCTGCCATCTGCTCCTGAAGAATCTGTTTCACTCAATGAGCCAAACCCAGGCTTTATTGGCCCTAATGACGCTATCAGCTGAGCCGCCAAACCCAATTACCGCTTAAGAAGGGAGGCATCCTTAGCTAACCATGGCCGCCTAACGCAATTTAGCCGTGATGAAGAGATGGGATAAATAGCCGTTAATGGAGGGAGAATGATCTCACAAATACAAAAAACTCAATTCATTTCTCCGGGAGAGCAATCTGTCCGATTCAGCACTAATGGAGTGGAGTTTCATTAGGCCTCGGGCCTAGACAGCGACGACTCCCCTTACCTACGAACGACAAAAGACGGACAGCGTAAGAGGCACACATGTACCTCTTAAACAACACTGCTCTTCCCCATCCAGCCGACGCCCGCGGCGGCATCAAGGTTTAAAACTGCTTCCCCGCAACCGCTACGAAGTTCTGATGAACTACAAACATCTAGAAACCCTCTCCCATTATCTGTGGTATCATTTCGATACATTTTGCGCCACTGTGAACATATTCCCTGGTGTGGATGTGTTTATAAATGCTAAAACCCGTTTCCCTGACATTCAATATTCTTTGTTAGCATCTGTTTTTAGGAGGATACACGCGCATAAATATTTGTGTATCTTGTCCCACGTGGCATATGAAATATGCAAATTGTGATGATGGTAAGTTTTAAAAATAAAACGAGGAAAGCATCCGCTTATCATTCTCACCTCTGACAATCAGTCATACAACCAACATGCAATCAATAAAATCCATCCATCCTTTTTCTGTACATATCCATCCTAACCAGGGCAGTGGGGGGTCCAGAACCTATTCCGGAAAGGAACAAGTCGGGACTGGACACAAACTTGTCATAGGGACACACAACAAAATGTTCAGAAAGAATATATAATATAAACATATATATGCTGAAGCTGTGTGGGTTATATACTATATATTCTTATACGTGTAACTGAAGAATCATGGCAATTGAAGGAATTCGGATATGTTCTTCAGATAAAGTGATGAAGAGTGACAGATGATAGATCAACAAAGGAGGTGGGGGGAGATTACAGTGAATAAATCACAATAGGTGGAAATGCTGGCATCACACCCGATACACCGTGACACTAATTCCATAGCCCGGTGTCAGTAGCCGCGTGTCATTCACTAGGGTGCCATGACGGACAGGACTGCGCGAGGCAGTGACCCAGGAAGCGCCGGTGCAAACGCTACACCTAGAGCATCGATGGCGTTAACGCATCCTCCGACTGCTAAACAATTATCCGTTTAGAAATCAAATTAAAGAGTTAATAGAACGAAGATGCTCTCGGTATAACGTTAATTGTATATAAAACAGAGATATACACAGTATTTCACTGCAAGGCTGCAAATAAAAATATTTTTAATTATAAGCAAAAAAAAAAATGTTTTAATGAAACCAGTCAGTATAGAGACATCCTTTATTGCAACAGTCATCCAAAGCTTCAGTTAAATACATACAGTTTAAAACGAACATAAATATTGTAAGGCTCAAAGAACATCAAGAAGGATAAATATCAATTCTGCTGGAAAGTGGAAGTGACATTTTAAAAACAGCGTTAATATCTGTAGAGAAAATAAGTAACGGCGATTCTATTGTTTTGAAGCTTACCGTGTCTGGCAGGTACCCATGACTGTGGAATGACGGTGATAAAATTCATTGAAGGCCGGGTAGTTAATGAATCATAGGCTTGTGAATGTTGCGTAACTGATTGAGCGCTAAAATCACAATTGTTACAAAGTGACATCACATTATGAAGTCATCGCTCTCTGGTAGGGTAATATAAATCCCACTATAACGCGTGCCTGGGAATTCGAACCATACAATCGTCTTTGTGGTTGTTTCTTAATGTCACGCAACTTGTAACTATTCTGCCAAAAAGAACATGTCTCTTTTGAAACAAGAACATGTTTGAAATACTTGTTTTGTCAAGAAACATTAAGTGTTATCACTTCTGTTCTTCACCATTTGCATAATGGGTAGACAGGTCTATTTCATATGCACGGTTTATTAACCTGATATTAAACGGTGAAGATGTGCTGGATATATGTAGATCGTGGATATATTGTTGTGTTAAGCCTCCGTAAGCATGCAGAGGTTGAAGATTGCCGGGGCGTGAGTGCTCCTTTTCCTGAGTTGGATGACATTGCGCCGACAGAGACTGCGAAGTAACACGTGGATTTTCTGCATTACCGCCAAACACACGATGCTCCCCCCATGACTAATCGCCCTTTACTCATCCTCCATCTGTGTTGCATATTAACATGTTACTCTTGCGTTATTTTTTGTTTTCCTTCTTTTTCATAGGAAGGATAAGAATTGTAGGGGAGGACACAACGAAAGAGGGCGCTTACACGAGGAGGGGGACGTTGCCAGTGGCGGGGGTGGCGTGGGGGCACACGGATATGAAACAGAGGCCAGCAGTAGACAGGGCACAAGGACCCAGCCAGAGTTTGCAGACGGACATTAGGCGAGTCCAGAGTTAAAATCCTATTAGTTTGAGTTTGGAATTGTATTATCGTCGTCGAGAATCACCCGTCTGGCAACTAGGGTCTAATTTACGCCAATCAACAGCAATTACTGAGGGGAAGGGAACTCTTATTAGGCAGCCTTATCCACTTAGACTAATGAATGGGGCAAATTCAATCTCTGCTAGGGAGATGTATAGGAGAGCTGCAGCTGGGGGCTGTACAGCCTGATGCTAAAGGTACGCCGCTGTTATTTGTCAAACAGCAGGGGGACTGTCAGGCCCGTGATGGACACGCGGTGAGGAGGGCAGGCCTCCGCAAGAGGGGCGGGCTGGGAATTGCAGGCCTGCCGCTTTTCTTAAGCTCTGCGTGACGTCGGGCCAAAAGGCACAAAACAAATGCGACATAACACAGTTCATGCAAATAGGGAGGTGAAACAAGATTATACTCCCAGTGTTGTTTTATAGTTGTATAACATAAATACAAATATTTAATCAGAAGAACAAATAAACATTGCTATATTTTTCTCAATCCGTCCATCTTCTAACCACTTTATTCCGATTTGTGTCTGGAATTAAAAGTGACGGGGATAGCTCTATGATTAGATTTGAAAAGAAATATCATGCAGATTTACATACATTGTATGTTTCATTGTACTATTCATTCTCAAAATGGTAACATTTTTTGCAACAGAATAATCGAATTTGTACCAATGGTGCCCTCTAGTGTAAGGATTCAGAGCAGCTTTATTCTCTGCAACGTGGACAAACCTTGTTTACCATTAAGAGTGAACCACATTGTGCACAATCACAGCGGCGATGATAAACGTGGGGTGGGCATTTTGTCATCTGTAAAGAGGCTTCAAGATTCTAATTCCAATATTTACTTCAGAGTTAAACAAAAAACAACGTAAGAAAATCATGCAAGCAAATAATTTTAGTAAAATTAACAGACAGAGAATACAGAATAATTTGTAATCATGCCTGGTTTGCAAGACCGATCTTTTCCGTTCATTAAAAAATTGATAAACAACTGAATGGATGAACAAATAAACAAATATCTTAATAGCCACTACCTCCTGGCACTGTGGTCAGATAGATAGATAGATAGATAGATGTTGATTGATTTAAAGGGTTAACCACAGTTTTATGTGACGTATAGGCATACTAGTGAAATAGCAGATGGCCGCAGCTGTGTTTTATTTGCACTCCACTACAGCAGGGGGCGACAGGCATCTCCGCAATCAGAACGCAAAGTGCTACAGCGGCGAATCGTCGAACAAGAGCACCGAGCGTCCTGAAAAATGGCCGCTCGCATGTAACATGCACCGGAATCGCAATCTTTTTAAACGAGTACAGCTATTATGTTTCAGGTTGCTAAATGTCCTGTTCAAGTCTGTCGCTTTCTTTCACCCCGAGGAAGCGTGCTGATAGAGACGGTCAGGGGAAGGAAGTCGCGGAATGACCCAAAAGCAAAGTCTAAGCAAGACCGGGTCAAGGTGCCGCCTCCCATAGACCCAGTGGAGATGGTCGTTCTCAAGGAGAGATACACACAGTATCAGATGATCATGCGAGCTCTTAGGTCGGTAACTGTTTTTCTTCATTAAAAATAGGAATTGGTATAGCCATGTTTGGTTTCCATTTACTGCTGACAGCAGTTTTATCTTTGATTTAAAATAATGCACAGGATGTGCGTCCATGATGTACCGATATATTTATACACATTGCTTAAACGCCAGTGTCTAACCAACTGATCCGTTCATTCAACATTTCTGATTACTCTTGAACCGTTTCTTAATGCGGTGCATTGCTCTGTCTCCGTCGCTGGTTGTCAAATACAAAATGTTGCTGCCAACATGCTTCTCCTTAACTTGTAAAGCACACGAGTGTGTTATAGTATGGTCATTTTAAATGTGGCGGCGCAGGGTGGAGTTCAAGGAGCAAATAATGCGCCGACGCTACGAAGAGGAGGTGGGGTCCCGAGCGGAGGAGAGAGCCAAGCAGGAGGCGGAGGAACACCGCGCCCTTATGGCCTGGAACGATGCGGAGAACCTTCGGCTGCGCCAGCTTCGGTAAGAGGACATGATCCTTTGGTTAGTCATAACAATGTAACAACAGTGATGCAACTGCAGGTGGTTTGTTCAATTTAGCTGTTTCTGAGTAGTTTCTGACACTGTTAAGAAAAAAGTACCAATTTGCACCTTTTGAGGGCTACAGTTACCTATAACTGGGGCTGTACCCTCAAAGGTCAGTTTTACCATAGCTGTAGATAAATGTACTTTTTAGTGTAATATAAGGTACAGGAGTAGATTCTGAGGGACATTTTTGCACCTTGGGGAGTAAAACTGGACCAGAGTCATACCCCTCTTTTTTTGACTGTGTATTTCAGAGTCTCCAGCTCCACTACTTGAGAGCTACTATCCAGTAGATTTTCTGCTCTACCTGACTTCTGATGAGCCGCACCTGCTCCTGGTATTTATCTGAGAACAGGTGTGGCTCATCACAAGTCAGGTAGGATGGAAAACCTACTGGATAGTGGCCCTCCAGGACTGGAGTAGGGGACCACTGGTGTATCTACCGGTGTAGAGTTCTCTAATGGGAAAAGGGCTCTGGAGAGATTTGGTTGTATCATTTATCATTGAATAAGTCTGTCATGATTATTACAGGACTCTCTTCCACTGCACCCAGTACCATACGTTTGGTACGGTTCTTTTGGAACTTCTGCTTTTCCAATGACTTCTGGTCAAATACCAGCACCAAAAGTTCCAGTACCTAAAGTGCCAAACCAGCTGGGGTATTTTGGCACCTCAGTACATTGGGGTGGGAGTTCATAAATTTCTCACAAACCTGTCTTTTCAGTGATTTAGCAGTAAAGGTGAAAAGGATGGTGCAGTGGAAAAGCGCCCACGGCCTGTGTTGCCGCAGGGCTGTTTTTTCACATTTTGGGGTCTTGAGTCCTCGCCTTTCAACGGCTGAGCCTCTGTCTCCACTTGGGCAAAAGATTGACAGATAAATGGTCTTTTTTTGTGTTGAGGATGATAAAAGCCCACAAAATATTGTTTCTGAACTCGCAGTGAGATCCGAGTTCAGAAGGAGGTGGAGGAGTTGGCAATGAAGAGGGAGGAAGCCATTAGTCTCCAAGAGGAAAAAAGGAGAGAGATTTTGAAAGAAAAAGAGCAAGAAATCCTGGAGCTCCAGGTAGGATGCAAAGCAATTTGTAATTCTGTCCATGCTTCCATTAACACTCCTCATGCTGAATATTACCGTGTTTCCTGACAGTCAAAATGTCACAGATGAGAAATGTTGTCTTTGCTCAATGTATCTTTTTTCCTTCTAAAAAATGCTTCCAAATTTTTTTCATAAACTTCAGTTTAAAAGCTGTACTTTTCTAAACTATTGAACATTCTTACCTGTTTACTTGTACTTTTTCGTCAATAAAAACAAACCAATTCCAGTCTGTTTCATTGGAGATCTGAAAAGTGAAAGTTTATACCGTAATTTGTGCATTCATAAGTAACTTATTTTAAAATTACAATTTTGTGAACGTACGTGGTCTAAGCTCTGAAGTGCCTTGATATAAGGCATGACAGTTCAGTATTCCAGGGACAATGTTGGTTATTATAAACAGATCATTTATAATGAATACATGACAAATCTCTTCACCTTAAGTACACTTAAACTAAGTTACCTTGCCATTCAGTGAGTGCTCTTGGTTATGCAGCAAAGCTTTACCTATAAACCTGCTTCATTGTTTTTCTATAGGAGGAGGTGAAGACATTTATTACCCTGCAGAATCTGGACCAGCGCATCGAGGAAGCACTTGACAACCCAAAGAACTACAATTTCGCCATTGACAAGGAGGGCCGGATTGTGAAACGGACTGTAATCCCTTGATTAAGAGATTAATTGAACTCCTCTGAGACGGGATTATCAAGAATCCCCTGAGATGTAGGTCTGGTTGGCAGTCACATTACATTTGTTTTGTACATGTGCTGATCACAGATGTCCCTCGACGGTGGCGGAGGTTATGGTGACATCCGATGGGTTTTTATGAATGTTTGCTTTCTGCGTGTGCTTTTTAACAATCAGGCAGCACTCAGCCTTTCAAACATGATCTTGTTCTCTGAAGTTTTACTTGTATCTGTACAAGTCTATTAAAAATATTAAAATTGGTTCTTGTGACATCATTAATCTGCATAAATTATTACTTTTATTTGAAATATAAAAGCAATGCATATGTGGTTATGGTTTTGTTGGATAATTCACATAATAATTTATCAACATAAGTAGCAAACAAAAGTTCTTTCATTGGCTTGTTGACAAATTACATAAATCGCGCTTGTATTTAGGTGCATAACTGATGCTTTAATCCAAAGTGAATTCTTTGCTTTTTATATAGCTGAATATTTAAATGGAATAATGCACTTAAAGTAACTTGTTCAGATGTTCACTTTTGAATGGGATTCCGTAGCATAGCTACCTATTCATATCATGTTTAGAATTTAGAAACGCTTTGGTGAAATGGCTAAGAGCACAAAAAGAATGTTACAAGATGATACCGACCCAGTGTTTGCTTTTTATCTCTATGTACAAGCATTGTATGGAAATGTGACGTTATGAAACACATCCCCGTAAAAATGTCGTAAACTCGGGTTTGCACTCCATTAAATGTTAATGAAATATATATGTATGCATCTACATGCAACGCACTAGCTAACCGACGTCTTGGATTAGAATATTTTAATAGGGTGACAGTCATATTAGGTGGATTTCCTGGATATTATGTTACTCGATTAACTTAAGTTTTTCATCGGGGGTATTTTATCGTCAAAATAATATCAATGTCAATAATTATTGTTTTACAGAGTTGGGTAATTCAGGTCCAAAGAGTAAACAGTTAAGTACTCTGTGACTGTGACTTTATTCTCATCTGGTTGGTTAAAACAAAATCCCGGTCTCGATTTTTACTCTCTGGACCTGAATTACCCGGCTCTTATTTTATTACTGCTGTGTGTGGCTCAGTGGGTTAGGATGCTGTGCTTGTGTGTGAATGACGCCGGTTCAGCTACAAGAGTAAGCAGAGTGTTTTCGTTATTGAATAATAAAATAAAGTAGTGCAGCGCGTCTGCGAAATAAACAACATGCAAGCGCTCGCCCACGTATAGATCTTCGGCCTGCAGTACCTTCTCCGGACCAATAGGCGTCAGTGTTTCCCGCGCACGCCGTCGAACCCGCGAAGAAAAAGCGCCTTATGCTCACCAATGACAGGCCGCTGCGACTTTACAACATGGCTGCGGGCGCCGCGACTGTGCCTCAAGTTGCAACCAGTAGCTAGTCCGCTGGCTCGCCAAACTTAACAATAGCATGCGGGAATTTAGCCAGTCGCCACTGAGATTCGCGAACAAAGACACAGTTGAATAATGGAGGCGCCGGGGCTGGAGCAGCTGCTTGACTTCCAACGGTGAGCCGGAGCCGTCCGCGGCTAAAATTAGCCAGCTAGCGAGTTTCACCCTGTTTATTCCGCCGGACAAACGGCTCTGCGGCCAGGCGGCGCGCCGAGGGACCCCAGCGGAGCCCACGGCGGCTCGTTACCTAGCGGTGTCTCCTTCTTGAGTGGCTCGTTTAAAGTTAACCTCCGGTAATCGTAGCGAAACGCCTCGTTTAAGCCTGTAGCTGGCGAACTCTCTTATTTAACTTTGCGCGTGCTGACTGTGTGTATAACCGCGAGCTGGCTGGGGGGGGAGGGGGGTCTTCTCTTTATGTCGCAAGCTGATCTCCCAAGATATTTTTTTTAAGATCATGGCCTAGATGGTCTTGGCTCATGTGGCGCTTCCGCTGGTCTGTCATCTGTACGCGGCGATCGCAGGCGCCGGGAAGCGTGTTCGGGCTTCTGCCCCCCCGAGCCGTTTGTCACCTGTGGGGGTGTGATTTACAGGTGGCCGGACGATGGCCTGCTGCGCCTGCTGCTCATGCTGTATTTCCCCTTCGGCGTGTGCCTGACGCTGCTCCGCATCTTCATCGGCGTACATGTCTTTTTAGTCAGCTGTGCCCTTCCCCATAGCTTTATACGAAGGTAAGACCTGCTCCCGGCATCTGCTGACTAGATTGCCGACTTCTGCCCTCTTCCATCCCCTACCCGCGTATAACCGTTATGTTTAACCATGTCACTGCTGTTAATTCTCTTTAAATTTCCATTGTTTCCTTTAATTCTCCCAAAAAGAACATGGTTGCAGTGCTGCACTCTGCACTAGTCATCTGTGTACTGTATATCTGTATTATTTTTATTTTGTGTAATATATAGCATTGTGGATAAAGTGCACAGTGTTGTGCATGAACTATGACAATAAATATGTTCTATTTTCTAGATCTGGGTCTTTATTGGGATTGTCTATAGCAAACGTCCCAGGCTTTTGGTTATACCACTGCAGAAAATTGATAGGACACTGCTGACAATGAGCTGATAAGAAGAGGTCAATTTTCAGTTCACTTCCAGTGCATATATAGCTAAATGTATTGATATTTTGGAGAAAATCGTTCCCCCGCCCCCCACTCCAAAAAAAATAACTATGCTGGCGAGTCAGCAACTGCTTTTGATTTACAGTATGATTTACAGTATGATTTACGGTATGATTTGCAGTATGATTTACAGTATGATTTACAGTATGTCTCTTAAAGTGAGCTTACGTAAGCATGAATTGGATTTCTTAAAACGACATAAAACACTATGACAGCACAATCAGAGAAGCACAGTTTCAGGAAAGTACTCGAGTCTCACGTGTGATAGAGACTGACTGTTACATCAATGCAGTGGTGGCCTAATGCTTTGGGAAGCGCACTTGTGATTGAAAGATTGCTGTTGCTGGTCAGGGTTCGAAATCCCTGACCAGCAACGTACCATGAGCCCCCATGCACAACTGCCGCTGTTATGTCACATATGGGTTAAATGCAGAGGACACATTTCGTCATCGTGCGCTGTGCTGTGGTGTGTTGACAATGACCACTAATCACTAAATTCACTAATTTTGGTGAAATGAGGCTGACTGGAAATGAAATGTTTGTTTAGTGGCTGAGGGGAGGCGCCGATTTAGGCCAAAGGAAACAGCCGGAAGAATCAAGCCGTGTAGCATGAATGAACAGGTTTATAACACAGAAGAGGGGAGTAGAGGTCTCCCTCCTCCTTCCTCATAGCATGACTCATTTGATTTGTAGGTTGGGCTGCACTATATCACATTGCGATTGTATGGCGTATTTGTGATTACGTCCAGGGCTTTAGATGAGGGGCATAAACATTTGTCTGGGCCCCAGTTTTTTTGGTGCTATACAAATATTTATTTACACCCACAATTTAAGCAGATTAATAATACACCTAAAATATTAATGAGGGACATATTGTGATGCCCCGAAGTTAATTTAATAATCTGTATAAATTCAGCGTTTCATTGTGTTTAGTAAACATGTCGGACTTTGAACTGCAGAAAGTGCTGCCACAGCACCGGAATCTTCTCAGCTTGTTTATCGAAAACATCTCTTCTTTTAAAAGACGTGGCTGCAAAGCTGTCCCCTTCTTCTCCGCCACTTCAGTGCTTATCACTAACAAGATGGAGCAGTAGCATGTTGTGTGCTCTGCAAACTGAATTTGCTGAACATGTGGTTAATGCAGATTTATACAGGTCATTTCAGGCATCGCAGTGCGCCGCTGATTAATATTTTAGGTGTACTACTAATCTGCTTCTCAAATTGTGCGTATAAGAAAACATCCGTTTAGTAGCGAACAGCCAGCATCAAAATGGACAATGCGACAAATGTTTGCATCCGTCATCTAAAGCCTTGGTGATTATTGCTCCTGCAACTATATAGTCGCAGTTGCATCGCAGTGTATTATCGTGCAGCCATATTTGTTGGTATGTTCCACTGGTGCATGTCTGCTGGTTTCTTAATAATCAGTGATCAGCAGTCTTACTCAAGTACACCAGAAACTATTACTGGAAACAGCCTGGTTTACAATGCCCCCCCCCCCCCCTTTCCATTTCTTTATGCTAGGTTTGTTGTAAGGGTTATGTGTTCGGTGTTGGGGATCTACGTCAGGCAAAACAGCCCACGGCTGAGAGACAGGACCGCCAGGCTATACGTCTGTAACCATGTGACGCCGTTCGACCACAATGTCATTAACATCGTAGCACCGTGTAACACAGTAAGTATCTCGCTGCACTTGGAGTGTTTTATCAGCGTGTTGCACGGCCGCTAGTTGTTTCTGTATGTCACAGACTTATGTGTCGCCCCGCAGCCGATGTTGGCAGGTTCTTCAGGGTTTATGTGCTGGGCGCGAGGTTTCCTGGAGCTGGGCATGGTGTCGGGCCGTTCCGCACTGGCGGAGGCTCTCCAGCAGTACTGTATGGCCCAGGACACTCACACTCTGCCCCTGCTGCTCTTCCCAGAGGAGGATATCACCAATGGCCGACATGGCCTGCTCAAATTCAGGTAAGGCATCTGGCCTCCTAGGCTAATGTTAGCCGGTGGCTTTGAGGTCATTGGAGCGCTTCGCTTTTGAAAGGCTTGATCTCCCTTCACGGTGTCCAGTTCTGAAGAGTTAAAATTGTAGCCAATAGGATGTATTCGGTATGAATCAGCCAGCGGCTAGGAAAGCATCTGCTATGAAGTATGCTGTGTGTGCCGTGTCTTCAGATCCACGTTAAGGGTTGCTGCTCAGTTCAAGCTTTGGTGCAACACAAATCCTGGCAGTATTTACATCCAGGCTGAGTTCACCAATAAGATGCATGCGTTTACGTTTAAGATTTCCAAACATATATAATACAGTGAAACCTTCAGGGAAATTGGTCGGCAGAAAGATTTCACCATTGGGACTCTGACGTCTCAATCGTACATCATGCTAGATTTAAGTAGCAGCTAAAGACAAAATGGAAATATAAAATTAGTTAACTGTTTTAACTAACAAGAAACATTAGTTGGTTTGTCAGTGCCTTAGCATGTTCTTCCCTGTTTCATTCAGTGCTAAAGTGTTTCTGTGTGCTAAAAGCTGGGTAATCTGTAGCATGAGAGGTTGTTGTGTAATGGTTGCCTAACCTGTGCAGGACTGCCAGTTTTAATGGAATCTTTGAGTGCTCTGAAATTCTTACAAGTAGGTTTGTGTAATCC
>JAODKF010000018.1:1538900-1570082 GCA_026779585.1 Mormyrus proboscirostris
CTAACCTGTGCAGGACTGCCAGTTTTAATGGAATCTTTGAGTGCTCTGAAATTCTTACAAGTAGGTTTGTGTAATCCTAAAGTTAATATAGAGAAATTGGTCATCTGCAGGATCTTTAAGGAAACTGTAGAATGAGTATCATGTTGGTACTATAGCTTATCGACTGTGCTTCTGGTTTAGTGGAAACTTGAGAAATGGTTTAAAACCATTTTGGTACTGGGAACTCTGGGGCCGTGGTGTTGGCTCCATTCGTGCAGCTAGTTGCTGACCCTGCGTTTGTATTTTTGGCGGGGAGTATAATGAGCTTGGGTGATTAAAGGTGAGTCTGTCTCCACGAGGGCGCCAGTCATGGCTAAGCTCTGTAATGACTCGCCAGGGGGATGGGATCTTAACGCCTGTGCTCTCCACCTCCTCTTCCTCCTCCTCCCCCTCTCCAGCTCCTGGCCCTTCACTGTGACGGACACCGTCCAGCCCGTGGCCTTGATAGCGAAGCGACCCCTGCTAGCTGTGGTAAATCGAGTCTCGTTTACAGTAAACCTGGCAGTTGAGACCGTGTTGGACAGTGTGTTTCTTCTGGAAAGTTCTTGTCGTCGCAGGCTCCTGTCTCTCACTGTATGGTCATCGCTAAAGCATTAATGACGCCATTCTGTGAAAATCCAGGCCCCGCCTGCCTGGAAATTATAGTGTAACTAAAGTAGTGGCTTTCTCTGTCATGATGGGTCACGTGGTCCTAAAATGGTTCAGATGAAAGCTTTCAGGGAAACGCAAGGGCAGCTGCTATATGTGTCTGATGAGCGGTGGTTTTACATTACTGTAATTGTTGTTTGTTAATTGTTACAGTAACCTATGAATGTTTTGTCACGATAACCTATGATTGTCTCACAAGATTCTCTTATTGTTCTGTATCTAAAAACCTATATGTCATTAATGTAACAGTTTAATCGATTTGACCACAGAACTAAATCTTGTTTTTATAAGGACGTAAATGAGGTCGGTCTTGGACTTATTTACGCTTAAGTAATGCATTTGGTACACAGTTGGGGGCACTACTGGGTTAATATGCGGTTAGCTTTCAGGTGTCAGCGCCCATATCAGGAATTTTTAGTAGCTCTTCTGTGTACGATATGCTTCCGGTTGCTCTGAGAACTGGAGTTTTTAATATGCAGAAGTGAATTTCTAATGAATGATTTTGTCAAGCAGGCGATTTCTAACGCTTCTCGCCCCCATCTTACTCAGAGCACAGCTGAGTCGTCTTGGGTGACAGAGCTGTTGTGGACTCTATTCGTCCCATTTACAGTATACCAAGTAAGGTACTAACTGTTATTCTCTTTGTTCCTTTTTGAAGGTATAGTGTCCATCTGCTATGTCGTCTTTTGTTTCACGCTCGCTTTTGATGGCCGTCATGTTTGCTGTTGATCAGTTTTTGATCAGTTTCCCCAAATGTCTCCACCCGTCTTCGTACTTGTCGTTCACAGTCCGTCGCTGTTTCCAGTTACATCTGCCTGATCTCTTTACGCCAATAGATTTTATTTGTTTTTAATCATTCCTCACAATTAACTTTCGGTGGTACAATATCTCAATAAGCTGACATCGAACTGCAAAGCCACTCTAAACAGCTCTACTTCAAAAGTTGCACACTAAAAACTACCTCCCTCTGTAAATGCCCTGATCTGCCCAGGTCGTCTATCACGTTTTTTTTTTTTTTTTTCCCCCCTCCGCCCCCCCAATTCACTTTTGTTGCTGGGTAGTTTGTAGCGTGACGCTTGCATGGTCTAGTTATTCTCAGCATTTACTCTACCAAGGCAGCCAGAATCAAAGTTGACTGTGTTTGTCATGCATTAAGGCGCCAGGGTCAAAGCTGTAGGCTGCATCAAAGAGTGTCTCCAGTTACTGATTTTACTGGCAGGTGTTGCAGCGCAATGCACTTTGGTGCTCATGTTTGGAGACTGTCGTCTTTTAGCACATGTGTAATAATGCACGATAGAGGGTTATTCATGAACTCGTGATGTTTGGATGAGGTTTGGTTGTTGTATAGGATTAGGGTGGGGGAAGGGGGAGTTGCTGTTCCTCGGGTGAAGGTAATCTCTCTGCTCCACATCCTTCCGCAGATGGCTTGCCCCGATGTCCCGACGAGAGAGCGATTCCTCGCAGGATTTCGCCAACAGAGTTCAGGAGGTGTGGCCTAGTGGTGGCCGTCGCATTGCTTTCGGTTTTGTGTTTAAAACAACATCTCGTAAGACCTTAAAGGACGTGTGTCTACTCATCTTATACTGCTTCTGTAAAAGTACCAGCGAGCATGCTTCTCAGTGTGCTGCATTACAGCCAAGATGACGGTTTTTGGGGTTTTTTTCACCCTCCCATACTTAAAATTCGCAGGTCATAGCGGGTGAGCTTGGTCTGGTACCCACACAGATCACCAAAGGAGACAAGACAGAGCACATCAAAAGGAGAAGGCACGTTGTCCCTTGGACAGGAAGCTCCAGTAAGGCAGATTGACGGAAACATGCCTGCCTCCTGTATGCTTAGTCTCTAGAAAACCGGCCACCCATGTGTGATGCTTCATCTGTGTCATGCAGATGCGGCCAGACGGGCACAGGCCCATTCGGCAGCTTACTTGGCCCCCCGGCCTGGGGTCGAGGACGCACAGATGGCAAAGATGGCCCAGCAGGTGAAAGAAGTCCTCCCCGACATCCCGGTCAACGTCATCATGAGAGATCTCGGTAAGCTTCAGCTCTGGCTCCACCAGCATCCGCTCCCACGTGGCCTAAACACGGCTTTTCTGCACCCTCACTCTCAGTTTTTGTTTTTAGCATCTTGTTCGTCCCGTCGGCGCTAAATGGAGCAAAATGGCTGCGCTGTAAATCACGCAAGCCGCAGGAGTGCCATTCTGCTTAACCTAAAATATCTATAGCGGCGGGCACAGGAAATGAGGTCACATGGTGAGGTTCACCTGTTCTGTGCGTTTAGTGCAGACCAACTGCGTGAATACTACTATTACAAACCTACTGGAAGGCAGCAGAGAATCTGAGGCGGAGGCCTTGGCAGGAGCTGAGTCCACCCCAGGCGGGAGCTCGGCCCCCGCCATGTCCAGGCATGCAAATCCTCCTTGGGTAAGTGCTTCATCGTCCCGCCCCCGCTGTCGCTGGCAGGATGGCGTAGCGAGCCCAGAGAGGAGAGAGACTTTCAGGGATCAGTGGGGTTTGTCTTTGTAGTAGGTTACAATGGAAACTGGTTAGATGTCAGTTATACTAAAATGTAGCTGGTGCCACCAGAATGAGTTTTGTTGTGTAAACGCACAAGTGGGCAAACACTAATCCTAAATCATGTGCTTGTTGGATTTGCTTTGGATATGAAAACACAACTTTTAAAGGAAAAGTCAATCCAGAAACTAAATGTAGTGCCTGATGTTTTGGATAATTTGTATTTAAATGAATGTTTCTGCTTCCTGCCAGTCTGCTGCTAATACCTTTGGGAATTCTCAGATCGACAGACACATGTCTCTCCAGGAGAGAAAAGAGGCCTTGTATGAGTATGCTAGACGGTAAGGAACATGGAGGACAGGAAGGGATAGCATGGAAATTGTGGCTGGGCAGCTGCTTAGCATGTGATACTGTTTGTATGCTATCCTGCCACCACCGCTTTTGGCAGTATTATTACACTTCCAGTTTACCAAGTTAACTTGGTTCTATTTCGTATCTTTTGCTCAGGAGAGGCTGACTTCAGCCTGCAGGCTTTTAAAAAAAATATTTCAAGGCAGTCGTGCTCTTTCCTTTGGGTTTACATAGTAGTACACTGACATGCTATCCATCTTCCTTTTCAGACGTTACGTAGAAAAACATGGACTTAATCAGGAGAACATTCAGTGACAAGGGAAGGCCGGTGCAAGACCAAGAACAAAGACTGTCATTAATGTCTGCGGATTTATGAAATGATGCGGCCGACCATAAGACCGCCTTAAGGATTGTTTACCATGATGCCACTTGTCGGGGCGACGGGAAAGATGCACTTCTCTAAGCTTATGTGGATTTCTGTTTTAATTATTTTGCATGGCAATCATGCATGTACCTTGATTCTCTCCACAAATAAGATTATTTTGGTAACAGTTTATATTAATACCTGTTGTCAGTGATGCATTTTTTGAGTCCAAAGGTGATGTAATAACTTAGAAGCAGGTGTCTGATTGGTCTGCGCTCATAAAAATTCATTGTCGAGATACATTTGAATAAATTGAGTCTGCTTTTAATGGCATGGTTTCTGATAAGTTTCTAAATCCAGAAACATTTTTATTCATGCTCATTTTTAAGATCCAAAACATGCCTCTTTGAACAAATAGAACATTAGATATCAAAATTCCTAATTTGTTTTGAATTTGTATGTTTTCCTTTGTCAAAATTGACATGATTGGCTGTTGATTCCTGCGAATGACTTGTGTTTAATGTGCCTCACACTTCCTTGTAACTTTATTGTCCTATACATAAAATCTACCCACCACTTTATTAGCATGAGAATTCAAGCATGTCTGACCAATACTCCAGTTGTGCACAGTCGTAATTGTCTGTTGTGCATCACTTTCACTATGAAAATCTTACTCTGCAGTATGCAAATACAGGCTAGCTATTGGATAATGCTCCTGTTCCTCCCACGCCCCATAAGTTGATTCGTCATTCAGTAATCATTCCTTTTCCCAAGGTAACCCGGGAGCTGGGTTGCTGCATTCTAGTTCCAGGAGAGAGGGTTGGGAGCCTTTACATACAGCAAAACAACTGCCTTCAGTGTGATAAGACAGTATTCTGATTTTTGACATCCTTTATGTCCCTTTTTAAGAACTAGTCCTGGGTGAAATCGCATAGTGAAGAGCTCCATTGTGGTTTTAATTTGAGTCCTGCTTTAATTTTCCCGTTAATGGTAGCAAAAAAATTGCTAGTGCCATGTAAAATTTAGAATGATTAGAGAAGTGGAAGGAATTGTGTATGGCTACTGTGTATGTCGTGCCTTTGAAACAAATTCCTAATTTCATAAATACGTAGTTCAAAAAAGGATGGGCGTCGAGGTACGACGGCTGCTGAAATATCTACAATCCCATGTCGGACTTCAATAAAAGAAAACCGAACTTCAAACCCTGCCCACTAGCTTTAGTGTAAATCTATTTACCTGTTCTGCGATATCTATCACAAGGCATACTAGTATCGTCACTGTACGTTAAGTCATTCGATGTCTTTTATTCGGTTAAAATTTCACTGCATTACGTTTTCAAACATTCAGGAAAATTCCAAATCCATTTACCAGATTAAAATGGAGGAAATTAATCCTCCGCACTTATTCGACCAATGTCGTCGCTTCATGTTGTCTGGCAGACCAATCAGAGCACCGCGACATGACTCAGCAGCAGTTGATAGAAAAGCACCAATCGTCACGTAGGCTGGGTGGGCGCTGCCAGCCGGCGGACCAATAAATTCGGGCGATTGTGAAGAAATTTAATATCTACGTAGTGAGACCAGGCAGCAGAGCTAGAGTCGCTCGCAGTTTTATCGTAATTCGATAGTTGCAAAAAAACTAAAAATAAGAAAATGAGGGAGATCGTTCATTTGCAGGCCGGCCAGTGTGGAAACCAAATTGGCGCCAAGGTTTGTGTGGTTCTGTGTATTTTTAGCCCGCCATTTCTTAAACTTGGCGATGTCTTCGGGTTCCTTGGGTTACGCCGTGTAAAACCTTTTAAAACTTTGAAACGTTTTAATTTTCAGTGTTTTCTTTTGTGTGTGTATTAAAATATGGCGGGTGGAAATACAACCTGAGATATGCAACCCTTATATTTTCCCACAGAGTTGCTTTTAATTATTAATTTATTTGCGCTCTAAATGATTTAATATATATATTTTTTTTAGCTCTCCAGTTTTAATGGATCAATAATACTGGGTTTAAAAAGCTGGGTGTGTGGCGCCGATCGGACTTGGTAGGCAGCCCTACCGTAGCCCGCGCCATGGGTGTTGGCCGCATGCTGCAGGAAGTAACATGGCCGGTTCTGGTTTAGGGCAGCTGGAGTGAACCGCTTCCAGGCCGGCCAACACCCTACGCGCGTTTTCTCCCACACTTTCCCATCGCTTTCTCTTTTTTTTTTTTTTTGTTTAATAAAATGCATAAGTGGATTAAAATAACACTTCTATGCGGCTTTCGGTTAGATTTAATCCTAACTATTTGAAGAATGATCTTGGAAATTGTTGCTTGCTTGTACAAGGCGGGGTTGTACGAGTGCCAGTAAGATAACGCGGTACCGACAAATATGTGGAGGTTACGAATTTGAAACCACGTTTTCATAAGCTATCGAATCCGAGCAACAGGCAGTAAGAATACCCGGCGGTGAACTCACGGATTTATTAATGGCGCATTTACAAGTCGGACTTTCTACTCGGGAATGCAGCCTCATCCGACTCCCCCGTAGCCATATTGCCGCCATGTCCCAGTGTAGATCAACCGTACTAATAGGGGAGGGGGGGGGGAATGTAAATGGTTGCAATCCAGAATATCGTCCTAATGCGACACATGCTTTTGTGTTTTTCCAGTTTTGGGAGGTTATCAGTGATGAGCACGGTATTGACCCCACGGGAAGTTACCATGGTGACAGTGACCTCCAGCTGGACAGGATCAATGTCTATTATAACGAAGCCTCAGGTACTAGCTTGCATCTTGTATATTTCTAGTGTAATAGCTGAAGTGAGTGGGGGGTTTTTCTGTCATTTCTTAAGACTTATTGATCTGAGTGTGTTGTGGTACAAAGGCAATGCAATGATTCTATCATGTGAAAATAGATGAATATGTACAGGAAAACATTTTGTTTGAATGGGGATATCTGCAAACGTTTTTACCATTATGGTAATACAGGGGGCAGCGTGTGGCTCAGTGGGCTAAGCCTCTGTGCCTGAGGTAGGAAGGGCTCCAATTTGCACTTGGCGGCTGCCCTTCACCATCAAGCTTGCTCTGCTCTGTGGAGAGCAAGCTGAAGTAGGCGGAAAGAATTTCTCCATGGGGATCGAAGTGTAATTTCATTAGTGCTCAGTGGCTTATGTGCAAATGGTATAGGTGTCTGCTGTGCCTGCTAACAGCATCACTATGCATCTGGAGGAGATGTCTGCTGAATGCGTAGTTCTTTTGTATGAGGATGTGCTGGTGTCTCCAACTACTGACACTAACTTGGTTTATTTTAGGAGGAAAGTATGTGCCGCGTGCTGTTCTGGTGGACCTAGAACCTGGGACCATGGATTCTGTGAGGTCAGGACCTTTTGGGCAGATCTTCAGGCCAGACAACTTTGTCTTTGGTATGTATCTCGTGGCTGGTAGTACTTTTAAAGTCTTAAGTGCAAAGGTTATGTATTTGACTGTCTTCCCTTTAAGTATATCTGAGCAGTGCTTTTGCCCTTAATTTAACAATTAAACAAGCCATCAAGCATTAATTTGATTCTGAAATGTTTCATTAGGGCAAAGTGGAGCTGGTAACAACTGGGCAAAGGGGCACTACACAGAGGGTGCAGAGCTGGTGGACTCTGTGCTGGATGTGGTGAGGAAGGAGGCAGAGAGCTGTGACTGCCTACAGGGCTTCCAGCTGACCCACTCCCTGGGTGGGGGCACTGGCTCTGGCATGGGCACCCTCCTGATCAGCAAGATCCGTGAGGAGTACCCAGACCGCATTATGAACACCTTCAGCGTGGTCCCTTCACCCAAGGTGTCAGACACAGTGGTAGAGCCATACAATGCCACGCTGTCCGTGCACCAGCTGGTGGAAAACACAGACGAAACCTACTGCATTGACAACGAAGCACTTTACGATATCTGCTTTCGCACGCTCAAGCTCACTACGCCCACCTATGGTGACCTCAATCACCTGGTGTCGGCCACCATGAGCGGCGTCACCACCTGCTTGCGGTTCCCTGGCCAGCTCAACGCTGACCTCCGCAAGCTGGCTGTCAACATGGTGCCCTTCCCTCGTCTTCATTTCTTCATGCCGGGTTTTGCTCCCCTAACCAGCAGGGGTAGCCAGCAGTACCGTGCCCTCACTGTGCCCGAACTCACCCAGCAGATGTTCGATGCCAAGAACATGATGGCGGCCTGCGACCCTCGACATGGCCGCTACCTGACCGTGGCTGCTGTTTTCCGTGGCCGCATGTCCATGAAGGAGGTGGATGAGCAGATGTTGAATGTACAGAACAAAAACAGCAGCTACTTCGTGGAATGGATCCCCAACAACGTCAAGACCGCAGTCTGCGACATCCCGCCCCGTGGCCTCAAAATGGCAGCCACCTTCATTGGCAACAGTACGGCCATCCAGGAGCTGTTCAAGCGCATCTCCGAGCAGTTCACCGCCATGTTCAGGCGCAAGGCCTTCTTGCACTGGTACACTGGTGAGGGCATGGATGAGATGGAGTTCACAGAGGCTGAGAGCAACATGAACGACCTGGTTTCAGAGTACCAGCAATACCAAGATGCCACTGCGGAGGAGGAGGGTGAATTTGAGGAAGAGCCTGAGGAAGAGCTGGCTTAATTGGTCCCCTTCTCTGCTACTAAACCATTCTTCTGTGAAGCATCTTTTGTTCTTTTTCACTTAAGATTTTAAAACCCCGATTAGTGGAGACTCATTGTCAACCTTCAACTGTCATGTTCTAGTGTAGTGGTTAACACTAAATAAACCTATGCATTGTATAATGAACTCTGTGTGGGTATTTCCTTCTCTCCTGCCCTCTAACACAGCTGTGTTGCTTTCCGGGTGTCCTAAGATGTTTATAAATTTGAATAATTTTTGGCAAGCTTGACCACTTTGCAGAAAGTGCATGCCTAAGGTCTAGCGCTACAGTTTCGCCTGTATGCGGACAGGCTTTCAGGATGCTGATCTCTGCATTTCTGTACTTTTATCTGTGGATCACAGCAGATGCCAAGTAGCAGGTTTGGCCCAAGAGTATTAAAGGCTTGACCACAGCAAAGCAGAGCCAGAAGCTTTGTCGTGTACAATGGCCTGTTTTGTTACGGGCACATTTAACTTCTTCCTGATTGGGTTTCTCCTCTCCCCTTCAATGGTTCTGTTTGCACTTTACGATGTTCCTCCGTTTTATTTAAGCCTTTTTTTTTTTTTTTTTTTTCTTGTGTGATGCTGCAGTATTACAGGTGGCCTACAGACCTTAGGCCAAAACGTCTATGGAAGACTTTGTTTTGGGAAGGTTTTATTCACTAGTATATTGTCTCAAAAAAAAGCAAATGTTCTACAGTTTTAAGCACAATTTATTTTGAGACATGCAAGTGAGCATTTTCTAAGATCCCTATTTTTCTGAAGATAATAGGGGTCTGGTCATTTGGTGCTATTATATCAAATGGATCTCAGAGGCTCTGGATGGCTAACAAATAAATCCTGAAAAACTAATAAAAATAGGTTTAGTCTTTGTACATTTTCATTTACATTTAATTCCTAAAATATATTTCTTTCAAAACAAGGAGCCAAAGCTTTCATGGCAATACAGGGTAACTTCAGGAAAAATAAATGAATAACACTACTTACATCTCATGCATTTGTAAATGAACTGCACCATCCCTGATAAAGGGAAATATGACATTACAAAAAATGAACATTCAGCACCAACCAACTCATCAGAGCTGTTTTTATATTTAACTGGGTGTTTTCTTTGAGAGAGAAGTAAAATGGCTCTCTACGTGCAATAAAAACCCAGTGAAAATACCCACTACCACCTTCATGTTCTATTTGGAGGTGGGGTTAAGTTATGAAATTTGATTGTTCAGTTGCCCCGGGTACTGTTCAGATTTCTTCTCTGCTTCTTCACTGAATGCATCATCTGAAAGAAAGAATATCAACTTTTATTTATAGCTCATGAACTGCAATAACGAAGATGTCCTAATTAAAGAACTAATAGAAATATGGCTCCACCTTGTGGAACATTTCTGTATATGCATATTAAAGGTTTCAGTTCAAGCATTTTTTTTTCACTGCAATTCATAGTCAGGGTGTTAAGAAATGTGAGGAGTTACGTACAGAGGTGACATTTGTGCAGCCAAATCCGATGCCCGTCATATTTACAATTACACTTCATGGCGTTGTTGGTGAAATCGCTCTCGGACACTTCGAAGTTAGGATTTATTACAAGCTGTAATGATACACAAGGAAAACAATAGATTGTTTATTTTGTATTTAAATGTCTTTTCAAATAGATGTGCAGGATAATGAATTTTACAGTCAGTGCTGGAAAAAGTTTAAATCTTGTTATTGACCTAATTTAATGTTCTCGCTGGACCGCTGGCGGTTACCTGCAGTATGTAATTGCCCGGCTTGACGTCGGTGATGTCGATCCACTGACAGTCGATGTCATGACGGTACAAGTCCCAACAGCCCACAGTTATGCCCTGCTCGCCAAAGTTAGCGCACTCGTAACGCTTTGCGATTCCTGGGACACATATTTCAGTCATTATGCAAATATTAGAAATTGAAATTAAAGTCACAGTACTCAAAAGTTGTGTCCAGACGTCAATATGTGCAATTCTTGTACTGGGAACATGTAAATTCAAGGTGTTACTTTGCTACTATATAACTAACAAAATATAACAAAGAACACATTCTTCAATTAACACAAGTTTGCCTGAAGGTTAGGCGAAGGTCAACGGAAGTCAGCGTCTAAGGATTTATGAACCTGCTTGAATAGACTGACTAAGGGCTGCTAGGGAGTTACGCTTGAGTTTGGAGGGGAAAGATGTATTTCTGGAAGCTGAAGCTTTAAGTGAAATTGAAGTGAAAAGTGTTCCTCTTTTAATGTGAATTTCAAACTCAAGATAAAACACAACAAAAAAAAATTATTGTTCAAAAATATGCCATGTGAGATAGTCCATCATATGAGTGATATGTCCAGAGATGGAATCGATGCTGGTTCTGCTCTCAAACCCGGTGTTCCGGGAAATTCAGTTTCCCTGTGTTTCCCCTGTCACGCGCTGATTTGTACACGGTTTCGCTGTTGTTTTCGTGTCTTTTTACAAAGCTCTTGAGGTAAACAAGCCATATATTTTAAAACATCACATGCCTTTTCGATGTTTTTTGTTTTTACAGATAATAAATATAAGTATTTAATTAGCTGGATAGAGATATTTCTTGATGGTACAGAATTGCTTATAAGACTATATATGCGTGATGATCTACTGTATTCACATGTAATAATGTATACCTGAGTGATTTTCAGACATCTCACATACATCTTTGCCTAAATATTAGGAGAAACATTATTTCCTGACATCCAGTATATTTGGATTCCACTTGTTAAAACAGGTATACAGCAACTCTGGGCTTCGGTACTAATAACAATACTGTATTCACATGTAATAATGTACCTGAGTGATTTTCAGACATTTCACATACCTCTTTGCTTTAATATTAGGGGAAACATAGGGAAACAGAATTGCCCGGAACACCGGCAAGCGCTGGATTGTACCTTCCTGGCATTCAGTGTCCTCCAGGCAGAAGCTGGCCTTGTGGCCGTCCGCTACCCTGGTGCCATTGGCTGAGAGAAGGTCATAGTGAGTGAAGATGTCCATACTGTGGTAATGCCTGGGGGAGGCAGGGGAAACAACGTAAAGTCTTTCACAGAAAACAGGGGCCCCCAGCTGACTCAACATTCTCAATATGGAAAACTTGCCCAGGACTCCTTGAAGTAACACAGCTACAATATAACATCTCAAGTGTGTAGCTACTGTGTCTATACAAATAATTACAATGATTCAGTTTCTTAAATTGACCCATTAAACAAAATATTCTAAATCAATAAGACTCCGAAGATGTATTTGCCAAACTGCATCCGTGTAAAGTTTGGCTATTTTGACTTTTCCCTTCCCCGCGACCCAGAAGGATAAGTGGGTTGGAAAATGGATGGACGGATGGACTTTTCCCTTTTCTTGATATATTTTTGCTCTAAATATGATTAAACTTTACTATTAATCTGGCACTACAGCAAAGGATCATCAGGATGATGTCAGAGCCCATGGAGCAAGCACCAGTCCCCGCTTTGGCTGATGGTAAAACCCAGATCTGTCCCACAGTAAACACACACTGCCCACATCACATTCCTCTTGGAGAAATGTGATGTGATGTGTATGTCGTAGCTGGATGCATCAGCCCCGAAAAGGCAACTCCATAGCAGTGACTTCAAAAACAAGCATAATTCTAGCATAATTAAGTATACTGATACCATTACTTCCATTTAATCCCGGCCAATTAAAAGAAATATATTTGCAATGTATAAAACATCACTATCTGAACCACATATGTCCACTTTTCGAAGATTCTGACTTTTTACTGTAGATGAAATACGACCATTCTCCTCTGTTTACTGATAGCATTTGAAAGCTAATTGACCAATGAAAATATGTCTTTGAAGTCATCTGTGTAGTAACTAATATAATGTTTATACTAGTTGGCATTTGTATTCAGTATGATGTTTCTACTGATTACTTTATATCATTAATATTAACAACTGAACGTTGACAGTTAGCTAACTAACACTATTGTTAATTGTGAATATTAAGTGAGTTTGCATGTTATTGACACTGGCATATTTGCCACACTGACAACAATGCACATAAGTCCATTTAAAGAAATTAAACCATTCACTGTTGGCTGTGTAAAGATTCTCTTTGTGACACTAATAGTGTCTCATTTCATTGTTTAGGTTTATTTTCTAAAGTAGTTCCCGAGAAAATACCTTTTTTCATGTTCCTCAAATAATGGCTTTTTGGAGTTTTTCAATGGACAGCGACGATACATTTACATTGCCATGGCAACCGCCTTCTAAAACATAATTTTGAGGTTTCAGCATGTCTCAAAGTCAATTTAAATCCTTTAAATAATCCCCTGAAAACACCCAGGATTATCAGTTGGTTTCATAGATGACAGTCAGCACTACACAAAGGAGGCCTCAACCACTGCAGTGAATTTTCTCAAATTCATCGAATCTCTAGCAGCATAACACTAAGATGGAATCTGAACTTTGACCTTAGACCAGAAAATTGGATTTCAGAAACAAAATAGACTGAAAGCAGCCAAGAAATCTCTCCTACATTTTAACACACAAAAGGATTTGCTAGTCTTAAGTCATTGTCTGCAACCAGATGCTTAAAGATAACTTTCTCCCATTGCAAACTGATTATCATTTCTCACATAGTCACATAGACTCAATCAGAGATTCTTCTTAAGTGCACTTGTGAGATTAAATAGAACTTAATTGGAAAAATCGCATCAACAAAAACATGCAGAAGTAAAAGTGCAACCAAAGTGCACATTCAGCATCCAAAGGATGCCCTGAGATACAGAAACGTGCAGCACCGCCATCCAAGGGAGAACATGAGCGTGCACCAATGCAGTTACACAGCTGCGACCACACCAACCATGCAACGAGGAAGTCATGCTGCAGAGTTACTCGAGGCCTCACCAGAATGGGGCAGGAAAGGCTAGGGCATGCCGACGAGCCACAGCGGGGGCCGAAGTTTACCTATGGCACTCGTGCCACACCCAGGAGTGACGGCCGGCCTTGGGGCGGAAGTCGGCGCGGCCGATGTTGTGGATCTCGGAGGAGAAGCGGAGCAGCCGCCGGTGACCATAGGGCCAGTTAGCCCTGGCGGCTGACTTGGAAAGGCAGTTCTCCTCTGCGGCACAGTAGAGCATGTGCAGGGGCCGGTCCTCGATGTAGGCCGTCTGTTCGACCAACAGGGCATTCAGCACCAGGTCAGACGACGCTAGAACATGGGACGGGGGATATTTCAGTTACTATATCCAAGGGGTACAAGTTCATGTTTTGTTTCCGAAAGCAACTCCATCCATCCATACATCATACATTTTCTGTAACCTCATCCTATTCCAGGTCAGCTTATTCTAAAGGCGACAGGCACAAGGCAGGGAACAACCCAGGGGCACACCATTCACATTCACAAACGGGAAATTTAGTAACTCCAACACACCTGAACGTGTTTTTGGATTGTGGGGGAACTACAGTACCCAGAAGAAACTTCACAACAACGCAGGGAGGACATGCAAACTCCACACACATGGAATCTGGGCAGAGACTGGAGCCACTATGCCACCCCAAGGCAACTCTTCTTTTTTTATTATAAGCTAATTGACAAGAACTTATCCTGCATCAGTTTGTGATTAGTTTGTTTTTACTTCTCCTGAACTTGAAGGACGACAATCAAGCAAGATATTCAGAATGTATGAGATTTCTACATGATTTTATCAGCTGGCTTTCATAGTTTTGTGTCGAATTGGGGAAAAAGCTCCGGCAACAAGCATGACGATGAATTTCCCCATCCAGGAGGCATCGGCGAGAGGTTCCTCACTCTCGGAGCAGATGACACCGGCAGAGAAGCGTGACGCGGCCTTCTGGCAGGTGACGCTGGCGTGGTGCTGGCAGTGACGGAGTGACATCTCCTCACCGGTGCACTTCACCCCGCTTAGAACCATGTCCGTCATGTTACTGCTCTCCCAGTACCACGTTTCCTTGGCGACAGGCACAGACACAGGCAGTCAGGGAGGAGAACGTCACATGTGAAAAGTGGCAGGTTCTGGTGTGCTTCTGCTGTATTATAATACATTTAAACAACAATGTAACAAAACAAATTTTAAATATGGTTAAATCTTCAAAACATCAAAGATAAGTTTAGATTACACAGGCTCAGGAAATCTCATATTATGGCAAAATGGCAAA
Source organism: Mormyrus proboscirostris (assembly GCA_026779585.1). NCBI lineage: Eukaryota > Metazoa > Chordata > Actinopteri > Osteoglossiformes > Mormyridae > Mormyrus > Mormyrus proboscirostris. Next base: position 1,553,630 of record JAODKF010000018.1, read on the forward strand.
ATCTAAACCAAAAAGTGACCTTCACATTTTCACATTTACATCATTTCCCCCATGTTTTGTTCATGTTTTATTTGTGGTAACTTTAGAATTTAAAATTTAAAGAAAATTTTACATTACGTCGCTTCAACGCTTTATTTGCTTGCAGTTCAGTACAGTACTATATGTAGTTTTATCATAATTTAATTATTATGTACTGAACTACTATTTTCTGACTTACCTGCAAATGCAATTTAATGACAGACTTGGGGAATGGATCTCATTCATAACTTGTTTGTTATTCATAAGGACTACCTGAATGCGTTTTTAGCATTTTATTACTGGTTATTCCCAAGCACTATTATTCTACATCTAAATCTTCTAATCGCACATCTGCATTTGTGGACATGGATGCATTTGCATGCTGACCTATTGGTACGACCGTCGCTGTTGCCTGGCTACAGGGACGCAGTGATTGGACACGTGGCGCACCGGACAGCCTGTCACCTCCGGCCTTACTCACTGTGATGGCATGCAGGGAGTACCCCAGCCCTAGCTGACGACAAGCCACCATGGCCTCCTTCGTGGTCCATCCTTCACTGCACACAGTGCCCCACCTGGACCCCACCTTAACCTCCACCCGACCCTCGTAGTTGGTGCGTCCACCAACAATCCGGATCTGCGGAGAGGCCCTAACAGGTGTTAGCATGCAAGGACCAGCCCACCTGTCTTCTGAGCCCTGTAGGGGGCGCTGTCTCTTGCTTGATTGATTGTGAGAGACCACAGCACCTGTTTCAGAAGTTTCACCTGGGTCTTTGAGGGATCTGATATGTTGTCTGGGGTTACGTGCTATGAAGGCCGTTGAGGCAGATGAGTTTCGAGCAATCAGTTCTCCTGACACCTCAACCTTAGCACCAAGGAAACCATTTGTCTCAAAGACAGCTGGGGTCAAGACAAATGTTTCCTGCGGAAAAATGACACCACCACCATCTCATTGACCCCAGTGGGTGTCAGTTGGCACTGATTGCTGGTTCTGATCAGAGTGTTAGCTGAACTGTTAGCACCCCCTAGCGACATCACAGGGTGCGATAAGCGAGTGTGGCGCCACCTACTGGCAGGCCGCTCTTAGCGTAGCCCAGGCCCAGCTGCCGACACACCACCATGGCCTCCCGGGTGCTCCAACCCTCTCCGCAGACCAGTCCCCAGCCCTCTGTCCCATTCCTGTCTGTCGCCAGCACCTCCACACGCCCCTCGAAGCGAGTCCTCCCCCCTGTGAGTCGCATCTGTGCCGGGGCAGGAGGTTAGTGCGTGGGTTACAGGCAAAGCAAGGCTTAAACCAGCAGAGACTTGCAGATGGATGAGTACCAGCATTCTGAAAAGGAGAGTATACAGGGGCGGGGCCACAGGGATGTGGGCATAGCTGAAAGCTGATTGGTCCCCAGAGTGCCCCTCCGCTGTCAGTCAATGATTCAAAACATATCCTTAGCTAGTGATATGGCTGGTCCCTATGTACGACATATGACCCCTCTTATCCCCCCACCTTAAAAAATCCTACAAATGCACCTGATGCTAAACACACTGAGGTGAACAGAGTGCTGGTGCTGATCTCATCGTACAGAATCCCTGTAAATGGTAATCAACAGAGAAGGTCATCTCAGAACAGGATGACATCTTACCCCTGCTGCAAATTTAGCTCATTGGCCTAGCGATTTGAGCAGGTTTTACTACACCTTCATAACCAATAGCTTTTGTACTTTTGTAATATAAATATCATACATGTTACTGGAATGTCAGTACTCTAAGTCAGTAGTATCAGATAAATGTTATGGGTTAAAAAAAACTGCTAGAGTTGCTGAGAAACTAACATTAGTGTCATGCTCATGGACACCAAAAATTAAAATTTTGTTAATTTTTCGTTAAAATGCGTTGATTTTGTAGTTTGTTCAAAACACTGACGCTCAGCTTTACAAAAATGAATCAACAAAATGATTATCGGCTTACAATAGCAAAAAGAGCACTGAATTGCAAATGCTAAATCTGCACTCATAAGGCCCGGTATGCAATATGAATAGCAGGGCAACCTTGAAAAAAGTATAGACTGTGACCTGATGGTGCATCAGACACTATCTATACTCAGTCAGCAGTTTATTAAGTATTATTAGCTACTATTATACTTATTATGTAGGTGGTTCCATAAACAGTCACCTTCCTAGAATTTTCACACACTACAGTGTCTAGAGTTTACAGAGACCAGTGTGATGAGTAAAAACATCCAGTCACGGGCAAAAATATCGCAAGGGAAAAATACATTTTGATATAGCACACCTAACCTAACAAACATTATAGCTTAGCCTAGCTTACCCTAAATATGCTTAGAACACTTACATTAGCATATAGTTTGGCAAAATCATTAACACCAAGCCTATTCTAATAATAAAATGTTGATTATCTCATGTAATTTATTAAGTAATGTACTGAAAGTGAAAAACATTTACTCAAAACATCGTAACACGGACCATCATAACGCAGGGAGCATCTATATACATAGAACACCTATTAACACTAAGTAGATGGGATCGAATAAGGCGAAGGCCGTCTAACCGTTTCCTCATAGGCCATGTAGGGCACGTTGCACCTGACGGAGGCGTCTTCGGCGTGCTTGCAGTTCTCTGACGTGATGTTTTTGAAGGGGCAGTTCCAGATGGACTTCTCAGTACCAGTGCACATGACCTCGTTCATGTGAATGGGGCCAATCCCTGCGGACGGACAGGACGGCGGGTCTCAGGACGGCGGGTCTCGGCATGTCACTCTGCAGCCGTATCATAAATCAGACCTATAAGTCTTATATACAGCGCTCACTAAAAGTCGTGGGACTATTGCTTAATTCAGTAAAAATAGTACAAATTTATTGGTTTTATAGCAAAAATCAGTATTTCATTCATTTACAAAAAAGTAGTTTAGTTTTAAAGTAAAACATTAATTACAAATATTAATAAATGAAACCAAGGCTATAGCTCTAAAAGAGCTGTTCTGGTTTAAAAAGGTCATTGACAAGCAGCCTCATTGGGAGCTTTTTAATTAGTAACACCTTTGCAACGACATAAAATACCAAACACTTTTGTTTAGTATCCCTTTGGGAGCCGGAGACTGCAATAGTAAAAAGGGAATGTCCGTGTGGAAGATAAGTCGAGATAAATTTAACATTACCTGTCGATGGACTTTTGTTATGAAACCATTAAATTTGCAGCATTATTACAGAATTTAGCAAGTGACCCAATAGGTCTGTGAGCTCTTTTTGTGAGCTCTTTCTGTGAGCTCTTTCTGTGAGCTCTGTGTGACTCATCCAGCAGAATTCAACAGTAAAACATATACATATAGGTCTTGGTACCTGTCATTTAAAATTAACCATGAAATCCAGTTTGTGCATTTGTAATTTTGGAATTAGACTGAAAATACTAAAATAAAATAATATATCCATCCATCCATCCCATGCACCATATGGCACAAGGCAGGGATGTATCCTAGATAGCATGTCATTCTATCACTTGATAAACTGTATATTGCATATTTCCAGAAAACATTTAAGTCGATTTCAGAAGTGCTCTCCATGTTTGTCTACAGCCTACAGTGAAAGTCTTCTCTCAGTCAGCAGAGTTGTGCTGATGTTCCTGTGGACCACGTGATGCCCTCTGGACAACAGCAAGATGTTCACAAAGTTCATCCCTGGTTCCCTCACATGATTCAAGACCCCTGAGGTTCTCCCTCTGGCCCAAAACACAGCCATGACTTTAAAGGGTCTTTTATTTAACTTTTATTTTTGGTCGTTCTGGGACAATGAGGTCATTCCGCTGAAGTGTTCAGAATCTGGTACTGGTGCATTTAAGATCCGTATGATATTCATATTTTTTGAAGATGCTGTACTTAATACTTGAAAGATGTTTATCATTCATAATTTCATCTTAATAATATTCTCTTTTCCGGAATAATATTCTTTATTGCCCTTTCTGTGACACAGATGTGAAAAAACTATAAAATACAGAGGCCGTGGTTGTTTTTCCATCTGAAGGGGGTGATGTGGGAGGATCTCTGTGTTTTCCATTTTTGACTCAAATGACCCCACCAGCCATGGAGTGGGGGTGGGACCAGGCTGGGGGAGATTTTTTTTTATCTTGCAGGCATCTAAGATTTCTTAAGTCTCTCACGGATTGTTCTTAATAATAATATAATAGTTTTTATCGTAATTAGGATTAATAACATCGCATTTTGCATTATGTGCACTTTTCACACAATGCCTGCTTCAGATCTACACGGCATGTACTGGTGATCAGAAGATCACAAGTTGAAAGCCGTGACTGGCCGAGTGATGTCGTTGGGCTCCTGTGCAAGCCTCCCAGTTTTCCCATGAACAAGTTGACTCTACAGACAAACTTACATGGTTCCTTACATGTCAGACTGTTCTCTTCTGAGTGTCGTTTTGTCTGGTCAGGGGCTCTACCGGGAATGGTGCATGCTGGGAGTTCCAGACAAGACCTGACACCACCATGCTTTCCCCACATTGCTGACCCGCTGACCTCTGCGCACGTGCTCCGACATGCCACCTGCAGCTGTATGTGTTCTGCGTTGCAGATTAAGTTTGGTATCTACAGTGGGAGGGTGTTGTTTCCTAGGTTACGCTTCTGAGCTGCTGCCATCCGTCGGGGTAGCTAATTGAGTTAGCAGATTGCGATAACTGAGCATTGGACGTGTCTCTGACCCCGGCACCCCTCCTCACCCTGGCCCAAGCGCGCCCCCGTCAGGGCCTCCCTGGCGCTGCCGAAGCCCAGCTCTCTGCACACCACGCTGGCCGCCTGCAGATTCCAGCGGTCGTCACACACTGTCCCCCACTCCCTGTTCTTCAGCACCTCCACGCGGCCCTCCCCGATCTTAGCCCCCCCCTTCAGCCTCACTTTGGTCTGGGTAGGGGGACGACAGCACGGTACACATAAGGGGTGCGGTTTGAAAATGCATCATCAGAATCGAAAACATTACAAAGTTCAAAAAGTACAAGGAATTTGTTTTGATGGAGATGGTGACATGTAGTATACAAATAAACCCATAATCAAGACAAAAGTGTAAAAAATAGTTAGAATAAAAATAAAGATAGAGATAAAATAAATAAGCAAGTATAGTCACGAGTCTAAACACAGCTACTGAAAATCACTTGTTTTTCAGCAAGATAACGACGCTAAGTACACCGTGAGGTGATGTACCTGTACTAAGTATTATCTTATGAAAAAGCAAAGAGATGGACTGCTGTGACAGATGACCTGATCCTCACGATTCTCTGACCTGAACCCTTATAGAGCAGGGTTGGGATGAGTTGGATCAAAGAGTAAGAGCGAGGTAGTCAACTTGTGCCTAAAAGTTGCGTAACCTCCTTCAGGCCCGTTGGAGAAGCTTTCCAGGTGGCTGCATCTGGAAGCTGGCTGAAAGACTGCCAAGAGTCTGCAGTGCTATATAGTGTAACTTTCAAGAAAATTTTGAGATATTGAACACTTCTCTTGGCTTTTGCAGTATTTGATGTGTATTACTTCATTGTACTGAGGCCTTTAAGTATAAAATGAGTAACACAATTGCATTAACGCCTGGTGTGTACAGACTTTTGACTGGACATGTAAATAAAGGTGAGATGGTCGGATGCAGAGTATAAATAGTCACGAAACCATATGTCACAGCGCAGCTTTCAAAGGCAGCAGAAAAGGTCCATATAGCTCCTTAGCATAACATCACCCTACCAGAGTCTTGGCCTTCTTCTTCTGGCCATTGACCTGGGAGAACAGGGGTCCTGGCATGCAGCTGACCACAGCCGGCATGCCGCCGGTGCAGGGGGCACTGCTGTTGCGCTTGGCAATTTCCAGGGGGCAGACAGACAGGTGCACCTCGTTTCCCGTGCAGGCGACAGAGTGGATGCGGAAGCCATTTGTGTGCCTGGAGGTGGGGCCAAGGGGATGGGGGCGGAGTCAAACTCACAGCGAGCATGCAGTGATGGAACTGCACATCAAGCAACTAAGCAGGATGATGGGTTTTTAATTTTTTTTAACTGGCTCTGTTGCTACTGGATGTCATCTTCATACTAAAGTATGAATAAACTACAGATGGCATAAAGGTAGAATAAGAACGCAGTATGTAGGCAGCTTTCAACTTATGTAAGTCAGACTTAAGTAAGCCTGGACTCAAAAAATCTCTGAGATACACAGAGTTTACGGAAGCACTAATGCAAAACGATGACAAAGTCAATTTATACTTTGTATAATTATTCATGGAACGTCTCTTTCCGAAATCATTATAATGTTTTTAACCAGTAAAGAAAAGCACATAAATACTAATACATAGAAAGAAAATCATAAATTATTAGACACTATAGTTTACATATCACCAAAATCCTGAGTAAGCAGTTAGAAAATAAATGAATCATTTTACAATGACAGGATCATGTATGAAATAATAACAGACAGTAGTATTTAGAAGCAGGTGGTAACGCGATACACAGCAACAAGCTTTTGAGTATGAACATCTACAAACAGGGAAAAGACACACGGAGAGTGAAGTAGGGCAAAGAGAATGAAGATATCAAGGTCAGAACAAGGACAATGAAGCAAATCGGAAAACAAACCTGACCTTTTCTGAGGTCTGGGGTTGTTCGCTTTTGAATTAGTTACTTTTAAAGTATCCCTGCAAAGTGAACAGTCATTGTGAGTGAAGTGATATTGTGGTTTCTAAAAGAAGTGACTGATCGTCATGACCATTTTGAATAAATTTAAACTGCATTTTCAAGCAATATTACACAACTAATCCAATGATGTCTCCCCAATCAAAGACCACACTGCAAGACTGAAAGTCACAATGAATGTATAGGTGAGCTGAGGCACAGTGACACTATAAAATGCAAACTTAAGTTGTTGAACTATGTAATTAAAAGTATTCATGAGGGTTACATCAGTATGCAGTTAATATTCACTCAGAGCATCACTGGATATAGGTAACAATCCAATATGATTTATTTTGTGCCCTTTGATAAGACAGCTACTCTGAGTGAAATAACAAATATTGAAAATTATCCGAAAGGTGGAAAAGCACTCCATCTTGTGAAGGCCTCTTACTCCACATGTGCAGAATTGGAAAAAGGCCAGAAAATGATCCAACAGGCACGTGCTTTGTGCCTAAGTGACTTATCTTGCCTGTGCGCTTTGAGGATCAGTTATACAGCTGTCATGGAGACTATGACGGTTATTTAAAGTTCACTGAATTACACATCTGTTAGTCAGACATTGATAAATGAAGAGCAAATTTCCAAAACTCTGCCAATTTTTTGCTGCTGTTGAGACGACACTGCCAGTGACCCATAGAGTCAGGCTTCGTTGTCATATGCTACTTTTGTGAAACTTCCAAAATTCACTCACAAGTCCACAGAAATTGTAGCAAAAATGTATCATAAATGTATTCATAAAGTGAATTTTAGAAGCTTGCCCTCCAAATGTTATTTCCATAATGTAACAGTGTAATCATGGTTTGCGTATCGCTATCGTCGTTAGTATCACTGCTGCTACTGTGATCGCTGTTAGCTTTGGCCTACTGTAAGCTGTCAGATGTGATCACTGTACAGTGAGCAGAATGATCTGCAGTGGGGAGATAAAGCCAGCACATGCAACCCGCCCCCCACCCACAGCACAAACATGCTCTCGCACCTCTTCTAAGAAGACGGCAGCCACAGCCGCCCCCCTTAGAATGTACCTGGAAGCTGAAGCAGCGGCAGCTTTGGGTTTTGCGGCCCTCTTTTTGATCTGTTTAATTTGTCTGCAATAATAAAACAGCAAAGCTTTATCAATCTCCACGCCCGACCCACGGCTTGGGTCCATATTCCCCAAGTTGTGAAGGCAGCCGGTAGCTATGGCAGTGCTAATTACTTATTAAAGCCCAGGGTTGTCATGGATACTACACCAGTTTTGGCCAACTGTGGTTTCTGGGGACCCAAGGCCGTTTTAGTTAGGTAGGGGCCTCAAAAGTCTCGTGCCCAGGGGCCCATGATTTCTCAATCTGTCCGTGGTTAGACATTATGCTACAGCTGTGCTCTGGATTGCACTCGTGTTACAGGAATAATCAATGCAGATGAGTCAGGACAGGGCACACAGATAAACACTAATGGCTTGCTAGAGTTGCTGCAGTCAGTGGTGGATTGAGTTCAGGGGCCCCTAGGCTACACTTTCTGGGGGGGGCTCTTCTGCCCCCATTCCCTAAATAAGGGCAATAATAAGGGAGGGCAGTGGTGTCTTAATGGTTAGGGAAGCGCACTTGTAACTGAAAGATTGCAGGTTTGAATCCCTGACCAGCAAGTCACCACTGAGGTACCCTGAGCAAGGTACTGCCCCCAAGCACTGCCCCCTGGGTGCTTAATTAGCTGCCCCCTGCTATGTCATGATGTCACATATGGGTTAAATGCAGAGAACACATTTTGTTGTTGTGTGCTGTGGTCACAATGACCCCTGATCACCAAATTCAAAACAATACAATTAACTATAAAATTATTAAATGCTAGTCCTTTCTACAAAGTCAAAGAAAATGTGATGTTGTATCAAAACAGATCAATCACATCAGAAGAACAACCAAAGGGCAACTCAGACTTTCTCTTCAGTCACATGCAGCAATAAGAAAGAGCACAGAGACCACAATTAATAATGCATCTGAATAGCAGTGACTGTAAAACATTACACTCTGATCCAGTGCGTGGCAACTGCATCCACAATGTGCACATTTACCATATATAGCATAGACCATAGATAACTTTACAGAGAGGGATAAATTCCAAAAGAATATAAAACCATGCCAGTTCTTACTATTTTGCTCTGTACTTTCCTGTCTTGAAACTCATTGATCATGTGTGTAAAATCCATTTTATGTAAGAACCAGACTATGCATACCAGAAAATAGACAACGGTATAGAAAGAGTGTCAAAAAAAGATACATCTAGAATTGTTCTCCTCGTTCAGTTTTAGCCAATCACCGACTTACAAACAGATGAATGACCAGTTAAGCATCAGTTCAAAGAATTGTAAAGAAAATAAAAAACAGACGGGCAATAGGCTGCAGCCTAGACAAGCCAGTTCATTAATCAGCCCCTGACTACAATCCACTTATTGGACGCAAATGAAGAACCACTGCTTTTATTCAATTAACTTTTGCACCTTTTATGATTCAAAAACCTCTTTGGTGAGCGTCAGTTGTATTGCCCTCACACCTCTCAGGTTGTAGGGACAATTCCTAACTGCATACAGACACTTCACATCAGCCTTCTTCAGAACAAAACCAGGGCTGGGTGGTACTTTTTTACAATATAAATATAAGACGGTTTGCTGGTAGAGTAGTGAGATCCATTTAAATTTTTATTCTTCTGGAAACTACTTGCATATTCCTTACACAGCCCATGGAAGCCTTTCTGGGCTGAGCTGCCAACCATCTGCTTTCAGAATAGCAGTGGAATACCATCAGGCAGAAATTGAGTCCCGGTCACATTTTCTGCTAGGTTATTGCTCTGAGCTGCGTGAAGCGGAATGGCACTGTCTCAAACCAGACCCCTGGGTTTACAAACCGCCGGCAGGCTATCGAGAAAGTTTAAAGACGAACGTGGCACCGTGACGACCCTCCCTAGTGCCCTGGAATAACAACGACCTCTGACCTTTTGTTGTCGGTCACATGACAGCAATAAAAAGCGGCTCAAAGTGGCTGTTTCTCCGGTGACGTGCTTCTAGTTTGAAGAGTGTCATTCCAAAAAAAAGAAAAGCCCAGAGGAATGCTCCATGCACTTCCAGAGCTGGAATCATCTCAGCTATCCCTGACAATGTCAGTTTCACTCACTATGAAAACCGTTTGACTTCCTGCTTCCAGGAGGGAGCGGGGTAATCTATTTGCCCCATGCAGCAAATCTGCCACCTGATAACAAGAGATTTGAGGTGGCTAAACAGAACCGTCTGACAAAGACGCAGTTTGGAGCAAAGTGCATTTCAGATTCTTCCTAAAGACGACATCATTTTTGGTGCAGCTGGTAATCAGTGAGCAGCCTGTGACAAAAGCATTCATAGTCTTTCCCATAATTTGGCATTATGTGGGTTGTTAGGAAATTCGAGAAGATTCACCAATCCCCATAATTGGTTCAGTATGTCCCTGAACACATAAATGTGGGTTTTCATGGACGTATTAATAGGGCGACTGAAAAAAAGCTAATAGCAGGAGCCACAAGGAATCGTGCTGGTTGGTTACATTCCATCACCCTGAAATGTATCTGTGGAATTCACTAGAAAGGATTGAGCTTCTGTGACTGTTCAATATGTTGTCCACTTTCTTCTGCGAAGCAGTTTTTTTTTTTTTTTTCGTTGAAAAGTCACATAAATCCATCATAAAAAATAGCGATGATTATATATCATGTAACAGCACATTATGTGCTGATGGATTTCGACCAATTCAGTTAAGCATGAAAGTGACTTCAAAAGGGAATATATCTCATTGAACAGTTTCGCTGAAACCTGTATTTCATGCCATTGAATAACTACCGCTGTGGCAACTGACCGCAAACTATTCTCAAAGGAATCCTTTTTGATGGAGCAGCCGCAGAACAAGTCGGCCGTGAACTGTTTCGCAGTTTCAAAAATGCGTGTAATGCTGATCGCACGAGGCAGTCAAGACAGCTGAAATCAGGGAGGAAGGTCGACAGGTTATAGTGTCTTTTAAAGGTCAGGCCTCTGCAGCCCAGGATGAGCACCTCATACGCCTCACACGCCTCACACGCCGCACACGCCGCACACACAGCGCAGCTCGCACTCCGACGTCAGACAGCAGAAGCTGAGTCGCAGGGAGCCCTCAGGCCATCCATCTTTCTTCTCTCTGGCCCTCTCTTTCTCAGCGAGCCGTGTCATGTCAGGCTTGCATTTCGCTGGCTTGTGTGAATCCTTGACTCGCTCCATGTGTGGACCTCGGCCACCTAACCGCGTCCCGGCGGCTACGGTCAGATCCAGGCCAGGAAAAGACTCCTCTGCGGAATCGGCGCTGCCGTAAATGAAAGTCAGCCGTCAAGACGACGGTGTTATGAATGGAATTCATCCAGAGAGCAAACGGCTGAGGACTGTCCATATCAAATCCAGGGTTCTAAAATGACCTTGAGTGTTTGATCTCGGACTCTGTAAATGCTTCTCTGTCCATATTTCGAGTCACTTAGACTAAGTGTCTGGAAGCAGGACTGGACTGGGATTAAAAATCTTCCCCCCTTAAATTATACTGAGTGGTGGGGTGGTCCCACAATAAATTTGGCCAGAACACAAACCCATGTGGAAAATGCCCAGTATGGCAGATGGTCCCGTTTGGAACTTATCTGATAAGCTACTTCAGCATTAAATGTCAATGCCAGACAATGCAATTGGGACAGACAGGTCTCCCCATATCTCCATAACACATAACACATTTTTAGTAAAACCTTTGATTTAAATATGATTATAAAATAGTATGTTATATGGATATATACCATATATCACAGAATTTTTGCATATTTAGCCTGATAATGACAAATATTGTGTGTGTGTGTGTGTGGGTGTATGTGTGTGTGTGTGTGCACACATGTGTGTATATATATTTAAACATATTAAATGTTGCATTAACATTGGGATTTTACTTGTCCTGTGTTTTAGAAAATAAATAATCATCTAATTTTATCTTCTGGATGCCTCTAGAATTCCTTAAGATGCTCCTCTTCCTTTTCTATAGCAGTGTCTTGACAGCATAATGGACGCTCTTAAAACATATTATTTTGAGGTTGACATACAGTTGCTGAGACGCCTCTATAGCAAGTGGGATGTAGCGACAGAGGTTGCCTACCTTTGAGACACAATAAAAAATAAATAAAAAATGCAATAAAAAAAAAAAACTAAAGATCTCTAATTTTCCACAACCTTGGTTTTGGAGGGAAAAAAAATCTTGATTTTTTCACTGCTGTTTTTTATTTCAGATTAACGTTTTTTTCTCCACCAAGGATCCACTGCATGCAGATGTTTTGATTATTGTTAGATGGCATCAAATCAATGGTAACTCATAGTCATATGGGCAGCATTGCTCTAGAGTCTAGAAATTTCCATTCTCTGTCCACATCTAATCTTACTGCATGTGATATGAGGAAAATTGTACATTGGTCCGCACATTCCTTCAGGTATAATTTCTTTGGCATTGTAATATAAACCAATCTGTCTACCATTGAGTCTGCGGACTCATTTCCAATCAGGGGCCAGGATTTCCTATCATCAAGACTCATGACAACCAGATAATGTAACAAGAACAGTCTCAATGGTGTTGATATGCAGACTAGTATTTAGATGTAGTTTTTAAATACCTATTTTACTAATTTAATCACACAAGTATTTAAAAACATATTTCTGTCATGTAGAGAGCCAACATGCAAGAATGTCATCACTACGTACAACAAAAACCTTGGAACTTCAAACCCTTACATTTATAACTTATTGTGTTTTTCTATAAACTGTTAAATAAGAATTAATACAGCAAGACACTAAGCATCAACACAATCACTCAGTCTGAAAATACCGGGCACCATTGCGCTCTACATGTGCACTGGAGAAACATCAGATCTCAAAGAAACACACTGACCCCGACGCAAATTGAACACACAACCTTCTGATCTGGAGTTAGACGCACTGCCATTGCACCACGAGGCCATGGGATTGACTTTGATTGAAATGTGACACTAACCTAGGGCTCAAATCTCTGACTAATATGTGCGTATAATGATATATCAGTGTGCTAGTGCCATTGTTGACCACTGTAGACCACTCTCTATAGTTTCTGACATTACAAGCCTTGGCATTTCAGAGATGCTCAGTAGTCTATAACAATTTAGCACTTATCAAAGTCACTCCAGTCTTCAACATGGCAATTACGAGAGGGGCGAGCTTCCTATGCCAGACCTTGAATGTTCTATTCTATTCTATTCATAACGTTTTGGCTCATCAGTCAAGCCTCACTGCGCGACAATTGCAGTGATTCAGACAGCTGCCAGGGGGCGCCATTGCACGCTGAGAAGGGGTCACTTACTTGTAGGTGTTCCTAACCTTCCTTTCACTGGGGAAGCCCATCATCCCACAGACCACCCGGGAGTTCCTGGGGCTCCATCCCTGGCTGCATATCTGCGTCCAGCTGTCCTGCAGCTTCACCTCCACGACTCCCTCTGTGACGGGCATCCGCTTCGGGCCCCCTTCTGCTAAGGGCCGCAGCCTCACCTCCTCAAAGTGGTTCTCGTCCACCTGCGTTTGGGCGGAGAGGGCAGGGATACTCCTGTGACCAGCCTGATAGGTCTCCTCCCACCCCGCAGCTTCAGCTCTGCTAATGCTCAGGGCGTGCAAACAAATCAAGAACAAGCAGCAGATCATCTGCACCAGAGAAACAGCTGGACACACCGACAAGAAAGAACCCGACTGCGATGGTCACGTAAGAGCCACAGTACAGATAAGAGAATATGATGTTGTTTCTTTTGTGATGTATGATATTATAAAAATGTTTATGAGTCAGTGAGTGAATGAGTGATTGTTTATTTGTAATGCGGAATGTCAGTTTAATATTGTTCGCCAGATGTCTTACGTCATGTGTTAAAGTAAGTGCCGTAAAATGACTGTAGTGCTGTATGAAACTAAGGGTGCAACAGCTTTTTGACCGTGGCTACAAACATATTGCCTCGATATTGAAAGAACTTTTAAGTTTTGTACTGTGGTATGTTTACTTACTGAAGAGTTTGGAAAGTTGAAAGGAGTCTCGCGTCAATTACTCTATTCTCCCACTAAGAAGAACACGGAATATTATGAACAGCACTAACAGGTTGCATTGAAAAACAAGTGATCTTTCCTTCTGTCTAGCTACCCATCCATTTTCCAGTACACGATCACTTCCTCTTTCCTCCCTAACAAATGACGCAGTGCAGCATCAAAATGAGATGGATGCACGGACCCCCAATGGGATACTAACACTACAGGAAGCAGTCGAAGCCTCAGCCCTGGAGTTGTGATGCTACAGTGTTGACCACTGCGCAACCACACAACCAACAAAAAAGACATTTAAAATGAAAGCAAAACTCAAAAGTACTTTGTCACTGGGACCTATTTCAGACTGAGTAGCTGCCGCTTAATTTAAAATGAATATATCATTTCAACAGTTGACCATATGACTCGGCAAAGAAGACTGCTGACGGGACACAGGCAGATAAGCGCTTGCTGTTAACACTGTTTATGGAGGGAGCGTTCGTCTCCGGCCCACTGCGGCTACATACCGAGTGGGGGCCAGCTAAAGGCTGATTCATAGCACCAGACTGTTTACATAGCAGCTGAAATGACTTTTCCAAGGTTTGTCTAACAACTGGCCCATAGCTAAGAGCCTTGAATGAACCCGTCCATTCAGGATTCTGCGGATGGGGGAGGGGATGCTGGCCAGTGGGATTTCTCGTCTGAGGTGGCAAAGGAACGGCAGAGGTACTGGCCACATCACCGGTCCACCCCCCAGCCCCCCGCCTGCCCCGGATTAGCGGCATTCCCACAACCCCTTATGAAACCTTTGCTTATGATCTAGTTAAATCAAAGCGCAGGATATGTCCCAGCTTCCCCTCCACCATTCCAGGGAATCTGGGAAGGAGGCAGAGAGCACAAATTGTTTCTGAACCGGCGACCAGAGAGAGACCTCTTTGTTGAGTGAAAAAAACAATCCGATATTGAAACTGGGAATAACATTAAAAATGTTTAACATGTATTACATTCCCTTTCAGGAAATAGAGGACACAGGGCACCCTGAACACACTCAAAATGGACACCTACGCGTTTATTAGCAGGAAGAAACCCACATATACACACTGAACACACAGATTTGGGGCTTGAACCACCAACTCAAGACATTTAAAGTAAACCATGACACCTACAGTGCCACCCTGAACTGAAGGAACGAATTTCATATAATGTGCTGAGAAAGTAATGGGACTTTTCAGTCACAGGAAAGGCCAAGCAGAGCAGTGTACAAGCACAGCGCTTTCTCCATTGATTTAGCACCTAAGATCTGCAGTCTGGTTATTCCATAAAAGGCAATCAAGAAGCATTAGAAAATTACGAACATAATCTACAGGTACACTTCAGAAGAGATCCACTGGGTTCACAGATATTCCTCAAGATACTGAAGTAGAACTCATTAAGAAATTAGCAATGCAGTTCAGAGTGCTGCAAACTCTATCCCATGCAGTGAGGAGTGGTGGTGGTGGTGGGGGGGGTTCCCCTTTATGAATTTTGGTGAGTGGGGGTGGGGGGAATTTTGCCAGCTGACAAACCAATCAGCCTACCGGTAAAATGCCTGGTATGCACGGTGGCCAGTCTGGGCCTGGTGCTCATGATCTTACACGTCCATGATGACCATCAATCTAAGGGGCCAACACTTCAAGACAAGGTGCGACTTTTAAGCTTCTGGTAGTTGTCATTATTTGTCACGAACAATTGAACAATTTGTTGCAAAAATGCTAAAGTAAAACATAAAACCAACATTTTACCAGTGTTGGGCATTTCAGGTCTAGAAGCTGCAAACCCAGACCAAGATTTTGTTTCTATCAACCAGCTGGGCATAAATACACAGAGGACTCAACTGGTTGGTTGAAACAAATTCTTGGTCTGGATTTGCAGATTCTGGACGTGAAATGCCCAACACTGCATTTTCCAATGGTTATCCATTGTAACAATTCAACCTCCATATCACACAGATTCATTTGCCAGCCCAATGGTAGCTGTTCTGATATCTACAGTGGAGACGAGTATCGCCACAGGTTTGCTAGCTAGCTTCAGCTCTCTGACCCCCCCCCCCCCCCACCTCGATGATGTTGGAGTCCACAAAGCCAGGCAGCCTCTCATCCTTGCAGATCACGCCAGCGTCCTCGTCGTGGGTGCAGTCGCTGTTTCCCCAGCCACGGGACCGGCAAAGCTCGATGCTCTTCTCGCTGCCGCCACACTGCACATTATCCAGCCAGATCTTCCCTGGACACGGTTTAAAGCCCCAGGGAGTAACACAGCAAGGCAGCCCAGGGACCCGTCAGTGATGTCATGGATTTTATCCATCGAAACAATTCATTCATTTTCTATTTTTGTTTTTGATTTAGCTATGCCTTGCATCACTCAATTGTACCTCCCACTGTTTGGTTTTGAATATTAACCCACAGTAAAAAAATTCACATGAATATGTGAACTGTCAAGATTAATTAATGATAAACAAGCATGGAATGTAACTAACACTTAGTTACTGGTTAATTAATGCATTAAGCATATACGGTAACACTTTACTTGAGGGGGCACAAATAACGGTAACACTTTACTTGAGGGGGCACAAGTAACTTAGTAACTCAGTTACTACTCAAGTACAAATCATGAGCAAATAT
>JAODKF010000018.1:1570311-1586910 GCA_026779585.1 Mormyrus proboscirostris
TAACACTTAGTTACTGGTTAATTAATACATTAAGTAAGAGTGCACTACTACAATATTTGTGCCCCCTCAAGTAAAGTCTTACCGCATATACTACGTTATTCTTGTCCCGTAGAGTAAAGTGTGACCCTACATACTTTTACAACCTGTCCTTCTAAAATTAATCAATGGTGTTAGTATGACACGTATGTCTTGGGCTGCCACTTAACCACTTGCCTGCCTACATTTCCCAGCATGCCTTTAGCCACCAATCAGCTCACCTGTCCCCTTGCCGTACTTGGCGCTGTGCGTCCAGCCTGTGGCGGTGACGAAGCCCAGCTGACGGCACAGCACGTGGGCATTGGCTATGGTGAAGTCGTCATCGCAGATGGTGCCCCACTCTCCCTTGTAGAAGATCTCCACGCGGCCCTCGTTGTGTTTGCGGGGGTAACCCGCCAGCCGGAACTTCAGGGTGCTGCCCTGAGGCGGCGCGGAGGGCGACACCTGGCCCAGGCAGACGGGTAGCCAAAAGGCCACAAGCACAGCTGTTCTGATGCCTGAAGGTTGCCTCCATCTCGGCTGCTTCATCTCCAGGCCAGTGACTAGCCGAAAAAGAAAAATAGCTTTTGCAAAAAGCCATTTTAAACACAACTGAGGGAGGTTTTTGAGATAATACCTCTGCCAACAGTACATATAACATACTGCACTAAGCGAAAGGGCTTCTTTTTAGGAACAGACAGAAAACGGGGCAGAGTAATTTTAAGATGTCACGACATTTCAACATAGGGTTGAGAAATATGACATACAAAGCAGCTTCAGATACCATTCCCGTGCTTATTTGGGTTGTATTAGCAGAGATACTGAGCATTCCCTTTGTGAAGGAGTTTCGTAGGAGGCTTGATAAAACATGTGGCCTTGTCCTGAAACGGATATTAACTTACTCTACGGGTTAATAAACCAAGAATGTGGGCTCACCACCCCTCTATTTTGCTTCACGCGCCCAGAACAATTATTATTCTCAATCCATTTACCAGTTTGTTTAATAAAAATGCCAATCCTACTGCAGGGTGAGCGCCCCTAATGGTCAAATCCTAGAATTACCGCTGCTCACCCTGAAAACCGGCTATTAAAACCAAATCAGCCAGATCAAAACCGGTGCAGCACGGCTGTGATTTTGAGGGTCCCACAAAGGTGTAGGTGGCCAGAGATCTTTACTGAAAAACATTAACAGGGCACCAGACACTCACTGTTCACTGACAATTATCTGAATACACTGCAGCTAACAGCTGTTTTCTGGAATGTTCTTCTGTGCTGTTAATAGTGGACAAACCAATGCCACATTGCTTCTAAATACTTGCTCAACTCAAGCTTCCATTATTCAAGGCTTACTCTCACATTAGATAACCATTGGGTAGCGTTCATCTGAAACCAGATCTCAAAATGTCCTAAGTAATCAGTTTCACAACAGTTCCATAAATCCAACATAATTCATTTTCCATAGCCGCTCACCCAAAGCAGGGTTAGAATTTGGTGATCAGTGGTTATTGTTGACATGCCACAGCACACAACAATGAAATCTGTCGCCTGCATTTAACCCATATGTGACATAACAGGGGGCAGCTAATTCAGCACCTGGGGAACAGTACCTTCACTCGGGGTAAAATGAAAATGGTAGATGAAAACGGAGCACAATGATAACGGTGCATCGCAGGACACATGGTCATAATCATACACTAAGGGCCATTCAGAGACGCCAATCTTCAAATGTGCGGGTCTTTGAACCGCAGGAGGGAAGGAGGTAATAAGCACAGAACCGCAAGCAGGAAACGCACCAACAATCGGAGGCCGCAACGCTACCCACTGAGCTAGGAAGCGGCCGGCATCGTGCAATGTAATTAGCGTAATCAGTCCCAGAAGCGGCTTTGCGAAATGCAAATATAACCGCCACGTTCGGGACTTTAAAAAACTTCTGGCAAGTCTGTATAAGAAGAAAGACTTAGGACTGGAGCGACACTCAGAGAAAAACCAGGTGTGTTGACACTGTAATCGCATTTCGTTATTTATTTCCACATGTTAAAGGAATCTGCTTTTTTGTCGTACGGATAATGCAGAAATCCAGATATGGTGAAAATTAAACAAAATGATAGGAGAAATGAAAAAACAAATGCCAGGTTTGTTGCTGTTGGCCATCAACATTACTCAATTTAAATACGTTAAAAACTGTAATGACGGTCTGATTACGTGTAATATAATAAAGAACCATTGAATGATACTGATTTGTAGTTTATTTGAGATTTGTAATGAGGGAAAGGGTAGCGTCATGTCTCTAAAAGGACTAATGAAAAGAGCACGTCACCTCCCAACGTAAATTAGAGACAATGAAATCAAAGCTCATTGAAAATATGTTGCCGTTTTATAGTATTCTTTAATTATAGGTGCTCCCCAAATAGTTACAGTCTTAACACTTGCATAAAATGATATTGATTAAAGTACGCCGCGCCACAATGTAAGCTGCGATTACAAATATACACACTAAGGGATAAAGTGTGTTTAGAACAAATCACGGATCGGTTTTACTATGACTCGCAAAGGATGGTTTTAATTAAACGTACCCAAGTTGGACACAAAAGCACATCCTAGACAACAGCTGCAGACGTGTGATGGTACAGAATACAGAACTACCCAAAAGCAGAGAAACTATACGGACATCTGGAAAACTTTACTTTAAAAAGTTTATTTTAAAAGGTGTTTTCATGCTTTTTATTATTTTCATATAACATGCAGAAAACGCTACACTTACCTCAATTGATTGGTCAGAAGGAAAAAAAATACCGTCGATCTAAATATAAAATAAGGAAGAACGCGGAGAAAAGTCGTGCAGTGTATTTGCTCTGCTGGTCCGGGTGCAACCCCTCGGGGGATCGTGGTTTCCCCGGATCTTTCGGTATCTTCTCTGGGTCTGACTGAGTCCTGGACGTCTGCACTGCTTACAAAGTGGGCGGCTTTACGGAGAAACACTACCCCTTTTCATCGGCCGGGAGGGCTTGGAACGCTCCTGGATATATAACTCATTAAACTCACATTCCTGTCAGAAATTAAACGGATTCACCTTTCACAAAATCTTCTCGTGCAAAATAATAATTTGCATGAAAACGAGTTTTACGACAGAAGTCACTAGCTGAATCATAGGCTTATCGAACGTTGCATGTCCTGTGTCTGTATCCTTTTTGCATGCTATGTATTTTCATGCGTATTGTATCGTCTCAGGGGGTGAGGCTCACACCCATAATTCGATACATACTCTCCTATGAAACCCAATAGAGACTGCAGATGTTTCCTGCTAAACTACTGAATTCATCCATCCATCTTCCAATAGCCTATGAAGTGGGTGAGCCTGGAGCCTGTCCCATAGTGGTCGATGCAGCGAAACAACTCATAGTATGACTAACTAAATGTTTTCTATACTTACAATTACACTATGGGAGTATGATGATATCATACTTCTTTCATTTTATCTATGCTTTTTATTTCCTTGATTGTTCCGAAGAGACAACTACAGGACAACTGGTTCGCCATTTAACGCAATAACGTATCTATGACGACTAAAAACTCGTCAACTTTTACGTATTTTTCACGTTAACACAACGTAGAAGGTGGTTGTATTAACGATGACTCGCCAGTAGGCGGCTACCGGGAACAGTGCCATCCATCCATCCATCCATTTTCCAACCCGCTTAATCCTACTGGGTCGCGGGGGGTCCGGAGCCTATCCCGGAAGCAACGGGCACGAGGCAGGGAACAACCCTGGACAGGGGGCCAGCCCATCGCAGGGCACACTCACACACCATTCACACACACATGCACTCCTATGGGCAATTTACCAACTCCAATTAGCCTCAGCATGTCTTTGGACTGTGGGGGGAAACCAGAGTCCGGGAACAGTGCGTTAGGAGTATTACATATTGATGTGGACGAGGCTATGGCCGTTGTAATTTAATTTTTTGTGATGTTTAATATATCTGTATCCCATTTAAATTCGAAATTCATGGACCATTGGACAATTCATTAACAAACTTGCACCTTATTACCGATGGTGATTTAAATGGGGTCAGCTGAGCGTATTTTGCCAAAATTCCCTGTCTTTAATATACCTTATGAAGAATTCCCCCTTCGGGATCATTAAAGTTGCACGTGTTGGCTTTGCTCCATGGAGTCTAGGGGATTTTAGTGTCTACCTATGAGGGCTGGCCCAGCCTTTTCCAACCTGCTTTTCCAACCTGCTTGCCATGGAGAGCATCCTCAGCTACTCCATCTCAGCATGGTACATGCCGGCTGCAGAGTGCAGAGAGGGGAGCCCTGCAGGAGGTCATCTGACAGGTACAGCAGCCCGTGCCTCAGCGGGGAGACCACCATCTCCAGCAATCCCACACACCCCAGTGCGTCATCCTCCTGGCCTCTAGTAGGCGCTACAGGAGAACCAAAGCCCACACTATCCAGATGAGGTTCAGTTTCCATCCAAAAGCCATTGGCAATCTAAATCAGGCAATCGGCCAATTCTGCCAAGACTCACTCACAGTACCGGTCATTATTCATTACATCATGGACTGTACATACTTAGCTCACAGTTAATATTCATCTCATACTGTACATTACTCACCACTATTGGACTGCAAGCACTTTATATGATTTATCCATTGCACCTTAACATGGAACCATATTGCTGCTGTATACATGGCCAGACACACACGCATTCCAGCACATTCCACGTTCTATACCTGTGCATTTTGTGTAAACGTGTAAATGTTTCTGAGGTAGTATTTACTCTTGTAATTCTAGGAACCACACACTGAACCTCATTGTACAGCAATAAAAGCTTCTCTCAACTTTTAATCAACCCAGAGGTTAAAAAAAATTAAAAAATTCTGTGGACCTCATGTTTACAAAAGATCTGAAACGACCCCCCAGCAGAATAAGAGGCTAGAGGATGGATGGATAGACGGATGGATGATGGCGTATAAAAAGGTTCTTTGGCAAATAACACTAAAATGTTTAAAAATCTATTGAGAATGATTACAGCATTTAAACACTGTGGAAATGCCAATGAATAACAGTGTTTTTGGGTTGCTGTAAATAGGATTGAAGCAAGTCATTTTTAGTGCAGAATCATGTCTGACTGGAATGGAATCGGAATTTCCCAAACTACCTTGCTGTTTCCCCAGTGATTTCGAAGGTCACATATTAAATTAAAAACTCCATCTACATGCATTTAAAGAGCTGAACATGTAAATCAAATCTGAATTTAACACTTTTAATTTGCAAGAAATTCAACTCACAAAATATATTGCATTTGGGAAACTATAACAGGTAAAAAGAATGACAATGTTAAATTCAGCTGCTGCTGACGGCACCCCCTATTGGCAGTTTACTGTAACAGCACCACTTGCTCCCAGTGAAATAATATGAAGGCAGTAAAAGACCGTCTGCAGTGAAGAACAGATTCCATATAAATGACTCGTCAAAAACATTTACTTCCTCAGCAATCAATGACATCATCACGCAGAGCCTTTGTTTCATTGAGCTTGATCTCGTTGATCAGTTTCTTCCATTCTGCGCTTACCGAATCAGATGACAGTGACTGTAAGGTTACCTTTAAAACATCGTATATCATTACACAGAGATGCCCCACCGATCTTTTCACCCAAAGTCCAGCTTTCTGAGCATCGACGTCAGATCGGATAATCTCACCGTCGGGTCACGTGTCACATTTACGTTGCCTTCTACATTCTGAATGTGATCCCTTTGGTTACAAATCCATGTTCCACAGCTTCCCCCAAACCTCTGCTACCCAGAGACAAGACAGAAAAAGGGACCAGACCACATCATGGAAAGTGTGGACACAACCAAATCAATCCATTTGCTTTGGTTAGTGGAGGTTCCCAAATTAAAATAAAAAAAGAATCTAAAAAATATACGCACATTTTCAAATGTCAGAACGAAAATGTAGACTATAAGAGAAATGCTACAGATTTCTCAGTCTATACATGCCCTTGTCTGCCCTCAGCAGTTGAGTATTTATTTAAGCATGTGTGAGGCAACTGGACCCAGAGTGTCTGTATATAATATGTGAGGAGATGGGGCACCGGCCTACTCTCCAGAGTGGACCTGCTCGTGAATCTTGAGGTCCTTTTGGGAAAAGTAGGCCTTGTTGCAATGAGTGCAGGGGTAGGGCCGTTTGCCCAGATGCACCTGCTGCTGGTGTGTCCTCAAGTTGCCCCGCTTGGTGAATCGCTTGCCGCATTCGGGGCAAGGAAAGGGCCGCTTGCCCTGGTGCACCTGCCTCTGGTGAGCCCGCAGGTTGCCCTTCTGGGCGAACCTCATGCCGCACTGGCCACAGCTGAAGGGCCGCTCGCCCGTGTGCACGCGGATGTGCATGTCCAGGTGCGAGGGGCTGATGAAGCCCTTATTGCAGAGGGCGCACGAGTACGGTCTGTCCGTGGTGGCGCTGAGTACAGACCGCCTCTTCCGCTTGCTCTGAGGCTCTGCCTTTTGCTGTGAGGGTACGAGCTGCACCTCAGAGCCGTCGGCCAATCCCGTCGCGCGCGGGACCCTGTGGCCAGGAGGTAGGCGGGGCTGAAACTGGTCTGGGGTCACAACGGAATGGGGCTGGAGGGCGTCCGGTGCCGAGCGGCTCGGCTGCCTGCAGACCGTCCGAAGCGTCCGGGAGATGTTTTGGGACCCCTCCCCTACTGAACCGCCCGGCTCTCGCCCCCCTGCCATCGCGCCACAGGTCACCGTTCTCCTGTCACGGCCCAGGCCGTTGAATCCCTGCAAGCAGTACTCTGTCCCAAGAGCACCAGGCCGCCGTGGAGCGCCCCCTATCCCAGGCGCGGAGAAACACGACGACGCAGTCTGGTCCCTGATAGGCTGAGGCCTAAACCAGCTGTTTTCCTGTCCGGCACCTAAGAGGGTAAACAAAAGTAACATGGGATTGATCCAACAACCAACCGGCGTGCCCTGGGTTTAACTCCCAAACAAACATATACTGGACATACTGCTCAGCCTGGCACAGTGAAATAGCACATTTATTATAACTTCTGCTTATTAAGCGCTAACACCAAGTCCTTCAGAAATACCCCTGATGAGTGACATACCTCATCATACAGCTTTTTCTTTGCCAATAGTTAAACATTATATTAAATTATAGGGCTGCCTGATGTCATTTTCTGGTGCTAAATGGACATTCACTTATGCCCACAGTTTGATAAGATGATTAAGTAGTACGCCTAAAATATTTACGCGATGCGTACTTTGACACCCAAAACTTAGTAATCTGTATAAATTTGTCGCATCCCGATGCTTATTAAATTCGGTTAGCGGAGCACGCTACCTGCTACCGTTTTGGTGAACCATAAGACATAAGGATACGCTGAGTTTATACAGATTACTACTGTAACTGGGGCATCACAATTAACATTTTAGGCGAACGACTAATCTGCTCACCAAACTGTGGGCATAAGCACCAAAAAGACAGCGTCCACACAAATGCTCACGCTCATCGTGTAAAGCTCTGGTGAATATCGCACGCGTGCAATTTAAATACAATGTGATATTGTGCAACCCAATTTTCCAGATGCTTGGCTTGGTGTGTGCCACTGCGGGCCCGGAGGCTATTCCATCACTCCGGATGGGATGCCAGCTCATTGCTGGGCACGTTATCACTATCAATAAATTTAAACACCTGCAAATTACAAATACATGATATAAACATCCAGACACACATACAAATTACACACGTCAAAATATCTGGTATACTACAGATAATGGATTCAGACGTCAGGTTCCTTCCAAGCATCTTCCACATGTTCATCCTCAGCATCCCTCACCATCTCCAGGCGCTGGGCTCTTGAAGCCCTGCACCCCTGGACTGGACCTCCCTGGTCTTCGGCTCTCCACCGGGTGTGGTTTCATGTCCGGTTCCACCAGCTGCGCCGGAAGGCAGAACTTTATTAAATCACTGCCATTAAATCATTAAATCATTTCCAAAGAATATAAAGACCCATACGGAAATTTAAGCTTCCTTAGAATTTTGTAAGGAAATGCATGTAGCTTTTATTGTTGAAATAATCTGATAATGGAAACCTTGTTAAGCATCCCTTAAGCACCCCCTGAAAACACAGACCTCCTCTTTGACGATAATGGTGACCACCTCAGGACCAGCTTGTTCAAATATGCCCGACTCCTCGTCTTTGACCCTGCGGGGCAGCTTGGGGGCGTCCTGCATGCTCCCCCCTAATCGAGGGAGGGAATCTTCAGCTCCCAGGGACCTTCCACCCTTATTCTCTAAAGACAGAGACAACACAAGGAACAGATTAAGGCCAAACATACACAGCGGTCACCAGATCTCCGGGATGCGACTGTAGCAGGGTCGATTACCTGCTTCGTCTGAAATGTCTTAGCCCCACCCGTTCAGCGTGCCCTTAATTACTGCGGTCCATATAACGAGGGCAATGTGACGCCACACAGCGTGTGCTCAGTGATGGAGTGACCGCTTCCATCAGCCGCTTCCGGCGGGTCGGGTAATTCTCGTGCCTGGCGCCATCATTTGGCTGCCGATGCTGCAGCGTGAACAGCAGGTCCGTAGTGTCACTTTCAGCCCGGTGAGGCGTCATATACCCGGAATTCAGGGTTGCCAACGTTGGTCAGCTGGCTGGCATGAGATTTTCAATTCAAGCCAAGCCTGCACACACATGCACACGCATTTACGTGTATGTAAGAGTTTTATTACCTTGTAAAAAGTCTGTAGGGTTTGAAAAGTACCCCAATGCTTTGTAGCTAATTTTATATATAAATATATATTTGCCGCAAGATTTCTCGCGCGAGTGTCACCCCTGCGTGCTCCTCGATGGGTGGTCATGTATTCCACCTTAGAACTGCTTCTCCCCACTCGTTGCTGGATTGTCAGCTGTTGTTGAGGTATAACTGTCTTAAGACAATCTATGGCTGGTGTGCTACAGCGGCAGGATAGATAAGGCACCGTTTATGCGGTTTATTAGTTTTGAGCTGCTGTTGTATGAATAATCTGTTCTAACTCAAGACACATTTTTACTTCCATGTTCCACTTTTTGGTTGTTTTATTGTTGTTATCAATTTTATCTTCACTGCCAGTTGCCTAGTAGCTGGGTTGTGAGGCTGGGGGGTTGGTCAGACACCATTAAATTGTAGTGCAGTGTCCTAAGTGTCCAATAAAGAAACTGTTGTTTTTTGGGGGTGGGGGTGGGTGTGTGCGCGCACAGAACACGTGCATGGCCCCTTGGTAATCACACCTCCCTGCTGGTCAGATCCAGGTTGTTACCCGTTTTTTTCCCCTTGTGTCTGGATCAAGGTGAGCCGTTAAGGCTGGGCCAAGTTTCTTGTTTTATATAACCGTCTTCCTCTATAGAATCACGCTGCACTTATAAATTATATTGTGTACCTGCAGACACGACTCTGCCCGTCTTAGTGAACGAACCTGTGTGACCCCTTGTGTGAGGGTAATGGGGGGCATTTCCCCGGGTGCCATAGTCGAACTAGTCGCATCCACGATTTTACCCCCCCGCCCCCCGGTCCACAATGTGGTGCTTTCCTACGAGCAAATAATTTCTACAATACCCACTGAAGCAAAATAAAGTTTTTTAAAGCTACCAATTCTAGTTCAAATGTATATGCATATCTTAATTTTATTTGTGACAGGCATATGATATGCCATTTTTGATGTGTGATCGTGCATTAGACAATCCCTTTGCATCATTTGCTAAAAGCACTTTCTAACATCAGCATTACCCACCGCTTCCCTGTTCCGGCACTGCCGTTTCTGGGTCCGCATTAGAGAATCGAACCGGACCGCTGATGTCCGGAGCCCGGCTCGCTCTCCTATCCTGTATCTGCTTCTCGGACGCCTCCAGCCGGCGCTTCAGGGTCTCCACTTCGGTGTGGCTCCGGGCGATTTCCAGCCGGAGCTCGGAGACGCTGCTCTCGAAGATGCGCGTTATCTCCAGCGCCGCGGCTCCCAGGAGCGCCTCCATCACCGCCGAGATGCGGCTGCTGAAGGTCCTGCCAGGCACGGAGTCCGACA
The DNA here is from genome assembly GCA_026779585.1 of Mormyrus proboscirostris. Taxonomy (NCBI): domain Eukaryota; kingdom Metazoa; phylum Chordata; class Actinopteri; order Osteoglossiformes; family Mormyridae; genus Mormyrus; species Mormyrus proboscirostris. The sequence continues at coordinate 1,580,399 of JAODKF010000018.1, forward strand.
TGCTTTAGAACCAGGGAGATGAGGGGCAGGGCACAACCACCTTATAAACACACACTGACTAATGCTGCATATTTCCTGGTCTTAGGAGTGAAAACTCTGCGCATGCAAAAGGCGAGAATCAAGAATTTGAAGCTTCATAACTGGAGGTGTAATCACGGCTGCGAGTACCAAACAATATTTACAACACAACATCAGCGTATGAAAAGAGTCTCTTCTACTTGCTTTTCTTCGCCGGTTAGTTTATTTTCCGGCTCGATTAGAGGAGCGCATATCGCCCCCTAGTGCCTTGGAAGAGGGAATAATGCCGTGACACTAACGCTTACACAAGAAATCTTACGGCAAATCTATATTAATTCATTATAAACCTAAAATTAGCTACAAAAGCATTGGGGCAGTTTGCAAATCCTACAGACTATTTACAAGGTAATACGTGTATGTACCGTTAAATACATGTAAATGCGTGTGCAGACTTGTCTCGAATTAAAAATCTCACTCCATCCGGCTGACCAACGTTGGCAGCCCAGAATGCCAGGTGTATCACACTTTAATAACAGGCTGAAAGGGATATTAATCATAACTGCAGTTTATACACAGTGTTAAAACCCAGAGATACTTCATTCAGCCTCACTGTGGCATAGATGTAGCGCATTCATGGCATCCTTGTTAGGTAGCGTATCTAAAATAAGCTGTGCAACTTCCATTCTTCGGAGGAAATGAAAAAGTTTTAATGTTAATGGTAAAATATTGTCTCTGTCGATTGTTTTTCAAACCAAAATATTTCTGGCTATAAGCTGCAATATGCTTTGTTGCTTGCGAATGGTATTATTAGAATTTAGTGATTCATTGCCATACCACAGTGCACAACAACAAACTGTGTTATCTGCATTTAACCCATATACGACATAGCAGGGGGCAGCTAATTAAGCACCCAGGGGGCAGTGCCTGGGGGTGGTACCTTGCTTAGGGTATCTCAGTGGTGCCTTGCCTGTCAGGGATTCGAACCTGCAATCTTTCAATTACGCACCCTTAACCATTAAGCCGCCACTGCTAAGTAGAAAACCCAAGTACCACTTTACACCATGGATTCTACACATGTGCTATGAGCAAATCAATTCACTGATTAATTTGGTACCTCTGAAGTACATCCTTGACATAAATTTGTCGACGTGTTATTTGCCTCACTTGTATAGCACTTTGGCATTTGCCGAACAACTTTTTAAAGTAATTTGCCTTAAATGTCTTCTATAAAAATACTATAGCAATTTGTGGGACAGTGGATGGGAACAAAGCAAACTAAAAAGTGCAGGTGTTTGGCAGGGTAATCGCGTGGAACATCAATGCAAATGCAGGTCATAGACATTTTGTCACATTCCAGTTTCCCCATTTATTTTTTTGGGTCAGAAGTAACTTACAAAGGCTTAACACTAAAACTATATGTTCCAAAACCCTGAAGTTAATAATAAAACAAAGTTGGTTTGTTGTTTTTTTTTTTTTTTTAAAAAAAAGGGCTTTAAGTACAGTTGTTTTCATTTGATCAAGTTAAACTGTAACAGCAGGTGTCTACAATAAGTAAAATGTATATTTAACCTTTTAGGAAGACTCCAGAACCAGAAAAACATAGTCTATCGGGCATGAATTTGCTGATGTCTTCGCAATTCGCCATTTGTCGAGAACCGTTTTCCGCAATCTTTGCAGCTGTGCGGCCGGTCGCCAGAGTGGATCAACCTGTGCTTCTTCAGATGACTCAGCTGACTGAAGCTCTTGCCGCACTGAGAGCAGCTGAAGGGTTTCTCCCCTGTGTGATATATCTGGTGCGACTTTAAATTGCACAGGTACGTGAAGCTCTTGCCGCACTGCGTGCAGCTGAATGGCCGCTCTCCTGTGTGGCTCTGCAGATGCACTTTCAGGTGGCACATATAAACAAAACCCTTCCCACACTGCGTGCAAGTGTAGGACTTTTTCCCGGTGTGGTACCGCTGGTGGTCTTTGAGGTTTCTTAGCAGAGTGAAACTCTTTCCACAGTGTAAACAGCTGAATGATTTCTCTTCAGCTGAAGAGGGCTGGGGGATACCGGTGTTTCCTGAGAACCCTATATCGCACGTGAAACCCTCCATGTCATTTGAGGAGTCAGAGTTTACCGGCATGCTTCTCCCATTATCGGCCGTCTGGAGGGTTTCTGCGCTGCTCTGAAGCTCGACACGCTCCGCAGCTGTGTTTCTGGCCTTTACCGAGCACAGTTTCTGAAGCCATGGTGCGTTCCCCACTGGCGCTACGCAGGGGAAGCGAATCTGCAGCAGTCTTTGTCCGATCTCTCTGTTCTGGTCGTGCTGCGAGTGTGCTGCCGCCGCTAGCCTGGCCTCGTCGCCCCACATGGACTGTATTTCAACTTCGTCTTTAACAGAAACCGAATCGGCACAGTCTAGTTTCCCAGTGGGAGCTCTCAATGAGGAGAGATGCTGATTAGCATGCTCCAGGGACGACTGAGACCCTGAGTCCTGTTCTGCAAGCGGAGGTAAACCTAGCCTTTCCGTCACTGTGTTCGGGTCACCCGGGGCAAACGCAGCATGCTGTCGACTGAAGCTTTCTCTCGCGACAAAATCGAAACCCTGGCGGCCGATCCTTCCCGCTGCCTGTTCACTGTCATTTTCCGCTGGATCGAGCCTCTGAGGGTCTTCCTCATGGGCTTCCTCCAAGCCAGGCTCCTCCCTTTGAGCTTCAGCGGGAGACCTGCTGTGTCTCTGACTGTCAGCAGTGCCTTGCACAGGGGAGAGCTCTGTGTCAGCACAGAGATTCTGGCTCGCTACTCCTGTGCAGTCCGATTCCCTGGAGCTACTGTACAAGCAGGTCAAATACGCAGGATCATCTCCTGGTGGAGAAAAGGCAAGATTACAGCTTTAAGTTAAATGGATTCCTGCTTGGAAACACATTTTGCTGTTATTATGGGTCCTGAAATAACTGGAACTTGTAACCTTTACATTGTATTGTCATTCTAATGAACTTTAAGTTAATCGTAGCTGAATAATAATAGCAATAATGATAATAATTTTATTTGTACAGCACCTTTCACACAATTGAATGCGACCTAAAGTGTTTCACAGACAACGAAAATATAAAATTAAGTAAAAAATAAAGAATAAAATTAAACAAGAGCACACAATCTGAAAAAGAAATATAAATAAGTAATGAAATAAAACACAATTATATAAAAAATATATGGTTACAAAATATTTAGAAAAAAAGTTTCAGCGGCAGAGAGAATATGAGAAATGCTATGAATACCAAAGTCAAGCACCATTTAAAACTCATTAAGCTTGGTTAATACTTTTTTGTTCAGGTCCATCTTTTATGAACTCGCTGGATCGTTGACTATCTCCAAACTGTCTTATTCATATCAAAAGAATGTAAGACAATTCTCACGGCACTTACCCTCCAAACACGCCTTGTAACCTTCTTGGTTAGCACAACTAGCCTCTTTGTCATGCTCATTTTTGCAAGTGAACTCAAAACCATCCGCATCCATATGTGTGGGCTGTAACGCAAGAAAATAAGCAAGGCTAAACGTCTGACACAAACGGCTGAATGATGGATCTGAATTTATAACTGATGTATAGATGCCATTTACAGTTTGTGGGGCAGCATCCAGGCACCTGGCTGGTCTGCATGCGGTTACTTCTGCCGTAACCCCAGCAGATGCTGTATCCAGGGCAGCCCAAGGGCAGACGACGTGGTTTACCTTTCCGTCTTTTACGTCAAACCACTCCTCAACATCTTTAGAAAAAGACCAACAACCAAACCATCAGAATTTTCACAGCAGCAAGAGTGAGTCGGACGGAGAGTTTGGATCCATTGAGGGGTCTTTAAAAATAAGGGCAGGTTCTGTGAGCGTCAATTAGGCAGTAGCTGCAAGCATTTTAATCTGCGCTCACCTGACTGTGTTTCCGCAGCTTTGGGAATTGCCTGCTTCCTGAAAACCTCGGCTTTGCTGTAATCCGTGTGCTTCAGCATCAAAAGCTCCTCTTGCTCTCTCCACTTCTTCTCAGAGGTCTGCAATCTCTCCATCAGAGCCTTTATCTCTAGCCTACTCTGCAACAGCTCCTCCAGGAAGCTATCCTCAACCAGTTTAGTGATATCATGGATGGCCCCTTTAAGGACTGTCTCCATAATGCCTGTCAGCTGAGATTGAAAGTGTAGTATGCACTCCGACATTCTGCCACTGTCTTAATCTGTGGTCCGGGGTTTATTGCTGCTGTCCAACAGTTAAGACCCAGGTTCAGCGATAGGTCAGCGATTATAAGCCTAATAGCCGTAAGCTTCACCTAGATTTGGATCAGGAATGCTCCTTTTTGCAAGAACATGACTAAGAGAAAAAAAGTAATTAAGAAAAAATATCAGCATAGTAACATACTATCATTAATCATATACTTTTATAATTACCCGAACAACGATCAACTTCTTTTACATAAAGAACTACACTGATGCAATATTAATGATTGCTATACTAATAATAAAATCCTGGCAAAATACTGGTGGGAGCTTTAAAGTTAATAATATATTCCCATGTAAACTAAGTTGTTATAGATCTAGTGTTATTGGTCTAGGCTATTTACACCCCTTTACGAAAAGCACTGACTTCCAAGAGAGCAGCAACTGTTTTATAGATACCATTCGTTATTTATAACTAGAGCTATGCAAAATAACTGTTTGGTATCGATCTGACATCGCATTGTATTGGGATAGCTCACTCTAATTGCAGATATTAATGCTCGATATAAAACGTGCAGCTAGTTAGCTAATATTACTATCAGATTCATTGTCGGCTGTCAGGGTCAGAGTGTAAAAGTGCTACGTACAAGTAAGGTTTAGTACTGCAGCTTTATCTTCTAAAAATCTCCTTTTACCGGTAATATAACAAATGTAATTAAGAAATTCCACTCGGCAGATGTGCAAACGCGCTAAGGCATGTTTTATCTAGATAAAGTTATTTTACTCCCTGCTCGCGATCCGCTTCCCTATCAATAAAATACCATAATGACTATGTGTCGAAACATCAAACTACGCTATACGGAAAACGCACAGGCCCAAAAAAGACGGACGAAAAATGCGAAGGTATAGCTTGTGGGGCTTTACCGCGATGCAAAATATTTAAAGGCAAAATTAGCGATGGTCCTTCCAGGTTCCAAGCATCTATTTTTTTTCTTCCACACTATATATCCAGACTATATGCTAGACTAAAATGTGCAGGGGTTTGAAACAACAAATATTAACCCTGTCAAGAAGTTCGTGGCACGAATCCTCTCCAGTTTCATAATATTTATTTACAAAGAGCGACTTTATGTAAGCGAAGGGCTTTGTTTCTGGAAATAAATGAAACTTTAGTTTAGCAACTAATTTTAACCGGCATAATCGCATTCTTTGGACAAGTCATTCCAGTGATATATAGATGTCAGTGCATTAGATTATACAATAAAATCGTCAATACTAAAGAAACATACATATAATTCATTTATTCTTCGTAGACTGCTTAAAGGAGCAACACGTGCTTGTTTCGTATTTCCCGGTACAAGAGTATAAACCTACATACAGCACAACACACACAAAGATTCACAAAAAAATCCAAGAAACACGAATTAAATTGCTAATAGCATTGTTTTGGGTGAGGTATACAGCTGATAGCCAAAATAGAACGGCGGTATGCATCTCATTTCAATGCAGAAAAAGAAACCTGTTTCTATGATTACGAAAATAAGTTATTAGTAGACACATACTCAAATTAATCAAAGAACAGAAAAGCATCTATTTCAAACAGTCTTTATCAAGTGGAAAACAGCAACATCATCATCAAACACTAATATCCTTACTCATATATTCGTCGTGACTGTCATGAGGTTTCAGCTAAGTACAACAAACAAGAACATATGACTGGACAGCAAGAATAATATGTTTATTATACAGACAGGGCAAGGGTAGAACTGAGGACAATACAAAACATACATAAGCACGAAATCCTTAGTTGGAACAATGAACAACTTTGGGAGTGATGTTTTAAAGGTGTACCGAGAACCGAAGCACTGGGAGATTTCAGGCCTTGGGATTCGTTTCGGCTTGGATTTCCAGAGTTACTGGCCACACCAATGCACAACATGCCATTTTACAGACTATAACTGGCAGATAACCGACTATAACCAATTAACATGAATAAACCTGGTAATTTAGCTCTCCTCATCACCCTCCAAACCCACCTGATACAAACAACTGATGTGAACCTGCTATTAATAATTAATATGAAAGCATCTGTTATTACCCTGTTGTCACATGCATGACGGCCATTTCCTGTGAATATTTACTGCAATGGTGTGCTTCGTGTTTCCAAAAAGAAGTGAAAAATGACAATAGTCATAAAACTGGCGTATCAGGCAGTCACACAGTAAAATTACTGTTTAAAAAAGTTTGCCCCCCCCCCACCCCGACACAAAGGCAGATAACAAGTAAAATAACACGTCTGAACCCCCCCC
>JAODKF010000018.1:1591737-1617103 GCA_026779585.1 Mormyrus proboscirostris
ACTCAAACATATAAATGGTATCATGATTGTGCACTTTCCTCACCTGCAAAATACACCACAAAACAGTCAAAATGAGCGTTCTGACTGCTGTCCCGTATACTCTGCTCACACTAGCTCCACTTTCTGCTATGCACATAGAATCGCTACTGTCACCTATTAGCAAAAGTGAATATCGCTCGACTGGTAATTTAACTACAAGCAGGTGAGTATCCTCCAGTTCTATGAGAGCCATCAAGCATCCAAAATACGAACCAAAAAAACAATGCAACAATAGTAGGCAGGGATACAACACATAACAATGGACATAATATACCAAAATAAATGTCCAGGGCGCCACATATGCAGGTTAAAGGTATGGTTTATTTCTGTAAAAATTAAAGTAGATTCTTGTTTTTAATATGGTTATGATCTACTGTGAATAATACAGGATGAATAAGCATGTGTAACAGCCTTGTTCTGTAAATAATATGTAGACTTACCGTTTAGCAATTAACTGTAATATACCTTTAATTTAGCAAGTTTCAGATTTTTTTACAGTAAAATACTGCATTTATAAAATAATTATACAGTAAAAATTATGAAATAATCCTGTAATTTACAAACAGTATTTCACTGTTAATGTAACAGTGATTTAATATTTTTTAAAATACAGTTTTATACCTTCGATATTATACAGTATTTCACCGTTAAAATCACAGCCATTTTTTACAGTGTGTGAGGTTGTTTATCAGAGTGGGAGGTGAGCAGGGAACCATCCTGTCACCCTTCCGATTCAGTTTCTACACAACAGACAGCAGCTTCCGCCATCTACACTGGCAAAGAATACATACAGACTACATACAGGCTGCAGGGTTACAGTACATATAGATGGTGGAAGTGTCTCGGTGATTTAAGAATAATTTTTTGACTCTGAACTACAGCAAAACCGTATCCATGTGTTTATGATCAGACAAAATCTGTAATAACTTAATTGTTGTCATTCACCACAGACAAATTGAAAAAGTGGATGAGTTTAAATATCTGGGTGTTTTTTTGGATTCTCATCTTAAATTTGAGTCTCACACCAGGAAAGTGCCCAGAACCATTAAGACCAACCTCAACTGCTTCCGTCTGATGAGACCATATTTACCTATAAATGCTGCCCAGTTGTACCTGCACGCCATGATTCTGTCTCACCTCTCATACTGTGTGATCGTTTGGAGCCAAAGCAACTCAATCCACTTTAAAACCAGTGATGTGTTTCCAGTGATGTGTTTGTACAAACAAACCGATACCACTGTAAAATACAGGAGAAGTACAATCTCCTAAATTTCGGCAATTTTATAAACTTCTTTTTAATAAAACTGACATTTAAATGCCTCAATTATCTTGTCCCAGAGTTGGTGAGCAGAATGATTGTCAACAGCACAGGAGCCCCAACAAGAGGAGCAGCTAATGGAGACTGTAAACCAGCAAAAAACATCATTTGGTCAATCCTCGTTCTCATTTAGAGGACCTCAGATTTGGAATAATCTACCATCAGGGATAAAACTGTTAACAAATGTTAGGGTTTTTAACTCCTAGGTAAAAAAAATGGCTGAAACAAAAACAAATCTGTGAACACTGATGTTTTATATTAGTTATATTAATTAATTTGCTGGTTATATTATAGTCATTAAAAGTCCAACCAAGGACAAGGTTTGCAAATTAGCCTCTAGCTAGAAAACCTGTGTACAAACCAACGATTGCATTGTTCTTACATGTAACATTCTTTTTGTGCTGTTTTTGCTCAATGCATTTCTGCTCGCTGCCATCAGATGACACAATGCCTGCACCTCCTCTCACTGTGGCCGCCACATACCCAGGCACCAGTGATTTGGAACCCAGACACACCAGGGCATTTTTATTCATACATTATATGCATCACCCACATCTATTCCGTGACTCTTCAGAGTTACAGTAAAAATTATCTTGTGCATCTTATTCCTCTTCTGGTTTTTCTTGTACTGGCATCGCCAGATTAAGAACCTAACTTAGACAACTCATACTGAACTCAGTGATCTGCCATAAAGCTTATTGTATAAAAAAAAACATTGAGTTAAACACAATGGTTTGTAATAATGAACGCACACACTACTACGCTCATGATAACATTCCCGTCTTTAGCCTTTCACTGTTTAGCCATTCCTTGGCTTGAGGCGCAGTACGGCATGCAGTTATTTTAATATTACTATATAGTTATGTGCTGTATTATTTTTCCAACTTGCCTACAAATTTGACTCACAGACATACTTAAGCAATAGATCTTTTTTGTAACCTGGGGGCCTCCTGCTTTTTATTGACTCTGTGTTTGATGTTGCCACTGTCTGCACACTGATCCAACTCCCTTACTCATTTTGTTGATTTTTTTACATTTTCGAATTTTCTTGTCTGGGGCACATTTCCCGCATGGTTGGTTATCAAACCAGGCACTGCACAAAAATAAAACACTCCAAATAAAATGGGGGGATTTTCACTTTATTTTCCCATGTCACCATATGGCATGTTGGTTTAAGCATCACGGTCTAAAAAGCAAACTACCATAGATCCTGATGTAAATGTAACCACCAGATTTAATCAGGAAGGAGAAATGGCGAATTCTAAACTCAAACTCTAAACAGGATATTTAGATTGATTGTTATTCACAGGCAGCATTGGCGTTCAGCCGAAGGTTGTGCTATTCCAGGCCACATTTGCAGCATCCATGTCCACAAAGTTCACGTAGACCCTGAAGGGGACAGTGCACCAGGAGTGATTACATTACTTGTATTGTTTAAAATTGGCTTAACGTGAACTATATGATAAGCCCAGTTACAAAATTAAGAGACTCTGTATTGCTTGACGTCAATGTGAAAAGATTAAAAAGTAAACTGTATGAGATGAGTCAAACGGCTTGCTTTTTTTTTAACTTGCACACACAGAACATGATGGTATCCAACATAAGTAAATCTGTCAGAATCCCAACCAAAGTAAATATGTGTTTTTGTGGATTTCGGCAATATGTACCTAGTGGTGGAGATTCCCAGGTGCTTATTCAGCAGACCACATATCAGTCTGGAGTACTCCTTGTTATATGATCCTCCGATCTTTCCAATACTGTTTAGGGAGCAGAGCGCGCACGGGTCGGGCTTCCCCCCAAACGTCATCATCTGGTCGGGGTTAACGTGCACCGCGATGTACTGGAAAAGACAAGACAAGTTACACACCAACCAGGAAAGTACACCCTGCCTCATAAAATGACGAGGGAATTAGACGTCACTCCAGCAACAAGCTGTTCCTTGCCTTGGGTATAATATCACGTCTTTTGCAATAATTAAGCTAAAATTTCTTAATGTTCAAAGTAGGTCAAAATGTCATATTGCACGCTAATTAAAACTCTGCAATCTATTAAATTTACAGCATTATACTATGAACTAAATAGTCCATTTTTTATGCAATTGTAAATACATATACGTATAAAAGCGTGAGTCGTCCGGAACGGGGTGACCGTAGTCACTGTACACGGGTTACACCAAATTCTGTGACCCGAGGCGCTGCTGCACACGTTCGCGAGGTTCTCCTTCACTTGCTCGAACACTCGAGGCATTTTGCAGAAAGCAGTGCTGTCTAATTTCCCTGTTTTTTGGAGGAAAGCAAATAACTATTGTCACGGCTACATACCTGCTTAATCACTGGTACTTACCCAACGCTGACCAGATCGGATGATGCAGCCAATTTTGTGTTTCAACATATTCTGTATTAGTGCATAGCTGCATTTACTGTCACAATTAAAAATAGCTTAGCCACTCGTCTCGTATAATGCGTGATCGTTATAATAAAAAGAAAAACAAAATAAAATAAAGTATAATAAAATATGCTTTCCAGTTCTTACCAAAGGCCAAACAAAAAAATAACGACCAACCGACCTCTCAAGTCCCAAGTTCATTCCTCCAAAAGTCTGCCCCAAGTCATACTTTAACCCACTGTGGGATCCCTTTAAATCTAATTCTCTCTCCGTCGAATCTATACTTAAGAGACAGAGGAGTATGCAAGTCATAGATGGTACGCTAGTGTGGTCTCTGGGACAGGAACTAGTCAACCATCCTACCACCTCTACAGTACAGATAAAGGCAACATTTTAACTTCGCGTTTTAAGTAGCTATGATCTACGTACTCAAGGTCGGTTTCCGCTGCAGTCCAGAGTGCGATTTTGAAGCCTTTTTATTCATCAACGCGATCTCTTAGATAAAATGACGAGATTAACCAACCTCCACAGGTTTGCCCATGGACTTGGCCAGCTCCTGCGTGGCATCAGACAAGAAAGCGGCTGGCACAGCACCCTTCGCCACATTGGTGTTCACAACAAGCATAGGCATCGTGATCTTCTGATTGCAAATATACAGCTACAGAATAAACCTATATATGGTGAGGCACGCTAAAACTGGGGAAACGTGCCTTGGTCCCGTCCGTGCAACTTGCAGAACATGGAATGACTCGATCTATGTGGGCGTATTCCGGTTATAATTTACCCACAACACACTGCCCACATAAATTTTACAAATCAGGGAGACCGATAGGCTGAGCGGGCCGCGCATGCTCCGTGCGGACAGGCAGCTTGCGTACGCCCTGAAGATGCAGAAAACGGTCTAAAACATACGCGTTTTGTAAAGGGTATATGTGGCGACACTTAGAAAATCAGTGTAGAAAGTGTAAAATTACGAGTCCACTCAGAAACGTATTCTTGTAGTACTCTTAAACCTTACAATATCGTCGATGTTGCATCAATTTCCAAAAACCACGCACCCGGAGCATTATTACAATGCACCTGGAACCACATCATCTAAGTTTATTACAGGACAGTCACTCGCAGACGATAATAATTAAAATGAGTGACATCAAGCAAGAAACCTTTCGCACGTTATAGGGACAATACATGTTTACCAAACACCTGCAAGTAACCGATTCTGTATTCATTCGTGACACATATTTTAATGTATTCTACAATGTTATCAGTGTTGCTGCTCTAAAATGATGCATTTCATTAACTGAAAAACAGGATGGAGTCTTTATTTTTTCTTTGTATTTGTTAGCATATAATGAGGTTCAACTTCTGAAACGTTAGAACTGAAACTGTTACAAATCTACATCAATATGTTAAGTGATATAGCATGAGAAAAACAAAAGTACAAGACATGTCCTAGTCTACACAATTCAAGTAATTTCCTTAAACACACATTTTGCACAGACTAACAAGTTAGGCACAGTGTCAGTTCATTTTAAGAATAGTGTCAGATTTCACATTTTCCTTTGTGGTGCTGCCAATACTATTGTGCAAGGTATCAGGAACATCTAAACACATGACATGTAAGATTCATTAACATATGCCATCTCCTTGAAATTGGATAAAACATCTGTGTGATTTTAGATTCTGGGATTGAGAATACCCCTTTCCACATGATTTACAGATGTAGGGTTTTTCACCAGTGTGGACACGCATGTGTTTACTCAAATCCCCAGAGCACCTAAAACACTTCCCACACTGAACGCAGCAGTGGGGTTTCTCTTGCGTGTGAATACGCTGGTGCATTTTCAAGCTCCACGACTGCCTGAATTTGCTACCACACAGCATGCAGGCGTATGGTTTCTCTCCAGTGTGAATACGCTTGTGTCTCCTCAGATCGGTGGGGGAAACAAAACCCTTCTTACAATGGGTGCAAAGATAAGGTCTCTCTCCCGTGTGACTACGCTTGTGGATTTTGAGATTGTACGCACGGTTGAAGGTCTTCCCACACTCAGAGCAGCTGTGTAAAGCATCATCCCTGTGAACACTGACATGTCTCTCCAGATTCCCTCCACTGTGAAATTTCTTCCCGTGGTAGCGAGAATAAGCAGAACTCTGTCTTTTGTCCTGTTGCAGTTTAGTCCGGAAATCTCCTCTAGGTGAAGTTATCTGGAATTGCGAGCTACTGAAGAGTTTCTCTGCATTATGGCTTTGGAGATGAACATTAAAGTTAGCAATGTTACTTGTGGTATACCCACAATAAGGACAGAAGTGCTGATTTTCTATTATGCTAATATTAAGGTCATTCTCTGTGTATTTCTCAGGTGAGATCCAAAGACCATTGTTATAAGATGGATGTATTTCCAAGTCCTCTTCATCCACTGATTGTATTCTATACTGTTTCACATCAGGACTGCCAGTAGTCTTGGGGTAGGAGATTTCTTTGATAGCATTTCTCATACTTATAGTACCACGAGAAGGTCCAGAAGACGAGCCACGCTGAACATGAAACAAGTTATCCAAGGTGCGGATATCAGCACTGAAGGTACTCTGCTCAGCTTTGATGTGACAAGACAGTTTCTTGTTCTGCAGTTGGCCTGTTCTAGTTAGTGATTCTCCAAGCCCAGGGTTGTTCAGGTCTGTGTATGGGGTGATGTACACATCCTTTGGCTCTGCCTTGAGAGCCTTGGCAGTGAGATAGTCTGTGTTTTTTCCTGGTAAGTCCCGCTGTTTTTCACCTTTCAGCAAATCTGTTTCAGTGGGATTCTTACTGTGACACGGAACACCGACTTCTTCAACTACTGGACAAAAACACAGGGTAACATATATATGTTGTTATAAATACTTGTTTTTTTCCTGAGTTATTTCTCAAATGCGAAAAAAGAAGAAGTTCAACACAGTTATGAAATAGTAATAACAGGAAAACTTTAGCCTTGGTAAAATATATGTCTTTTACATGACATTATGCAAACACTTGAAGCCATTAATTATTTTAGAGAAAAAAAAATCACCCCTGATAAGTGCTTACCCTCCGCCCTCTTTCTGCCGATCAGGGTCTCTCCTTTGTGTATTACATCAAACATATCCTTTTCAGTATCTGTGGTCTGCGACAAAGATAAAAGACACAGTGAATCTTCCACATTCAAAATCCTGTAAACACAATAATAGATAATAAAAGATTCTGTGAAATTCCTAATAATGCTAATTTAAAAACCTGGCTTATGAATAACTAAGTCTTTGGTTATAAGGTACACTACCTCTTTATCTAAGCATGACCTTTTTCGATGCCAAAATTATAGCCAGCAATAATATCTAGACAATCTAACAATCTAGAAAAATGCAAAGCATTTCAAACCTCTGGACTATGTGTGGGACTGGCAGCAGCAGCCTCCTCCACATCCAATGCAGTCCAGGGAGCAATACTCCAGGCTCCCCCCAAATTATTGTTTTCCTTGACACCACCTTCCTCTATTCTCAAAATGAAAGAATTAGAGATCAGACACATTCCCTCATTGCCATCTTTGGTCTTCTAGTTGGGTATTACTACCAGACATACAGAATGCAGATGGTGACAGGTCTCGTAACATACATACATACATGCACAGTTCCAAATGTGGGTGACAGAGGAGCCACAAGTGTTTAACAGTTTTTGCAGCTACCATTAAAACGTTATTAATCTCAACCCACCAATTTCCGTCAGTGTGGGAACAGGACCCATGGCCTCAGCGGACAGTCCAGCTCCACCGCATTCCGCACACTTGGCTCTCATTCTTTGCTCCCGATCTCTCCATCTCTTCTCGGAAAACTGAAGCCTCTGTCTGAGGTTCTCCACCTCCTTTCTACTCCGCACTACCTCTCCTTGGAAACTGCCCTCCACCAAGGTGGTAATTTCTTGCACGGCCGCTTTCAGGACCATTTCCATGATGCCGGAGAGCTGTGCTTGAAATGTGAGAATGTCCTCCGACATTGTATATAGTCTGTTACAACAGAATAGCAACGTTTCTCACCCGTCGGTCAGATTTCCCAAGTTTCTCTTATGAACAAGGTCTGACTTCTCAGAAACGATGAAAAACGAGTTTACGCTATGTAGTTCGTTACTTATCTATTTATAATGTTGTAAACATTCAGTTATTGCCCCACATATATAAAGTGTCCAAAAATGGTTATTTTATTCCATCTTTGCATCTATATCCTTATTCTCTCTTCATCGAAACAATACGGATCGACATTGGGTATTCTTAACATAAATATTTGCTACCCACGATAAATTATGAAAGAGATTAAGCACCTACAAAACAATAACTGAAAAGATATTTTAGACATTGAACGACATTGTTTTCGAAACACAAAAACGCTGGTAGCTTGCAATTAGTTAACTAACTCAACAGTAATCATCTTACCGAAACCGAATGCTTATAAATCCACTGGTATTCTTGCACTGTCAATATAATCTATAATATTTTCGTAGCTAGTTAAAACCAAAGATACTAATCTACGTCAAAAACTCAAACTACGGATACTGAGAAGGGGCAAAAAGAACGCACCTTATTTCATGCGACTATACTTTCTCTTGATAACTCACATATATAGAACTTCAAAATGCAAAGTAGTATTTGGCGTTACTACTCCCAAAATAATATATACTGTCTAAAACAACAGTTCGTTAATCACTACGGTTTTATCTTCTAAATGCACCTACACAAAAAGTGTAGGTTTATTTCCCGAAAAGAAAACAAAGCACTAAAACTTCAAATTCTGCAGACACTTGAGTTCGGCGCACGATTGCGACGTCACATCCGCCATGACGCTCTCCTGTTTGTGCATTTTTTTTTTTAGATTTTTACGGTAAAAAAACGCGCACGCTCAGTTACCAACATCCGGAACACAAATATTGTGGGTGATGATGAAAACACGGTGGACTAATAGGCAGGATAAAGAAAGTATTTTATATTTAAAAAATCATCGTATGTATGCAGTTATTTTAGTGGCTTGAGCACCATCTTTCGTTAATTTTTAATTCAGTCGCATTTTCTATTCGTGGTGTATTCATTACCCGCATGTTGCATAAAGCGAACTTGCTATGTTTTTTGTCAGCAAACGATTATTTGCTTGGATTCATTACCATGATATATATGTTGCCTTTTCCAACTCACTCCGATTGCTTTAAAGTTTGCAGTTCCGTTCGACTAGTTAACAGTTTGGCTGATTCAAACACTTTTCTATGCTGATGATGCTTGTTCTAAGTTGCAATTTAAAACACTAGCAGAAGTCTTACTTGATGAACAGTGGACAGTATTCAGATCGCGAAAAAGAGGATCTTCACCCATTTCGATTTTCTGCATCGGGGACCCAGGACCGGTGAAACACTTTTTTACATATTTTTGTTCGAAAGAAAAAGTAATTCAAGGACTGTGCCCGAAACCGTATGTGTGACATCGGCGATCCTGGAGTCATGGCTGACTCCGTGAAGACCTTCCAGTCCCACCTTACTTCGGTTATGGATAGCCTGGTTAGGGCGTCGGTGTGTGAAATCACGAAGCTATTTCAGGATACTGTCAATGATTACCTGGTGGAGATATCACTGAACAGGAAAGAAAACGAGGCCCTGAAGTTAAGGCTCAGATTGACTGAAAACAAACTGAGAAATGAACGGAAATACGGGATGGGGTGGGCAGCGAGCCGACGTAGCTCCAGCCTTCTGGTGTCAGACGAGAGTGGGCGGAAAAAGCGAAAAATTGAAATGAGTAGTAAGTGGAATTTAACGTATTATACGAATTGTATAAGACTGTAAAGAACAGCAATCTCTTCGATACATCATTTTAGTCTTTAAACAGTAATGCAGCATATTACCTGATATCTGTTTCAGTCTTCGGGATTTCAATGACTTTAAATGGCACATGACAATTTAAAATTTAAGTGTAATTTGCTTAAATTACCAGGATTAGACAGAAGAGGTAAATAATCTGGTACAAAAAAGATTGAAACTTTTTTTCTACATTTTAATGGTGTGCCACTTGGACTCTGGCTTTGTGTCTCTTCACCTCACAACAGGAGTTAAGCAGAGGTCAGGTGGTGCTTTTGATAAGGACTGGCCAGCTAACCCTTGGGAGGCAGGAAGTGCTCCCACAGTGGAGTCAGGTGAGGAGCCACGAGACGTGTACCTTGTCCAACTCCCAGGAGGAGGCGAAGAGGAGGAGGAAGACGAATGTGCCCGCAGATCAACGGAAGAGACAACCAACATCAAAGAGGAGGTGAGGGTGGTTTTATTTACGGATCATCAGTCCCATATTTTGCTTACATTGCTCTCCCAAATGTAGCCTGGATTTTGCTCCTGATTTATATGAAATACAGTTGGTCTTGGTTGTTGAGCATTAGACGTCTAATTAGATTTCTTACATATTTACACAATGTGTTCAGGATTCATGCAATGTACTCAGAATTTCATAAAATCTCTTCTCTGCTGCAGTCCACAGAAATGGAAGGAGGATACAGACCCGAATCTCTTCGACTGATACATGAGGCACTTCAAATGGATCCTGTTGACCCAAACCTTGGTAAATTGTTCATGCACATTCTAAATTTTTGTACAGCCAGGGAAATATGAGTGAAATTTTAAATGATAGGGAATATTCCAAGTTCTCGTTTACCATAGAGATTATTTATCAGTGGTGGGCACAGCTAACCGAAAAGTTAACTTCAATAACTGCTAGTTAACTTCAATAACTGCTAGTGTGCTAAGTTTAATTCAATGATGTTAAACAGCTAAGCCCATATAAACCATTCAGCGGAAGCTGAAGATAACCCCTAACTTTTTATTATATGAATTTAGCCTCAGTTTAAAGTTGGGTTAATGAAGCCCCTAGAGAGCCGAAAGTCTGACCCGTTTAGCAATCAAGTTCCTCAGTGCTGGAGTGATTACCTGGGCATGTTTAGGTCTTACCCAGCTGGGGATCGTTGAATTCTGTAGACCCTCTGGAATACATTTTCTTTCAGTGATATTCGAGTTGCAAGATACACTATACAGATGCACTTTACTTACAAACGAGTTGCGTTCCGGACAGCCGTTCATAATTTGAAATGTCGTTCAACATCATTTTAAGGGTATACACAAGTTCAGAATTAGGATGCTGGGAGTACGCGCGCTACGCTGCTGCACGGCGGGAGTAGCGGCCAGAAGTCGTACTAGGTGGAATTGGCACGCGGAAAAAAAAAACTGATATGGCGGACAGGAAACGGGAGCCCAATGAACATGATATGGACTTAAGGTCCTCTTCGTTCGTATGTTTGAAAGTAGAGGAGCTACTGTATTGCCAAAAATATTGGGAGACCTGTGTTTACACATACACATGAACTTTAATGACATCCCATTCTTAATACATAGGCTGTAATATAGAGTTGGCCCACCTTTTGCAGCTATAACAGCTTCAACTCTTCTGGGAAGGCTGTCCACAAGGTATAGGGGTGTGTTTATGGGAATTTTTGACCATTCTTCCAGGAGAGCATTTGTGAGGTCAGGCACTGATGTTGGACAAGAAGGCCTTGCTCACAGTCTCCACTCTAATTCGTCCCAATGGTGTTCTGTAGGGTTGAGGTCTGGGCTCTGTGGAGGCCAGTCAAGTTCCTCCACACCAAACTCGCTCATCCATGTCCTTATGGACCTTGCTTTGTGCACAGTCATGTTGGAACAGGAAGGGCCATTCCCATACTGTTCTCACAAACTTGGGAGCATGAATTTGTCCAAAATGGCTTAGAATGCTGCAGCATTAAGAATTCCTTTCACTGGAACTAAGGCATCAAGCCCAACCCCTGAAAAACAGCCCCACACCATAATCCCCCCTCCACTAAACTTTACAATTGGCACAATGCAGTCAGGCAAGTACCGTTCTCCTGGCAACCGCCAAACCCAGACTTGTCCACCTGATTGCCAGACAGAGAAGTGTGATTCGTCACTCCAGAGAACACGTCTCCACTGCCCTAGAGTCCAGGTGCAGCGTGCTTTACACTAAATGCATTTTTATTGGTCTAAAGCTCTGTCACTCAGATCCTGGAAAATAAAAGGTAAATAACCAGGGTTTGAAGCAGGATTTCTTGCTTAGTCACATAACTTGTCATATTTAAGCATTAATAAGACTACATGTTGTCTGGACTAAATGTAAGTGAAGATAAAGTTAATTTAAACAAGGGTACCTGAAATCCAACAAGTCATGTGACTAAACAGGAAATCCAGCTATGTGACACAGGCTCCAGCTCTCCCCCTGGTTCTGGGTACCCCAGTTTAAATGGACTTGCATTTCCTCCAGACTACTTTAAATATTAAGTTACTGACCAATTACGTCTTGAGGCAACAGAGCGCTTGATAGAATGTTGCAGACATGTTCACAACAAACTGGAACAGCGGGACTACATTTAGCCGAACTTAATTGGTCCGTTAATGGAAATACTAAGCCACTAACAAAGTTAGCTTTGTGAATAAGCATTTAACGGATTAGCCGAATCCTGCCCGCCACTGATAAATTTTTACGAGAGCTATTATCTTCCACAGACTTACGTGGAATGTGCGTGGTAGTTGTTATCTTTCAGTATACTTCAGCTCAGAATAAATGTAGAATCGAGTTTTCTAGGCTTTCCATTCAGAAATAATATGCAGTCATCTTATAATTAATGACACAATGTTTGGGCGCTGCAAGTTTAAAAAGTGAGCGCCGTTCTCAGCTCCTCCTCTCGCCTTTTTCGCCAGGAAACTCAAACCCCGTCGCCGGAGTTCCCGTTTCCAGGGAGAGGGCTGCTATGGAACAGCCCCATTGTCAGAATGAGTGGGGGGCACAGCTTGCATCTGCTGAGGGTCCTGAGAAGTTCACGGAGCAGCACAGGGCCAGACATGCTATGGAGGAGCTCAGCGGGTTGGAAACCACCTTGAAGGCCGAGCGCAGCGGCGAACATCCGGCCCCTAGACCCAACCAGACGGCATCTGAGCATAACGCCGAGGACTTCAGCAGCCAGGCTTCGGAAAGTATAGTTAATGCTTTGGGAGATCTGGAATATGTTATGGCTCAGAAGTACATTGGGCTGGATGGCTTGTGCAGCTCCGACCAAGACTCTGGGCTTCAGGCTGACAGGGACGCCGACGGCCTGCTGGAGATGCACAGTCGCCTGGGGCCCGTGCTTCCTCATGTAGAGGTCCGGGGATTTGCGTCCATGCGTGTCAAAGATGGTCTTAGATCGCTATCTGCCGCTGGTGGGGAGCTGCGATCCAATTGGCTGAAGAGAATGAGGGAGGGAGAAGGGGGCAGTATAGAGCGATTGGCTGCGCCGCCTACTCAGATAGATCAGGGGTCAGGGGGCACCCACATCACCCAGCCTGTGAGCGGGAGTGTAGTTGAGACTAGTGGAGATCCAGGGGAATTTGTTCATCTTTGCAACCATTGTGGCAGTACCTTTAACACGGCTGCTGACTTGGAGGACCACCCATGCCTTCACTCTGCCCAAAACCAGCAACATAGCTGCACTCTGTGTAGGAAGAGCTTCAGCCAAGCCTCTCACCTGCGGGCCCACATGCGTCTGCACGCTGCTGAGGCAGAGGAGAGACCCTACCGCTGCACCCAGTGCAATCGATCATTCAGCCAGTCCTGGAACCTCAAGAACCACGAATGCGTTAATTCCGAGGAGAGGCCGCACCGGTGCGAGTTGTGTGGGAAGCGGTTCACCCATTCACGGTCCCTCGAGAGACATCAGCTGGTACACACGGGTGAGAGACCGCACCGCTGTCCTCAGTGTGGCCGCAGTTTCAGCCGCCTGGGCAATCTGGAGCGACACCAGCGTATTCACACGGGGGAGAGACCTTACGGTTGTGCCGCTTGTGGGAAGCGGTTCAGCCGTGTAGAATACCTAAGGAGACACCAGCAGATTCACAACGGAGAGAGGTCAGCACACCAGTGCGGTCACTGCGGGAAATCTTTCAGTGAGGCAGAACAACTGAAGAATCACCAATGTTTTTATAACATTTAGTAGGAATCCTTTAGTATTTATTCTAATGGTGACTATCTCACACAGCCATTTGATTCGAGTTCGCAGCATTCGTTGGGAGAAAAAAAAACTTTTTGGAAGAAATTTACAGGTATATGTTTTGTGACATAAATGACAGTGGTGGATTTGGTAGATAAGTGAGGTTTTGGATTCTAAGAAAAATGGCGTAGTACTTTATTTATAATATTTAGATTTTATCCGTTCAGTTTAATAATCATCAGAGAAAATGTATACCATTGTTTTATTCAATGTTGCTGTTTAATACAAAATTTTCTCTTTTGTATTATTTCTTGCATATTACATTAATAAATGTAAAACGTTTTATTGGCTTCAAATGACCCTGACTTTCATTTATCAAGAATGCTTAACAAGAAGAATAGTAAACTTTTAGCTTCAATTGCGCCGAGGAAGACCGCTGTATATTACAAGTAATACGGTATAAGTAATAGTTTCAGATTGAAAACACTTCCGGGTGAGGGAATCCAACTCTGACGTGTGAATACCTAGGGGGCGGCTGCTAGAGTTCTTGGATTGTTTAGCATAAAGACGAGAAGAAACTCGGGACTGATAAATATACACGTATTGCACAAACGGAGGAAAGTATGTCTGAAAATTGACTGGACTTTCACTCACAGCTCGCCGCTGTTATGAAAGTTTTCGCCAAAGCGGTTGTGTGTGAAACAACAAAACATTTTGAGTCAAGCGTCATCCACCTGAGGGCTGAAATGGCTAATATCAAAAAAGAGCGAAAATCTGAAATCGAGGGTGAAGCCTTCGGAGGATGCTGGAGGCTGCCTCAAACCTGAGAACGTAGACGGCGAGAAATGTAAAGATAACACCCATGTGTGTTATATTGACTTAATCTGTAAGCAGGACGGCAGTCAGCTATCCTCGTTTTAAATGTTTTTTTTTAAAAAAAAAAACAAAAACTTAAAATATACCTAAAATATCGCTGTCCTTTTCCTCTTTGTACTCCTGACTTAAATGTTTAGAATTAAATTGTTTTATTAAAATAAATGTTCACGATTCCTTAGAAGGGCACGGGTGTAAACCCTGTAGACAAAAATCAAATCGAAGCATACTATGAGCATATTACGCCAAGATTGTGTTCCTTAACTTGCGTTTATTGAAATCTGTTGTAAGTAGTTACTATACAGTCACTATATTATGACACTGTAATAATTCACATGTGCAGAAATATGCATTCAGGTCACAAAGAACCATACAAAAATATTTTTTTTAATTCATGACCAACTGAAAATGGTTATATGGCCACTTTTGGGTCGTGTCCCCCCCCACCCCCAGTTGAGAACAATTAATATAGATAAATGCAAACAGTATAGAAACGCCAGTCTGTGGAGCACTGTTCATTGTGAGTTCAGTTTTAAGTGACCAGGGAGAATTATAGGAGGAAGTCAGAAGACTCTGAGGAAATCTATATTCTGAGGCAAGGGTGCTAGTCGGCAGTGTAAAATCAGGGTTAAGTCAGCCATTGCAAACTCTTAGCGTCATTGAATATTACCAAAATTGTATTCAGTGTATGAAATATATTGCTCTCTATCTTTTCAAGATGCTTCACATGAATATAATCTGGACAAATCTCCTACTGCTTATATAGAATGAATCTAGAAATTAAGGTAGTATTATTAATAATAGCTTGATAATATAGTTAGTTGATAATAGCTTAGAGTTTGGTATAGTTGAGTGAATGCTGCATGTTTACTAGTTGGCTTGCTTACAGTTCACACCCAGGTGTGCACACAAACTGGTGAACAGAGACACAGGGAGAGAGAGTGACACCCACACACTCACCTTTGCGTATTGGCAAAACTGAGAATGATATTAATTTACAGAATGTTTCTTTTTTCTTTTTGTTTCGAACCAGTGGGAGAAAGACAAGGTGAAGGAGTTGAGGACTCCCCACATGGTGAGACTTGTCGAGGAAGGCAGAGGAAAAGGAGGAGACTGATTTGCCAATCTTACCTTGGGAGGAAGAATCAAGGAGAGCTGAAGAAGGAAAAGAAAATGGGGTTGCCCTGCGGCTTACCAGATGTCTGCTAAGCTTCACCTCGAAACAGTAGATGAATCGAAGAGGGTGGAGATTTTTTAAGTACTTCTGGGGGAAATTAGACTGACTGAACAGGAAAATATTTGCAAGTCATTGGTGGAGGTGAGCAGTGTGAAGAGGCAGCAGACAGAAGGCAAAGAATCAAGAAGGTCAGCATCTAATTTGTATTAGTTTTTGTAGAAGGAAAAAGGACCCAAATATGTCAGCGCATGTTCCTGCCAGCCCTGGGGATAAAACAGTGTTTTTTTTTTTAATGGGTACGAAGGGGAAGGGAAAGTGCTGAGAAGACCGTAGAGGGTGACGGTGAGGATAGAAGAACAGGACATCCTGAAATCCCTCCAAATGTTCCATGGTGGACCAGTAGGTCCTCTTCATCTAAGATGTACCCGAAGCCTATGTTGAAGTCTACTGAGCACATGTAGTCTTTGTGCAGGTGACCTTTTGCCAAACATGGCATCCAGAGTCAGTCCAGTGTTTTCAATGAGTTCAACTGGTCTCTTTTTCATCCAAAGACTACTGCAACACCTATGGTACATTTAACGCTGGGAACCGTGATGCTTCTACATGGGAGGAGCGTCGCTATAAGGGAAACACACCGGCATGTGCTCTGCAGCAAAACGACAAAGAGCAGGCAGGTGAGGAAACCTTGGAGGCGAGTGTGGATCTACAGGAACTCCTGCTTGGCCCCAAGCCACAAGCCTCTGTCCAGGGTTCCAGAATCATGATTGGAATCCACAAGCTCACCATCTTTGACGTGACATTCCACTACGTCACAATTTACTTGCGGCATGAGGGCGAAGCTGGTCTCTCTGCCAACGATTGTGCTTCGTTCCTAGTTCACTTTCTTTAGATTACATTGGTAATTGGGTGTGGATACCAATAACTGAAACTTGGGTTTAAGTAATGTACTTTTGAAATTTGCAACTGTAAGGAAGAAGCCAGTGATGCACTGTACCTTGAAAGGGGTCACATACAAATGGCGTATGATTGAGTACACAGCATGATTGAGAGGTGGTTACAAGACTGAAGCATTTATGTTCCAGTTGAGGATGCAGGGAGCTCACTCCAGTTCCAATTCTGTGTGCAATGTGGATAAACTTTCTTTAGGGACTTAAGCAATCTGAAGCTGTGTATATCAATCTGGACTGGAAAAACCTCTGGAGATCCTATGGTGCATGACCTCAGCTATTTTATCACACATGTACAGTACTAGTCAAAAAGGTCTGGACACAACCACCCATGGAAAAGCTTATTTGTACTGTCCTCTTCTTTTTAGCATAAAGATGACATCATCCATCTCTCCAGCCATTATCCAATTGCTTCTCCTATTCAGGGTCGTGGGGAGTCAGGAGTATGTCCCAAAGGCTACTGGTGCAAGGCAGGAAACAACCCAGGGGGGCAGGAGGATCAGAGAAAATGTATACCATTGTTTTCGATAACGTTGCTGTTATGTACAGATTGCCCTTTTGTTTTATTTCATGCATATTATGTAACATAAATAAAATAAAAATGTTATGCTTGTTTGAAAACGTCCCAGACTTTCATTCATGAATTTCTTTAGTGTATAATGTTTGGCTGGATTACCTGCTGCGAGCATTCTTCGACGAGACGTAGAAACTGAAACGTTTTAGGCTCAGTTATTCTGTAGAACACATTATCATGAGCTGTATCATCCAAACAATACGGTAAGGCGTACATTTTCATATGGGAAGTGCTTCCGGGTCAGCAAAGCGGTTATTTAGGACGATTTAGGATTTGTTTAGAATAAAGACGAAAAGACGCTCAGGGCATATTAATTTACACGTGTTGCACAAATGGAAGAAAGTATGTCTGAAAACGTACTGGCTTTTCAATCACAGCTTGGCAGTGTTATGGAAGTTTTAGTGAAATCGGTTATGTGTGAAGCAACAAAACTTTTTGAAACGGGAGTCTTCCAGTTGAGGGCTGAAATAGCTATTATTAAAGAAGAAAATGAAAATCTTAAATCGAGTCTGATGTCTTTGGGCGGCACGTGCCCGAGCGCGCGTGAGGATACTGGAGGCTACCTCGGAATCGAGAGCGTAAATGGCGGAAAATGTGAAGGTGACACCTCGAGTTTTAAATGGGCTTATTTTGTATTGATAAATAGGACGCCTGTGACCTTTGCTTCCTTTTGATGATTAAAATATGATGACTTCGTTCTGTTTCTACGTCGAAAAGAAATATTCAGAAATTAATTATGTAATAAGTTGACAATAATTGCACATCAGGTAAAACTCACAAAAACATGTTATATGACACCGTTTCCGCGAGGGTTATAAAACCTGTAGACGGCAAGAATAAAATGGAATTGGACTCCCAAGAGTTTACTACTAATATGTGTTAATTGTGTTATGAATTTTCTTTTAACTGTGCTGTGATACTATAATAATTAACTCCTGTGCTCAGAAACATGCTCACCAAGGCCGTGTGGTGGTATCACTGCTCCAGCCAGGGGGCCGCAGGCTATGCCCATGAAGGAGGAGGTTCTCAGAATAGAGTCTATGCTTATTAAGCAAGAGGTCAGTAACAAGGGAACTAATGCTCACCATGTCAGTAGACAATTTCAGTCTCAATACATCATTTCTCTTTCAGGAGAGTGACCCTGAGGAGTGCATGTCTGGCTTGTCTGTGGTCAGTAAGCAGCTACGCGAGCTGCCATCTATCAACCGAGATCCAGCCAATGGAACATCAGTGGACAGTGAGGAACATATAGGCTATGTTACATTACAGTGTATTGAAGAATAGTTTCAACTGTGATCATGAGTGTCTTGTTTTTGAGATTCCTAAGGTCTTTTTTGTCAGCAATAGAGGAACATGGAAGCAAGGCATTGGTCAGTATACAGTCTAACGGGGACTTATTTAGTCACAGTGTGCCACAAATTACCTTTTGATTACCTACAGATAGTGGAGGATTTGGAGAATTGTATTAGCCTAGATATATTGCATTCCTCAAATATCCAGGTAATATTTTGTGAAAATTGTCGAAATACCTCTATGGTTTATAGGCACATGGCTTTTTTTTTTTAGCCTATCTGTATTTACTTTGAGGACCTTTTACTATGTGGAAGCCTCATTACTAATATTTCATTGTAGAACCTTCAATGGGCGACTGCGACGATGGGGAAGGCACACCGGCCACTGCGTTTAAAGCAGACGCTGCTACTGACACAAGGGAGTTCTGGGAGATTCATAAGACCGAGTCCAGGAATGAGCAAGACCTACATGAAGCCCACCAGGCAAAAGCCCAGAATGGCACCACAGATGGTAAGAAAGAGAGAACCAGTGAGTTCTGGCCTGTGTGCAGTGAGGAGGGTAGTCATGTGGCTATCGATGGGCATCGCCTCACTCGGCTGAGTGACTCAGATACACAGTTTGCCCCCTGCACAGAAGAGGACGCCAGCGGTAAGACTCTCGCAAGCTTTTCGAGGGCTGACGAGGTCTTTGTGGATTTTGTCCCGGCTGGCGGTGAGGCTGAGCTGTCGGCTGTGGGGGCTGTCAAAGAAGTAATGATGAAAAGTGACGCGGCTCAACGCAAACCACAACGATGTCATTTCCACAACCAGCGAGGTGTCGAAGCCCACCAGAGCATTCATACTGGGGAGAAGCCATACACCTGTATTCAGTGTGGGAAAGCGTGTGCCAGCTTGCGAGGGCTCAACAGACACAGTCAGGTCCATTTGGGGAAGAGGCTGCACCAGTGCTTGCAGTGCGGGAAGCGCTTCGTGTATCAGTTCAGTCTCGCAAAGCACCAGCTGATTCATTCGAGTGAAAGGATGCACGCCTGCAAGTACTGCGACAAGACCTTCATGTTCAAGCTGGATCTGACCGTTCATTTGCGCAAGCACACGGGAGAGATGCCATATGGCTGCAGAACCTGTGGGAGGCAGTTCAAGCACAAGAGGATGCTGAACATGCACCTGAAGGATCACTCTGTGGAGAAGAAGCACCTCTGTGCTCACTGTGGCAAGAGATTCCGGGATCGAGGCAATTTCAAGAGGCACAAGCGAATCCATACTGGTGAGAAGCCGTACACCTGCCATCTGTGTGGTAGGTGCTTCACCCAGTCAGCGCATCTCAAAAAACACTACATCACACATAGGTAGTGGACTTGGCAGTTGTAAACAAACAAAAATTGCGGTCTATATTGTGAATTGTGATTCCAATCAAAAATATTGTGGTATTTTGGCTGTATTGCCCACCCCTGGACAGAACGATAACCTTCCATTCTGTAGCTGTTACAATAAATGTACAGTTATCTACATCATGTTAATCTCTTATTTTATTTAAAACATGCAAACTAATATTTTAAAAATTCTACATGAAATTGCATCACGCTGTAATTCATTATTTTAAATGTATGTTTGCTCTGGATTTTGGAACTGGATCTGTTTAGTTAATGT
The DNA here is from genome assembly GCA_026779585.1 of Mormyrus proboscirostris. Taxonomy (NCBI): domain Eukaryota; kingdom Metazoa; phylum Chordata; class Actinopteri; order Osteoglossiformes; family Mormyridae; genus Mormyrus; species Mormyrus proboscirostris. Next base: position 1,612,028 of record JAODKF010000018.1, read on the forward strand.
ACTTTATTCTGTACTACCCAAGAATAAAAGTGTTTTTCTAGTTTATTATATATTATTTAACTCAGTATAAGATATTTCTTTCTCCTGACATGGGAACTCAGTTGGGCTATTTGGGTACTACACGAAAAATGGTAACTATATAGATAGAATATAAAAAAGCAAGTTATACAGTCAACAGCATAGGAGTCTTTAAAACTTGTGCACTACCGGAATCGTTTTATAAAAGGTAACAAAATACAAATAGATGAACACAATAGAATTCAAGCGATAATAGATAATATTAAAATATAAATAGAATCTATTATGAAATATGATAGATTTCTACATATAGATTCTGTTACTTATTGAAGCATTTAAATGCAGTGCAGGCATGTCTGACTAGAGCTGGCCTACACAGCAGGGGGCGAATAGCATTTCTGCATTCGTAATCGCTGCTCTTACAAACACTGGTCAAGGAAGACATTGACGGGGAGGCCCAGCCGCTCTCTCAGATACCCCTCTAGCGTCTCAAGGGGCATTCGCCTCACGTCATAGCCCCTGGTGGAAACGGGGGCCTTGGGGTTCACCGGCACAATGTCCTGGGTGCTGAGACGGTCGTTCCGGCCGATGGCAGCAAACGTTGGAAAAGTGTCGCGGAGGAATTCTGGGAGGCTGGAGTTGAAGGAGGGGCAGCAGTAGGCTGACCATAGGTACTCGGGCACGGCCACACGGTTGCGAATCCAGTGGGGCGAGACGTAGGGCAGTACCCCGGTCACGATGTATGCCGGCCCGGTGCAGTAAGCAGTTAATCTGGCTGCCACCTCATTCTCCAGCACGGCCCACGGGCCAGAATTGGAGCCAGCTTTCTGTGGCACTATGTTGGTGAGAGTGAAAGTTGCCTTCTTGTCCCAATCTTCCTTGTGGTGCGAGTTAGGACTCAGGTGCCCCTTGGTAAATGTGGAGTTCTTATAATCCTGCAGCACCGCCTGGCTCTCCAGAACGTTCTGGTCTGTCATATTTGGAGGAATGGGTTCCATCTCAGGCCTAGCTCTGGAGTTGGCCAGCTGTCAGAAAAAAACCCAGAAAAAACTTAGTTTTTCTTTTCTTATATATTTTTTCTGCAAGTTCCTAGTTTTATGAAAGTACTAAAAAGAGTCAGGAAATGAATGGCCAGTCGTAATTCAATTATGAGAAAATTATATTAACAAATACACAATGACTCCAAGGACACTTTTTAGTGAAACTTCTTATTACATTGTGATTTAGTGGTCTGCAACTAAATACTTTCAGGTGCCCAGACATTTTCAGTGCGTTTGCAAATTGTGCATATTTGTTTATTTGCTTATTTATTGCCATACAAAGTATATATGTCACAGAATGTATGATTTCATGTATACAGGGGAAACACTTTTTAATAAAGGCAAACCACTAATATGATTCACAAGTGAAGTAGCCAGACAGAGCCTGTGAACTCAGAGGTTACTCAATGATCAACCGGCAAAGCTACTCCTCAAATAACAGACACAGTAACATTATGATGTTATGCCTGTCAAAATGTGCTAGTTAGCTGAGCCATTTCAGAATCTCTCTGAAAGTCACCCCAGGATTTGCAGTAATCAACCACAACATTCCTCATTATCTCTCATTAGTCATTATTTTCTTACCTGCGGTTCGTACATCCACGGAATTTTAGACCTCTTCCTGCCCCCCGAGGTGAACACGTACGCAGAGTAGATCGGGGTCCTCCACTGCTTGCGGTAGAGGCTTGCAAAATGGTATGTGTTTTCATAGCGCTGGCATATCTCCGAATAGCCGGGGCCCTCTAGACCGTGCGGGGAAGACCTCTTGTGGAAAAACTGAAGGCAGGAGGAGAACGAACCCACCTCAGCCCTGACACAATGAGCAAGAGCGACGAGCCCCACAAGCAGGCCTACCATCCAGGAGTGAGACTGCCTGAAATTCTGCATCTTGTGAAGTGTATTCTGCAGTTATATACTCCTTTTGCTGGACCTGAAACAACTGATAAGAATCGAGTCAAACGGGTTCTACAAGATCAGGTTCCTCTCCCCCTCTCTGTTTAGGGCTTATTGGAACTTGATGCTTTTATTCAAACTTTGGTGCATCACTGTGACATCACTTCCTCTACTGGGGCACCACTTCTACATTTGTTGTAAGTTGTGTGGTGGGAAATAAGTCTCTTAACTCTTCACTTGTGACTCTGTGGTTGACACAAGTGCTGAACAGTGATAATTCACACAACATTGAAACTAAGCAATGAAAAAGAAAAAAAAACTGACCATTGCAAAGAAACTAAATTTAGAAGAACTGAGTGTTTGAAAACAACACAGTGCGATGATTGTATAAAGTAAAATGTTTACAATTGTGTAATAGTTTCATTGAATCGGGATCGATGAATGAAAACAGAAACTGGAATCAAATATTTCATTAAGAAGGAAAATGAAAATGAATGACTTTTAATTGTTCCCGCACTGGAAATTAACTTGAAGTCTCTCTTACTGGTTATTGTTGGGTTTTTATTTTCCCATGTAGCCAACAACTTAGAATTTTTAATTAATCATGCCTCCAACGTCTGATATGTTGTCATTGGCAAAGCTTCGGCAGAGCATCTCCAGCCTTTTTGACTGCCTAAGCAATTCATGGAAAAACCAAGGAAAGCTGAGCTTATGATGGACATTTTATAAACATGCAACCTCAGTATGTTTATATATATATATATAGGCCTATTAGTTTGGAATGGAATCAGTAGGGAACTTAAATAGGAAAGAATCATCTAACAAATTTAGCGAGTTAAACTCAAACTGATTCCAACACTATGTATTCATGTTAAACTTCTTATGTGCGCTTGAACATGCTAAATGTAATATTTGTGAAAGGCGACTATTCAATTATACTAGACAAAATATGGCTTTTTTTCTGTTTTAGGAAAGTTATGTTGGGGTTGTGGGACAAGGAAAGAAATGTTAAAATATTGGTCTTGCTTAGAATGGATTTCATCCATTTTGTTTTATGAGTCCTGCACAAAACTACTGTGTGAAGGGATGTTTTTCATTTATTGCACCATTTCCCTGTGAACTCTAGAGTCTAGACACTCTAGCATGTAAAACCTTAGGTAGATGGTAGTTCGCAAGATGCTGGAACCCACAATTGCACCACATTTAGCCACAATAGCCATTCTAATGCTTAGCTAAAATATAACTGGAACTCTTGACCATCTGCATGCTGTGTGTATTCAGTTGCAACCATTTGATTGGCTGTTCGGAGGAGCAGACTTTGCATTGACAAGCAGGTGTATGTAACAAACTACTCATTAAGTAAAATTCCATTTAAATAGTGTGGACAGGAAAACCATATTTAAATTTTATTTAGAGGTACATGTAACAGGTCTATATTAGGTTGGGGTTACATTCTCAAAATCAAGTCAAAATATCTTTATTGGTATGTTCAACTGTATGATATACTGCCAGCAATTTAAACGCAACATACTCAGACATGGATTTAAGACTTACGAAAATACAATTAAATACATACACACATACACACCAGTGACAAAAAAAGTTAAGCACCCAGAAGTAATGCTCCCAATTGGATGTTTGGTACACGTGCAGACGAGTGATGGGTACGTAGATAAGATTTGCGCGGAGCTGCTACATCCAAGCCTCCAGACGCAGAGGATGCCTCGGGTCTGCATGAGGCTGGGTGGTCGTATCGTGCGATTGCACACCAAGAAATCTGATGCGTTTCGCTCTGTTGATAGAGTCGCCGATCTACAGGGAGTCACGCTTCCTCTGTGGTTCATCTGCAGTCTGCAGTCATTTCCTTCATCTTATTGACGTTAAGCAGTGGCTGTCAGCCTAGCATCACCGCCCCAACTCTCTCACCTCCTGTCTGTATGCAGAGTCATCTCCACCACTTATGTGGCCCACCGTGGTGGGTGTCATCTGTGTACAGTGCTGCTGGTGGAGCAGTGTGAAGAGCAGGGGGCCGTGGAAGCAGCCTTGGGGAGTTCCTGTGCTCAGACTTTTGGGAGCTGAAGTGATGTTTCCCCCCCTGACAGGCTGTGGTCTCCCTGCCAAAAAGTCCAGGGTCCAATTGTATAGTGACGTTTACAGACCAAGAAGGAATACCTTTTCTAACATTACTTTAACACATTTTTCATCAAGACTCACATGCACACAGAAACAATATTGGTATTTTTTGACCGATTTTTTTCTTTTTTTAACTCTATTCCTCGAGTCTTGCGTAATACTCAGTAAACAGAGGGTGAAAGTGGAGAATTCATCACCACACTGTCGCTGGACTATTTCGCTAAGAAAACAGTGAGAAAAGGTTGGTCTTAGGCTACATCCGCACTAATGCGTAATTTTTTTTACGGGAGTTACCGAGAGAAAAGATGTGCCCGCACTACCGTTATCACTAGCCTTGAAAAGACTTCTGCGTTCACACTACTCCGTATAAAAGGCAAATGACGTCGTTTACGACTGTGTAATTGTATACAAGAGTGGTTGTTACAGTACATATTTCTCACATTTTTCGTTTACACATTTATTCGAAGTTTTTTTACAATATATTTTTAGAAGTGGGGAACTTTTTATTTTATTCATTAATTGTTGCAGTACGAAGTGTCATTTGCACACCTTTTGTCCAACTACATTAAAAAAATATAATTCTAGAAGAGGCGAAGTATATATTTCGAATCATTTATCTTGACTTTGATTGGTAATGGAGTTCGGTTTTTATAAACGCTTGACTTGGTTAAACTCACACACAATCACGTGTTTAAAGTAAATGCATGCATTTAATTTATCATAAGCGGTCGATATATGACAGTACTGTAGCATCGTTTGAGTTTCACAATAATTGTAAACAACAATGTACACAAAACACGATTTAGCTGCACAGGGGAGACTGGGGACGGTTGCAACAAGTCATTTCTCCAATTAGAAACATGCTAGTGATGATACTCATACTGCGCATGCTCAGTTAGGCTCTCTCTCCACCAGAGAGAAACTATAGTTTCATCATCTGCTGCTGCATTTATTGAAAAATAACTGTTTTGAAGGTATGAAAGTAATTTTT
>JAODKF010000018.1:1648420-1658721 GCA_026779585.1 Mormyrus proboscirostris
TAAACACAATAGAAATGGTTTGTGGACCAGAAAGTAAAGGCAAAGTGGGCAGTGAGTGCTAAGTGTGTATGTGGGGCCTTTTTCAGGACAGCTGGAAAAGAATCCCTGGCGGCCACCTCATGGAACTGGCGTAGAGGAGACAGCAGGGTCAGGCAGTCCCTGAAGCAATTGGGGTTAAGGACCTTACTCAAGGGACCAATGGTGGGAGCATTCTGCCAACCCAGGGATTTGAACCAGCAACCTTCTGAGTCCCGGTTCATATATATATATTCCAGTACCAACAAATATATGTTTTTCTGTTTAATACTTTATAGGTCACTGCATAATTCCATATACATTATTTTATACTTGATATCTTTATAATTATTCTAAAATGTAGAGAATAGTACACACATACCTTTCTATTGGTGAGTGTGTCCAAACTTTGACCGATTCTGTAGCCTATGTGTTAATATACCTGTACCTCAGTTGTCAGTGATCCATTCTGCATCTGTGTATTATCATCCAAAATGAGAACCTCCACTGACATGACTCATCGATACAAAATAACACCAGTAAACCAAACTGGTCGTTCCGGCTCTCAGCACTCTGAGCTCAAAACATCTTCCCAGGCCTTTTGCGAAGAGCCTCGATTGTTGGGTTTTTGGGGAAGATTCTTGCTTGGGAGGTAGACAATAAACTCCCGCAGGCTTCAGGATGGTCTGGACGGTCTTTGAAACCAGTTTTTTTTTTTTTTTTTTCCCCTCAATCCCGATCTATACAAAACATTAACTGCTTGAGGGCGTGGGGCAAATTCCTCCTCAGATGGTGTGAATCTCAGACATAATACATACAGTGCTGGATTTATTTCAAGAACAAGTACAAACAAGTGCAGAGGAAACTGTGGAAATGACAGCTCTCTGGGGGCATGTCCACAAACATATCCCTAACACAGTGCAAGTATAGTGATCTGCATGGTCTCCCTGTGTCGTGCCAGGTTCCCCTGGATACTTCAGCTGAATTTGTATCTCCAAATTGCCCTTAACGACTGTGTGTGTCAGTGTCCAGCTGGCCTGAGACCTGGGCTTCCGAGGTTAGACTGCATGCTCACTATGACCTTGTGCTGGATAAAAAGTGCTGGAATGGCTCCATTTATAAAGGGAAGTACAACCATTGAGCAATTTGATTTTATTAGCCCTAAAAAATAAGATGAGATGATGGCCTCTGGGATGCATGCCTTTCATTGTAGCCTAAGCTGATATTTAACGGAATGGAGAAAATGCATTAAGCCATATGGGGATATTGTCGTTTCCCATCTTGCTGTTCAAAAGCTATGTGTATAGGTGACACCGGAGCTAAGCTCTGGGACCGAATGGCAGCATCAGCCCGGGATTTGAAACAGCAACCTTCTGGTCGTGAGAACAGAGTCCCAACCTCCAAATCACCGTGAACTGATTACACAACAGCCTGCACAAAGCCCTGCCTTGGTACTCCTGGTCCACACTGCTCTCTCTCTCTCTCTCTCTCTCTCTCTCTCTCTTTCCTTCTGTGTTTTTCCACTTTTCCGTCATGACAAGGAGTGATGCGAGGATTTCAAACATTTCAAAAGGCATGACAGGAAACAGAGGAGAGGAGGAGATGTGGGACGACTGACACAAGGGGAAAGAAAGAGACTCACTGACAGGAGACACTACAACAAGACAAGAAAGCGGGACATCTGTGCCCTGTGGTGAGTGCACCTCTGCCTTTATTTAAAAGTTTTGTGCCTATCTGCAGCTATGAGAAACGCTCACAAGATGCGTAGTCGTGAAAGGTGCATTAAACTCTTCAGCTTAGCGCAATAAACAAGACTCTGTGTTACTTTTACAAGTGGCAAGGCTTGGAAACAGTCTGTATCTGCAGGTTCTCCAGGATTTTTTCGAACAAGGCGTTGCTGGTTCTGGCATTAATTTGCGTTCAGCCGAAATAGCTGAAGGACTCTGACGCGGCGCAATGCTGACAGCAACTGAAAAACGAAAGTATACGAGAATCAGTCATGTGGGGCTTTACGGTAACAGTTGGAATTTTACGGACCACAATAGCCAAGGTTCACCTAAAACATATAAAAGTAACAGCTGAAAATTCCTCCCGATGACATGAATAGAAACTCACTTAGCACCGATCGTTGTCCAATCATTGTGGTCCCGGCCACAAGAAGTAAACTAGAAGGTGCACATATACTTAGATTCAAGATTTTTTTGTGATGTGCACAGTTATACCGGTACGTCTCATAAATCTGTCTTGCTCCTGCACAAAAGAGAATTAAGATCAATAAAGGTTCAATTAAAAGAAACAAGTTTTTTTTTGGGGGGGGGGGGGATGGGACTAGTATGACAAAAAACAACTTAAATAGAAGATAAATAAAAGGCAATACATAAAAATGCTATTCAGAGGTCAGTATATACAGCGTGGATGGTAGGCGACGTGCGAATGGCAATATATACAGACATTAAAACAGTAAACGTCTATGTGGGAAGTGATGCAGTGTAAAGACATAAATAATTAGCAGTCAGTTGTAAAGCATCAGTGGGCGTAGCAAGGCTGAGAATCTCAGGGGTCTGGCGGTAGGTAGGACTGCAGGGGTGGATGCCTGATTTCAGCAGGCTGAACTGGCAGTTAATGGGAAGGGCAGAGCCCTTTACAGTTTCGACAGGAAGAGACTTAGTAAATCTTATTTGTTGAGGAGATCTCTTTATCAGAAATGACTTATATGTCTGTGAAAGCACGGCCGGACCGTATATGGAGCGTGTCAGGGGAGGGGGGGCTCTCACAGCAAATTTAGTGTTATTGTGTGTTATCAAAAGGGGCACTTTGTAAAATTTGCCGGCCAGGGGGGTGGGTCCCCCTGGGAGATCTTGCAGCAGGCCACCTGCTGAGATGGGCCCCGGGGGGGATGTCCCTCACTCTGTTCACCCGGCGACGTTCCAGTCACCTGGATACACCAACCAAGCAGGAGTCCTTTACTAACCCACTGGGCTTGGTGTAGAGCCCAGCCTGAGAATCATACCCCTAGACCAGGGCTCGCCTGTCAGCCCATCGCAATAGACAGGGCGATCCTCTGCTGGTTATTCACGATAATCGGACCCTTTCATACGCCGCATGTACATTCTTAGTGCACTAGCTAACTTTAGCTACATGCATTAGCACAGTGGTTACCAAAGCACAGACCGCAAACTGCTATAATAATTATTGATCCTCATGGTAAATAGCCTTTACAGTTCCCTTAACTTGCTCATTGGTGTGTAAGCTGTTCACAAAGGGCAGCCACCCATAGGGGCACCCAGGGAGCTGGCAGTTAAGGACCTACAGATGTTTTGAGGTTGGGTTTGAACCAGCAACCTTTCGATTAAAGGCACACAGGCTTAGCCCATTGAGCCACACGCCGCTTGTAGCTTATCTGGGGTGGATTTGATCTCAGACGAGCTACAGCGTGGACACGAAAGTACAACCATCCCCCCCCCCCGTCCTCTGACGCCCCACCTCGCCACTCCCCAGGGAGCTCATCAGATTATTTTAATTTTTTTTGAAGAAGTAGCTCTCGCTGTTAAAAGGGTTAGAGACCGCTGCCTTTCACCAATTCACCAATTTCACCTTTCGTTTTTAAGATATAAAATTACACCAATTATAAAAAATATATGGATGAGAATCTTGAGATCAGTTATCAGCAGAAGATGGTTAGTGCTAATCCGGCGGTGTTTCCTGTCACAGCAGGGTTATGGTTGGAGGTTTAATTTGGGTTTGGGTCAGGGGCACCCGGAAGTACTCAGATCTGAAAGCTCACAGTCACGTTCAGGAAACCATTTCCCGAAAAGTTCCTCAGATTTTTTCCAGTGTATATCTAGCATTAAAACCTGGTAGCTTGGAGTTTATGCTTTTAGACCAAATGAGTAATTGACAATTTCATGTTTCTGATCCAGACAGTTGTATAAAGACCAGCCGTAAACATTGGCTTTGAATTATTATCCATTAGTGGCTAATCTGGTGGCCTATGTCCGGACAGGCTAATTATACTTAGCTCTGGTCCTCTTAGTACAGTATAAGGGACCCAGTCAGGCGGGTTGGAGAAGCGCCAGTAATGTTGCATTTGGCAGGACAGACTAACATGAGAGGTCCCAGGTTACCCTAAAAGGACATGGCGAATAGACAAGTGCTCCATCCCTCTGAGACATAGCAGAGAAATGTCAGGACTCAAGGACTGTGTTCCCTGAAGCGGTCAGATTGGGACGACGTGTTTGTGAGATATGCCACTTAATTCTGCAGGGCTCCGGGTTCATTAAACGAACCGCAAGTTCCAAGCGCACTGGGTGTGATAGTGGTATACAGCGTACAATAACACAATGCATTTTTTTTTTGACGTTGAGATGGCAGCATGAGATTAATCATGGCTTCCTAGACGCTAATGTCAGGGTTGCGCCATCAGACGCCTGTCTGGCACCGTTTGAAATGGCAACCGCGATAAATTCTAACGCACTTATAGGTCAGGGGCTCGATCCTTCCGACTTCCTCCCGATTTCCCCATCATTAGTCCCGGTTACCACACTGTCTATTTCCACCAGAACATCTGCTGCAGAAAATTCAATTTGCCTAAGTTCCCATTTAAGCTGGGTGTGTCTCATACTGGCCAGAGCCTGCACCAAACAAGGCAGCACCAGTGCTGTAAAGAAAACACCGGAATGCTGTAGGATTTTTTATTAGGGTAAAATACGACCCCCCCCCTCCCCTACAATCCAGACCTCCTCAGATCTGAGTCTCTCTCACTTCTCATTTTTTTTCATTTTCATCATCATGCACCTTGTTACCTCTGTATTTAAAGTCGTTTATTTATCATTGTTCACAGTTCATTGTGTGTCTATTGTGTGTCATGTCTTGTGTCTAATGTTACAACTGTTATGTGCGTGTGTTGCTCCTCTATGCCTTTTAAATTGCCCCTCGGGGACAAATAAAGTTTTGAATTTGAATATTTGCAGGGTAAGCTTGTGGAAATATGAGGACAGTATCTAATTTTTCCTTTACATAGTGGACTAAAAATTTATTTAGCTGCATGATAATAAAAGGCATTTTGTAACTATCTGACAGGAGTCGATGAAATCACAATGTTGCATTATTTAACAACCAGCCACTGTCGCCTCCGGCTTTCTCACTGGTGGCTTTGTAAAGCGCTTTGAGATGATGTAATGTGAACATACATTATACAAAAGCATCATACTGAAGATCAGCCAAAACATTATGACCATACGTATATGCCGGGCTCCATGCACTATATGCCGTGACACATTATTCCCATAATCAGCGTTGAAATTATCTGCAATTTGTGCCGCCCTTCTGTTGGCTTGCGCCACACAGCATAGCCCCCGTTCACGTCTCGCCGCAACGAGTCTCGGCCGACAAACACCCTGCTAGTGGTTCGCGGCCGTCGCCTCCTCAGACCCGTCTCCGCAGGGACTCGCTCACCCCCACTGACCGCGAGCTCAGCTCTTCGCGAGCCTCGTGCTTCCAGAGATGCTCTCACCCGCCGCTCTGGCCATAATGATCCGGCCCTGGTCAGGGTCACTCAGATCTTTACCCTCCTGCTCATCTTCCCCGCATTCGTCATTGACTATAAGTGCCAAGTGGTAGCTGAACATGTAACTTATCCCACACCTTCACATGCACCAGTTATATATATGTGTGTGTATGTAAAAAAACAAACACACGAAAAACACAAACAGTGTGTTTATGTGTGTATATCGTAGTAAACTGTATACTGTATATACAGTACGTATGTATGCATGCATATGTGTGTGTGTGTATATATCTAAACCCTAATGTCAACAATAACAACCTTAACCTCCACTCAGCCTTATCCTTATGCATAAGTACTTTAGTTATTGTAGTTTTTTTTTTAGTTTTTTGATTGCAGTCACGGATTTTTATTAAATTGGGTGACTGAGCATGCTGGGATATGTACAAACCTGCCCTTTTCCCCATAGAGATGAATAAATAATTATCGACACGTGCGTAACATAAAAAGCTGCCCCTTTCTTTCCTTGTAAACCGCTTACGCACCTCCCTCCCCATAGGTAGACGTCCCTAGCATGACTCGCAACGAGACCTGCCCAATGCTGGAGTCCATGAAGAGCAGCTCCCACTCAAACAAGAGCAATCACGGCGACATGGCAGTGGTGGCCTTACACGGGATCTTCTCCACCATGGGCATCCTGGAAAACGCCCTCATCCTGTGGGTGGTGGGCTTCCGGGTCCGCCGCACCGTGGCGTCCGTGTGGGTGCTGAACCTGGCGCTATCGGACTTCCTGGGAGTGCTCACGCTGCCGCTCTTCACCTACTACCTGTCCTCATCTCACAGCTGGAAGCTGGGCCAGCCGCTCTGCATCGCCCAGTCGGGCCTCTTCTTCCTCAACATGTTTGTCAGCGCCTTCCTGCTGGCCACCATCAGCCTGGACCGCTGCCTGCTAGTGATGCAGCCCATCTGGAGTAAGACCCACCGTTCGGTGGCCACGGCCAGGAAGATCTGTGCCCTGGGCTGGCTCTGGGCAGGCATCAACACCCTTCCCTATATGCTCTTCCGTGACGTCATTCCTACAGCGGACGAGCGCTTTCTCTGCTACCATCACTTCGCCCGTTTCCCTACTACTGCAGACCTAGAGCATGACTGCCGAGTCCGGCAGCAGGCCACGGCCCTGAGCAAATTCCTTCTGGCGTTCCTCATCCCGTTGACCATCATCGCCAGCAGCTACGCCTGTGTGAGCTGGAAGCTGAGGCAGAGACACTTGCAGAGACAGAACAGCCTCTTCACCAACAGGAGGATCTACTGCAACAGCACCTCCAGCCCCCTCTCCCCCAGGTTCTCCAAGATGGTGATGGCAGTGATCGCCGTCTTCATCCTAACCTGGTCCCCCTACCACATCTTCTGCCTCCTTGAGATCAGAGCTTCTCCTGATGTCCAGAAGGTGGTGGAGGTGGGTCTCCCAATAGCCACCACCTTCTCCTTCCTAAACGCTACCCTCAACCCCTTCCTCTACGCATTTAGCTGCCCGGATTTCTGTGAAAGGATTCGGGAAAGTATGGGGGCCGTCCTGGAGGGTCTTCTGGCGGAGGGTGAGGACACGGGGTCGGCCAGATTGCAATTTAATGGTGTTAGAAGGTCAATCATTGAAAAAGCCAGAAATATAGACAATAATAGCAAAACAGTGATAGACAGTTAATGGTACAACATGTGGGGCTAAAATTAAATTGCGTTGCTTCATTCCAACATATAAACCTGCTTTAATGATCCACAGGGAAATAAATCCTTAGCCTTCAAACATGAGAGATAATTTAAACACAAAAGAAACTGGAAGAAGATGACTTAGAGTCTTAGATCATATTTAGCCTGAAACCACATTTATTGAATACAACATGAGCATTCCCTGTTTACATAGTACATTTGCCACTGTAATTGTAGATCTGTCATTCGTATTGGATTGTAATTCATAATGAGAATCATCGTTTTGTATAGAAGGTGTTTATATGAATATGCATGTAATTTCTCTGTCAAACTGTGGCCGGCAGCAGAAGCAAACGCACATTATCGCCATTAAAATCCATATGATGCATTTGATAAATAAAAAAATGCCTAAATATCATTCTTTGTTAGTTCGATATTCCCTGTGTTTCTCACGATCTTTTATGCTTTCTACATTGTATTCTATTTATTTTTTTTTGCTTACATGAAAATATGACAATCGGCAAATAACACAGTGGAACAATATTGCAATACTGTATGTAATTTACATGACATTTATCCCAGAGTGCCTCTCCTACAACCCCCCGCCCCCCCCCCCCAACAATTGATGGATGCAAGTACGGAACTTGTTTTTCTTGTTTACAACCATATCAAAAACTCTCTATGTATAATGCAATTTAGGTTAATTATAGCAGCGTAATTACCTCCTTTGAGTAGGAGAAGTGGTCACAAAAAAATGCATGGATGGATGTTTACAAGTGTGCCTCATCAAATAACAGTCATTTTACAGAAAGCTGCCTTTCACGTTTTCTTTATCAGAAACCCAGCCCATCCCCTCAAGCAGCCACACTCGTCTGTCTCGCCAGTATCTCTCCATCAAACCCAGCCACACTCGTCTGTCTCACCAGTATCTCTCCATCTCTCCCCCTTTGACCTCAGAGTAAAGTGATAAAGTCTGAAAGTCAAGTCAGCCCCCCCCCAGGGAACACCTGTTAGAGGAAGCTGATATCCAGCTTCACATGGTGCAGTGCCATCAGTAATAATCAGCATGAGCCCATAGCGATGCACATCTTTGTCAACCCCTAACAAGCCCCGCCCACGCTGAATTTTTGCATTGTTTTTTTTTTTCAAATGATCCTTTTTACATATTTTAAAAACAGGCTAAATAAACGCGACAAATGTTATTCAATAAATGCTCAATAAATATTTACGAGTGAATGCCCCTTTAGGGGAGACAGTTAATGAAAATAAAACAAACGAGAGAAGCTGTTTAGATGGAACAAACTACGGCTGACAGTTAAAGATAAAAGCTGCGGGCGATCTTTCACTGAAGGTCACGTCGCGGCGGGCTCAGGACAGGTCAGTCTGACTGAGGATGAAAAGTGAAAGTGAGGTTTCCGCAGCCGGACTAAAGATAGTAAAATCCCTGGGCAGGATACGCACTGCCTGCCCCCCCCCTCCCCCCGGCCAGTGTCCTTTAACTGGCTGTCTCAGGGCCACCGGAGATGAAAAAGCACTATCAGTTAATAATAAAGATCATGTTCCTCCTAATGCTCTCCTGCACCCCCCCCGCCTGCTTCTCATTGTGTGCCCATTGCAGCAATGAGAGGATTAATTAGGGAAGAGATCGACGGTATGCAGTAACCAAACTCCTTGGGTTTATATTATCCCTCATCCTGTCTCTTGCTGACCCCTGCCCCCCCCCCCCGACAGCATGATGGGGTGGGGCAGGGTGTTACGGGCTAAAATGCCCAAGCTCATTTCCCATCAGGCCACAGATACAGCACAGCAGTTACAGGACCAGACTCCATCAGTTTATGCAGAAAATCTTGTTGTATGGCTTTTGACCTGGGCCAAGGTGTGACTGTTCAAACCCAGCTTCACCAGAGCAGCATGTGGGCACTACAGCAAGGCCTTTAACTCCCAGCTCCATGGGTGTGTCTGTGTGTCATGGAGAACTGGGGGGGGGGAGGGGGGGAATGAGACTTTCCCCACGGGGTCAATAAATGAATCATTGCTATATATTAACCCTTTGTCTGTATTATGTCCTAATTGTTAGTTGTAACAAAAATTCCCACCGGCCTTGGTTGTGTGCCAATAAAGAGTGTGTCCCAAGTTACAGCTTTGACGGTCACTTTGTGGGGGGTGAACTTCTATATCCGCTGAGTTTAAACTGCACTTAATGACATTTTAATCTTTTTTGGGAATCTATGGCTGTTTGACTTTATGTAACCAATAGCCTGGATGAGAGGCAGATTAAATATGTTTTTCTTCAACGAACGAGTTCATAAAAATAGCAGCGCCGAGAGTGGAACAACAAGTAAACATACTCAAAGCACCGGCACTGCAGCCTGAAGCACGCATCCCTCCAAATAAGGCCACCCAGCCGCGGATAATTATCACAACAGGCGCTGTTAGTCACGTTTCAGACAGCTGTGGATTTCCAGAGATTTCCATGAACTCAGCACTAGCAATTAATTGTCATGGTACCACAAAATAATGGAGAAATTTTTGGTAACTATACTGAATCCGGCGGTATAAAGAAAGTCAACTAAAAAAAAGTTCTTGTGTTGGAAAAAAGCAATTGACGGATTCTTGTTCATACACTCAGTTAATGAAGTGTTGTGTGTATGCTTTTTGTTTTACATAGAGACATGGGGCTTTTTATATTTAAAATAAGGAAAGGCCAAGGACTTTCTCATTAATTGTCAGCATATATATATATATATATACATAACTGAAAAAAGACTAAATTTCAAATTTGCAGTCAATTAACTGGAAAACACAGGAAAAATAAGTAAATGATTACTGTCAAGGTCAAAATATAGTTGGCAAACATTTTTACATAAACATTGTTGCAACCGCTTCACAAACTGAAGTTATAATATACTTCAATATAATATACTTAGGGTTAGGGTTAGACATAATAGTTAAACATCTGGAAGTCAAAATCCAACAGACGCGTGGACTTTAATGGCGTACCAGCAACTGGGATAAAAGTCAAGGACTCTCACATGAAAAATGTGTTTCTCAGATGGAACTAAAGTATGTTGAAATTTAA
>JAODKF010000018.1:1722137-1741447 GCA_026779585.1 Mormyrus proboscirostris
CGCCTGCTCATACGTGTTGTCGCGCCTCCGTCGCGCCCCCCCTCCTCCCTGCACCTCCCCCTCCCTCAGATCCACGTCGGAGCCTTGTGAGGATGCGTCCCTGTCCGCTTCATCCCTTTCCACCATCTCGTCCTCGCTCTTGTCCACGTCCGATTCGTCAGAATCGTCCACTTCCAGGTAGCGATAACCTTTGACCTGAGAAAAATTTTAAATTAAGTAAAAAAATAAATAAAAGCCTCTAAAGGAATGTGAAGCAGTGACGTATGTGCACTGGAATTATGGGTAAAAGCTAGAAATGCTTTAAAACCACAAGCACATCTCTGCTTCAACCTGACTGCCTAAACTTCTTGCTAAACAAAATAATTAAAAAAAAAGGCTGAAGAAATGTGGTACTTTTTTAGATACTTGGCCATCATGTTAAATACCTTAAATCCCATTCGGGAATTCTTTGATGCTCCAAATCCCCTTACAAAGCATATGCATAAACTGACACATCGATCCCACCGCCCGATCAAGCTGGTGTCAATCAGGCCGCTTTCGTGTTACAATCGGGCCACGGACCTTGTGTCGCGGTCGGGGGATCCGGGGCAGTCGGTAAGGAACCTTCATAATCAGCCGACGCTCCATCAGCAGGTAGCAAAGACACGATACCAGCAGGGTGACCAACACGACGGAGAGCTTGGCCTGAGGGTGGATTTGAGGCGGTGAGTGCTGTCACCATAGCGCAGAGACGACGGGAAGAACATCTGACGCCGTTCTCACCCTCATAGGAAGTCCGGACCACAGGTACACGACAAAGATGGCGATGGCCTGCCACCAGTGATATATTGTATAGACAAAATCCAGCCTGTCCTGGTCCTCATACAGCATCCCAAGCAGGGCTGAGAGAAGAAAAATAAGTCAAATGGCTGCTTTAGAAAGAGGGAGAGCTAACTAAACTGAACATTCCCATCCATCCATCCATCCATCCAATTCCCAACCCGCTTATCCTTCTGGGTTGTCGTGGGGGGGTCTGAAGCCTATCCCAGAACCTACAAGGCACAAGGTGGGGAACAACCCGGGACAGGGGGGCAGCCCATCGCAGGGCACACTCACACACCATTTGCTCACACATGCACACATATGGGCAATTAGGAACACCGATTAGTCACAGCATGTCTTTGGACTGTGGGGGGAAACTGAATCACCCAGAGGAAACTCCAAGACAAAACAGGGAGAACATGCAAACTCCGCAGACATGAAACCCAGGCAGAAACTCAAACCCAGGTCCCAGAGGTGTGAGGCAATAGTGCTAACCACTGCACCACCATGCCACCAAACTCAAAATTCACACGATGTGTAACCAGAAATTGAGTTTCTTTGTTCCTTTTTCCTAAAATAACTTGCAGAAAAAAACTCTGAAAATGAATGACCGACGGTAGAGCAGAGTGTTCTTCTGAGTTTCCTCAAGCAGAGCTAACAGACATCACGTCTCCCGTTGGTCATCTGTTTCTCTCACGACCTGCTGGACCCCAGGCAGCATTCATGGATGTCTTACATCTCACGCGTCACTCTTATCTCCTCCCCAACCGCTCAACGCAGCGGGAATCCCAGTCTCCTCCAAACAACCCTAAATTAACCTAAAAATATATAAACCCTGGAAGATCAAGGAGCATGCAGGCCATCAGCACTCTGAGGAAGCCTGAGAGTACTGAGGGCTTTAAAGCCAACATTCCAAGTATGCTTTGGAAAACCTTCGCAGTTCAGGTCACGTCCCCCGCGGGTCCCACTCACTGCTCAGGCCGGTCTTGTTCAGCGCTGTGCCCAATCCCCATGCAGCGACTAGAACCAGGAGGCCGGATTTTAGATCTGGGTTGCGTGGCTGTGGGGACCAAATCATCAGCCCGACTAGTATGCCGAGGTGCAGCATGGCCCCCGTGAGGAGCGGAACCCAGCGAGGCAGCCGCATCAGCAGCAGCGGCACTGCCGAGGAGATGGATGCCGACAAGCCGTACGTCATCACCAGGGCCCACAGGTTCTCCAAGCCAATGGAGCAGACGCCATAAGACTAGACAGAGAGAAAGAGACTGAAGATCACCGTCTATCAGGTACAAACCTAGACCATGTTTGGTGGTGTGATGTGAGGCTCACTGGGTTAGCATGCTGTGATCAGAAGGTGACCAGTTCAATTCCAGGAATCCTCCAGGAATTTACTGGTTCTGTTTTATCAAAAATCAATGCATGTCACTTTGGCTAAGCGCATCTGCAAACTTAAGTAATTTCAGTACCTTTACTCCTGATCTGTAGTTATTACTAGCATTCTAGATGATCTACATTCAGATTTTACTACAATCTACAATGAATGACCCTCTACTTGAGAAGAAACTTTGCACATTGATAAGTGGGTGATCAAAACATGTATAGGTCCTGTTTTTCGCTTTAACACGTTTAAAAATTTCTTTAACAGCATGATTAATGATACTGCCAGTTAGCGAAGGACTACTCCGGGGTGGGCAACCTTACCCTGAAAGGTCCTCACACCGGGGTTTGAACAGCTGACCTAAACTTTACCTCAAAAACCTGCATACACACTGGACTGTTTGTTACAGTGTCACACAGAGCTGAACAAAGACTATAATCTACAAGTAATACTGGGCATCACCTAAAACATTACCAGTCAATCTGCATAGAATAACACATAAAGAATCGCAGATGTTTAGATCC
This sequence comes from Mormyrus proboscirostris, assembly GCA_026779585.1. Taxonomy (NCBI): domain Eukaryota; kingdom Metazoa; phylum Chordata; class Actinopteri; order Osteoglossiformes; family Mormyridae; genus Mormyrus; species Mormyrus proboscirostris. The sequence continues at coordinate 1,724,841 of JAODKF010000018.1, forward strand.
AGAGATGTTAGTGATGTTTTTCAGCCCCAGTCCTAGAGGCCCCCAGGCCGCCCACATTTTAGCTCCCTCCCAACTGCCTGCCAGATAATCCACGTTAAACATGGCCGGGGGCCCCTGAGCACCAGTTAGAGAAACATCAGTGTGCGGCGTGGGGGGTTTAAGGTGTGGGAAGAGCTGCGCTGGCCCTCGGCGGAGCCGCATGAACCCCCCCGCTCACCAGCATGAGCCCTGTCACGGCGAACAGGACCTCAAAGCCGCTGTAGATGAAGAAGGGGCAGAGCAGACGTATGCGATAATCCCGCAGGTGCTTGAAGGGCAGCTGGAAGATGTTACCCCACCCGATGCTACGAAGGTCGATCTCCTCCGTTGGCCGGTATGCCGCACCACAGAGAGCAAGGAACTGTGGGTAATCGATGAGAGGTGAGAGATGCAACAAGATCATTTTTTGAAATAGATTTCTGTTCAGCCTTGTGTCCCAACAAATATAATGGTAATATTGATAATAATAATGATAATATTACAAGTACTAGGTAACAGCATGCATATACCTATTACATGAAATATTATTAATATCATCGCTTAAGTGTAAACAATATAGATCATTATTCACTCATTTTGATATCAAGGAAGGCATATGGATATTCAAAGCTTTGTGAGATACTGTAGATACTGGTAAAGTAAATATTAATTTTAACATTCATCCCATCTCAACTAAACACTTCATCAAGGGTTTGTTGTTTTTGCCCCCCCCTCAAAAAGGCCCCTTGGGGCCCCCTGGCCCCTTAATGCAGTGACAGTTTGTGGCCAACAGAGGGCTCACATTTTCCATTTCAAAAAGTCACAGCCTGACGGAGCCTTTCTTGGGAGCCGATTAAGAGCCCTAAGTTCAGGGTGAGAGAGGGAGGCGACGGAGAGCGACTGGGAGCCTCACGATTATCATGGAGAGAAAGGCGGCTCCCATCATCATGCTCTCCACCTTGATGAGCAGCAGAGACGGAGGCAGACGGGACAGCACCGTCTTATTGAGTCCCGTTATCACCCCGGACGACGTCGCGCCTGTGACACGCAGAAACGCACAAGAGACACTGCAGGTACAGACTGGAAACAAGAAACTAAAATGGTGACAGATCAGCTCTGAGTCCATTTGTGTCACACTGGCTCAGGTAAATAACTGTGCAAAACCCTAGAGCAGAAAAAAAGGAATTTGCAGGGTTCATTTCCTTGTGAGGATCTTTTCACATCACACACACCTTCATATCTATCATTCAATTCTACAGTGAACTCTATACCATTATCCTATATTAATCAGATGAAAGTATTACTTATTGCATATCCTATGTAAAATACCCTGTTCTATATAGGTAATACAGACGCTCCCCTACTTACGAACAAGTTACATTCCGAACGGCCATTATTTTAAGGGTATATGCAAGTACAAATAACTAGGATGCTGGGAGTACGCACGGTACACTGCTGCGTGGCGGGAGTAGCGGCCAGAAGTCGTACTAGACAGAATTGATGAGCAGAAAAAAAAATACTGATGTTGCGGACAGGAAACAGGAGCCCAACGAACACAATTTGGACTTACGGACCTCTTCGTTCGTATGTCTGAAAGTTCGTAAGTCGAAAGTTCGTAAGTAGAGGAGCGTCTGTATACACATTAGTTGGACAATTGAAAGAAATGCACATATTTCACCTATCTATACAGATGCAAATTTTATTTCTTCTTCATACCCGAAATCATTAGTCTCCCACTGCCCTGGTATGTGGGTTTGGCCAAAATTGCTGATTCTGGCTACGATAACCTTATTTAACTACATTATAATGACTGAGCCGAGACCACAGAGTGCTCACACATCGTAGGGACATTTCGAAACGTCGCAGAGAAAGTAAGCGTGTTTTTACCGCAGCTCTGCACGTTGCAGAGGGTGTGGTTATACTCAATGAGGAAGTTGTTCAAGAAGAGAAGCATAGGGAGCTCTGCAAAGACCAGGCTCAGCTGAAAGACACAAAGGCGAAAGAATGAGTGTCTATGCATCAACTGACCAAACGGCATACAGCTGGAATAAGATGGACTGACACACGCCTGCACTGACTCACTGTCAGGACAAAGCTAACGAGCTTTTTACACGCTTTTTACACTCTTTTCATACCCACTTTAGTTACATATTCATCTTTTTATCCCTTTCTCTTCATACTAGCATTTTATTAGTACTGTATTCCAGATTCCTTATTTTATTTTGTATTATTGCGTATTTTTGTATTGTATTGTATTTTTTGTTGCTGGTGTATTTAAGCTCTGTTGTTAATCCTGGTCGGTGACAGCTATTCCTTGGCACAACAATTTCCTTTGGGATAAAAAAAGTTTTATCTTATCTCTTCTTAAATTTATCTTAACAGAGACCAATTATGTTTTTTTCATTTTTTTCCCTTTCCTTTAGTGTGTTTATAGCTTTATGTGCATGTAAACATCCTGCAAAGTCTTAAGGTCCAAATATATGCCAAAGGGAGTAACTGTCACCATAGAAACCACTCTCCTCTGATCTGCCTGAAATGCCTTATTGGAATTCCAGCCCTTACTTCCGTGACATGGTGAGGTCATGCTTATTGCCCGCCTACTTGCAAGGATCTGCCTGCAGGCGGAACGTATAGGGTGAACTGACCAATCAGGCAAGCTGACCAATCAGAGCACAATGAGGTCATCAGGGGCGGGGCTTAAAGCTCTAACAGAGTGTTTCAGGCAGAGGGTGAGACAGTATGAAAAAAAATGTAAACCTATGAATGTATTATAGTAGACCCCCAAAATAAGATTATGAACAATGACAATGGGCATAATAGGTCCCCTTTAACTTAACTTTGGGGAATCTGTCTTTCTACAAAGACGATCAACGTCATCTTTGGATCATCATCCAAAAACGGCTCTGAACTCACATGGAAAATGACGTAGAAAACAGATTGGAAAATGATGATGTAGCGATGACACGCCCCCTTGGCGGTCCTCCTCTGTTCTTCCTGCTCCTCCTTGTAATTGACAAACTCATAGAACTGTTGAGCCATTCTGACAGAGGGCACGAGAGGGGGGGTGCTTTGTTAAGTTCACAGTAAAAAGAGCGATTTGACGTTATGCATTGACGTTACAGCAGGACTCAGAGAGAAGCTGCCGTAAACCAGTGTTTCCCAACACACTCCACAGGGACCCCAAGTCCACATTTTTGCTCCCTCCCAGACTCTCCACATTTTCGCTCCCTCACAGCTCCCTGCTAGACAGTCCACATTTTTAGCTGGATGAGAGCAAAAAATTGGCCTGATCTGGGTCCCCAAGGATCTGGGTGAGAAACACTGTTGTAAATAATTAAGTAATGATGGATTCTCTCAAAAGCATGTAAAAAATGCTTGTGTGCTTATTACATATTAAAATAGATTTACACTAAGCATACTATTGAAGGAGAATTACTTAAAGCTCCTAACACTGTCTTAACACAGATTTCTATACATATGACCTTGAGGCAGTAGGACCTGAAGCACGTCCATTCTAGCTACAGCACACTTCTTACCTAGTGATGTAATTCCCTAGTGATGCCCACAAGGGGACAATGGAAACTCCAATAGCAACAGCTGATGGTACCAGGGTGTAGTATCGCTCCCAGTAATTGGTTGATACAAAGAGAGCATAGATTCCAGATGCCAGAAACATCATCCATTTAGTGCCAAGAAACCTGAGTTTGGAGGAAAAAAAGAAGAATTTGAGAGATTTAAAATGCTGACAGGGGTGAAGAGGAGGGTTAGTGACAGTGAAAGCTGGCAGGGAGGAGCGTGGGGAGCACAGGACAGCGTCATCGGTACCGGATGAGGACGGGGGTGTAGAGCAGGCCCACAATAGGCGTGACGTTGATCCCCATGAGCATCTTGTTGTCAATATCCTCCAGGCCCAAACTGCCGTATTTCACCTCCCGGTACGTCTCGTCATAATGAAGAATGAGCTGCATTTGAAGCAGACCTGGGGATGGAGACCAGGTATGTAGTGGGATTAGGGTAGTGGTCCACGTGGCAGAGGAGGTATAGGACAGAGGCTCTTCCTGCTATCACCCTTTCAATAATGTAAAAAAGTCCATTATTTACAACTAAATGGGTCTCATAGCTGAAGGCTGTAAGATCATCAGTTGCAAACAAACACCTGGTTTTTCCCCAGGAGCCTGCAGATATTTTTTATCAGGCAGATACTAACTGAACTGGAATTGCGTACCCAGGTAGACGCTGTAAGTGATCATTCCGCCCAGGCTGGCCGCCACCACGTTCTTGACCACACCCAGCCTCATCCTGCGGTAATACTTCTTCTCCTCCTCTTCCTCATCATAGTCCGTATGAGGACCTAGAAACTCCATCTGATTGGGAGCAGGGAACTTAGTACGCAGCTCATTCAAAGGCTAAAAACACAACATACGTAGAATAAACCGTCCACCATCTGCAATACTCAACAGCTGTACTAGGGCCGTGGACCTCTCAGGCTAAACGGTGCTCAGCTGCTCGAGACAGTTCGTTCATTCATTCTCTGTTCTTAAATCCATCCATCCATCCATCCCTTTTTTGTAACCACCTTGTCCTATTCAGGGTCGCGGAGGGTCCGGAGCCCATCCCGGAGGCTACAGCACAAGGCAGGGAACAACCCAGGGCGGGGGGGCAGCCTATCGCAAGACACACACACACACCAGTCACTCCACCAGTCAGACATACACACTTGTTCTTAAATCCTTTACCCAAAGACATATCAGACTTTATTATTATTATTATTATTATTATTATTATTATTATTATTATTATTATGTCTATAGGTTTGATTATGATTCTAATGCAACAAAACCAACCACTGCCAACTGATAAGAAGCCAAATTTACAGAAAATGTTTAATTAATCTGTAATAAGGCCAGCAGAAAGTCATTTTTAATAAGGAAAGTGAAGGGGTTCAGGCTCAGCTGGAATGTTTACATTAGCGTAGTCGAAAGCTGGTTTTATGTTTGTCTCATAAGGGCATTTAACAAAATCAGGCTGTCTAGGGGAATGAAAATAGCATGTAAACTCATTGACAGCCAGCAAGGGTCCATGCAGGACTTGAATAACTTGTATAACTAATTGAATCCATGATACTTCCCTCAGGTAGAATATATAGAAGAATTATGTCAAATAGAGCAATTTATTAAAGAAAAAAAAAGCATTGATTGCCAATTCAATAATTCTTTGCTTATTCTGCAATAGTAATATATTACATTATGAATGTTCACTTGTTTTAACTCATTGGAAATTTATTTTCTACCTAATCATTTATTTATTTCTTGTTGGCATATGCCTGCCTATTTGTAAACTTTATTTTCATACATTACACTGTGAGAACAAAGGCAAATAATAAAAATTCACCAACTATTGCCTTTATAAACTCCATAAATTAAGCAAACACTGAATAGTGGCTAATTATAATAAGCATGATATATAATAGTTTAATAGTGATAATGAACAAGTAGGATGATGTAAAATGCCTTTTACACAAACCACATAAAGACAATCACACATAAAGATCAAAGAGAGATCATAGATAAGATTAAAATAAAAGAGGATCTGAAATATGTCTTTTCCAATACCAGTATCTGTACGCGTTGTCTTAAGCGCTTACCTGTGCCTGCCCGCTTCCATCTGGCTGCACTAATTCTGTTTCACCAACAGGTGGCGGGCCAACAAGCACAGCTTCACTATACACGTTTTCAGCCCGTGCTTCTGCCATCTGGTGGGTGGATCAACAAGGTAGCGATCGACTTAAGTTTTAACACATTTCTCACTAATTTTCCATAAATGTGCTACGTTAAAGCATGTAATCTGGTCGTTTGCGGTAGAAGATCGAATGATGTACCTGCTGCAAGAGGTAAAAAATGCATTGTAGGCCCTATCACCTAGTATCACCGCATGACACATTTTAAATACGATGTATATAATTTCAGAAACATAGCAGGAAAAATATAATAGCACCAAGGTGAAAACTTTTTAATATATATAAAGAACGTTTTGTTTTTGAAAAACTTTTAAAGCATTGGGCAGAAAAAAACGTATATTTGCATACTTAAAACAGCTCGTACATTTGCATTTACGAACATTAACTGAATTATTCCTGAATGATTACAGGAATTTAAAAATGCAAATAAACTTTTCACCATTTGCATTATGTCGTTAGAACTAAATCAATTGAAATTAAAAGCTGTTTTCTGGAGCAAAATTTGTGAGCAAACACATTTAAATGGCGAAAATAAAAAATTTCAAAGCATAAGAAAACTTTAGCTGAAAACTTTAGACATTTAGAACATTTAGCTGACTAGTTTGAAAGCAGGATTGACTGCCTTCAAATCGTATGTAACCAAGTACGCTTAACATACATGCTGACGACTTAACTCTCGTTCTGGAATTTTTTCAACATATTCTTAGCTAAAAAAGATATATGATTTATAAATGTGAAACAATGGTCATTTGTATATGTACGGACACACAAACCTTGTTAAATTTCTTTCTTGGACTGGCGTATCTCAAAATTTAGGCAGGAGAATTAATCGTAGCCATCTTTAAGAAGTTTCGGTATTGTTTTCTTGCAGGACATGAATTAGAAGCTCACCTTCCTCTTTCTATTGCACCGGACGATAAATATGCACGATTTATAATCCGAATCTTTCAAAGGGGGAAATGAAACTGGGCGCCCTTCCCTCTTGTTCTTAAAGAAACAGTCGTGGTGTTAACAGCCTGTAATGCAATTGCAAGGTCTCGGGCCACTTGGGCTCACTTTCAATCTGTACACCTTTAAATAGTTATACGTATTATAGGCAATGACTACAGATCACAATTACATCAGGGAAAATGATTAGTTTAAAACATTTAAGCACAGTTTTGACAAATATATGTAAATAATACTGAATATGATTTGAAATATTAGTGTTATTTAATACGTGTAAGTGCATAAAATAACTGATAAAGATTATTTAAAACGATGGGGTCTACACGTGGGCGTAAATTATGGGGGGGGGGACGGTACTTTGCTGGAATCAAAACTAAACAATACACCCCCTGGACCCGATTAAATGAGAGGAGACCCTAACAACTTAATGCTCTACCCAAGGTTGAGCCCTTAGATCTGCGCCTCTTGGCTTGGGTATCACTACGCAGCATCACTCACAGGTTAGCCGTGACCATGGGACCTTGTGCTTCTCGTAAGAGCTTTAAAAAAATTCAATGCCTCTAATTTTACATTGTTAATAGCGGCTCCAAAAGGTAGTGTGTCCCAGTCCTTCTGAAAGTGTCCCTAAGGGGAAGAGGACTGTGATGACTCTGACAAAAAGATACGCTTCGTAGTGGAAAGCAATACGGCTTGTTTAGAAATTGTCAATAGACTTATGTTATCGGTCAAGCTAGTAGAGATCACAAGGTGGGGACAGATATTATTCCCGGATATTCACCACCGCAGGATTCTTCCCCTATTAATGTGCAGATTCACGCCACAGAACATATAAACTTAAGTCACCTCAATCCTTAAATTTACTAGAAATCTGCAGGTTTATTTACGCAATTGGACAGTGTACATGTCAGACTGACACGAAGTCACAAAATGAACGATGCAGCATGTTAATGTTCCTGCGGACACACTGGATCACAAGCACACAAATAAACAACCCTTTTATAACAGTTCTTTGACTCGAACGAACGTAATTGTACACAACATATATACACTGTTAAATGGGCAAACACCGCCCGTCAGACGTCCCGCGCTGCTATCCGGAGGCTGTGCCCCCCGCCGCCCTCTTCATCATCTCCTCGTCCTGCACCGAGAGTTCGGTCAGTTTGCGGCCCAGCCGCTCGTGAAGCTCCAGGTACTTGGCCACACAGCGGTCCAGGCAGACGGCCTCGCCCTTCGACAGCTCCGGTTCTTTGTAGTGCGGGGGCACACACTTTCTGTGGCAGGCGTTTGTCATGCTGCAGAAGGGGGATGCCAGAACGGTCATAAGTCAAGGTCAGTTTTACGCACAGTTTTACAGCAGAAATACCTCAGTCCCTACTCGGACACATTCAGGCACATCTTGGCTGCCTGTCGATCTGGTTAATTCCTTTACAGCGCGATGGCACTTTCGCAAATTTAATTCTACCCGAATGTTCACGATTACACATATTCACATAAATAAGAAATTTAGTGCAACCGCGTGACTGGGTAACTTTTTAGCGACCCAGACTCGCAATCCTAGATCTTCATATGATTTACCTTGGGTTGCACAATACAAATACGACTAATTAACCTTTATAACTAAAATGCTCATAGGAAGACAGCAAATGATTAAAGCAAAAATCAAACCGTAGTGTGAGCATTAAAATAAGTCATGTCATTCAATGGCATTTCACTCGATGGTCAACTGTATTACCGATTGTACATATCGGCCATCATTTCCACTTCAAGCTCCGCCGCCAGCTGCTGCGCCTTAAGAGGGTCCATCCCTGAGGCTTTTCACCGAAATACGCTACGATCTACCCCCTTTTCACCAGCAAGCCACGACTTTGCGTCTCAAATGATATAGATGTAAAAACCACGTGTGCACACCACAGCGTACCGCTCGTCCGCCTCCAGAGAGCCGCTACACAAGGACACTCAGCAATAAAGTTTCGCATTCAAAAGCAGGCAGGCGACGATTCTTCCGGTGAAAATGCGGAGCGCCCTCTATCGTCGGAGGGAATGGCCTGTACGTGTTTTATATGCATTTTCATCAATTATTCCACAGCCTGTTTAAACTGCAGTGGCACAACTAGAGTGATACCAAAGAGACATTTCTATGATATTACAGACTATGTCTTCTGCTGCGCTGTGTGTAACTCATTCCTTGATGACACAATATCAGTCCACCAAACAAGAACATGGGTCATGAGTATCTACATGGTTTGATTTAGTCAGGTGCAACGGTTTTTCTATTTATTATTTTTAGTATTTTACTGCAAGGTTTTTCATTGTGTTATAAGAAGCACAACAACAGTATAATTTTGCACGGCTTTATTAAATGAAACTGATTACTTCCTGTTTTTTTCTAAATTGCTTTACTATCTAACTTTTGGGAAATGTACATTTATTGGCCAGAACTACCAGTCAATTATGAAAAATGAGACAAACTCACCTCACTTGAGAGAGTTTGGAGGAGAGACAAAGAGGTGTTTGTTATGTGGGGTTGAAAATAAGGCTTTACTCAGATTCTTCTCCAGTCACATCAACCTCCTCCCCCTCGTCATCTTCCTCTCCAGCGTCCGCCTCAAAAGCCTCTGCATCATTTGACCCCTGTGCTGCGCTCCAGTGTGGTGCATCAAATGAAACACGGATGGGGCTGGAGCACTCCAACACGTCAACTTCCACGTCTACCTCGCCCTCCGACTCCAAACATCCCAGTGAAGCCCTGGTGACGTGCAGCGTTTGGGGAGATGCGGCCAATCCTAAGGCAAAGCCACGAGAGACACAGACATTTTCTTTCAGGAAATTATCATATCTATCTCCAGTTCTTTTGTCATAATCTGTCATTTGCAATCATTGTATGTAATAAGACGGTACTATGCAAGGAAGGCTCCCAGACCTGAACCTCAAAATAAAAACCGATTGGAAAACAGCTACAGCATAACATTATCTAAGGCCTTTACCAACAGCAGCAGTAACAGCCTATCTAAGCAAATCAGCTTCTGGTGTAAAGTTTTAAACTTCATCTAAGTGGTCTTCTCAGTTTTTTGTTAGATAAGCGGGAGAAGATGGATTGATGGATGGATGGATGATCAAAGTTTACCTGATATTATGGAGTTTCCCTTTGACATGTCTGGTATTTCAGTCCCACTAGGAGATGTCGTTTCTTGATTGTTTTCACACTGCCCTTTTGGTCGATCAGCCTCTGGTTCATCCACTCTGTCCATCCCACTCGGTCCAGTTTCTCCAACCCCTCCATCTGTGCCACATGCACCGCCATGTTCTGAAGGTACCTCATTATTCTCGGTCTCTACGTCTCTTGCATTCTCGGCCCTGCTTTCCAAGATCTGCTTATGGCACTCATCAGTTACGTCTTCTACGTTCACGTAATCCTGCTCATCACTGGTTGCACCACCATCCTCACAATCCTCCTGTTCTTCTTGCTCTTCCTTTCCTGCTCTCCTCTCCCTGTGATTCTCCTTCTCCCTGCACTCCATGACCCAACTCTTGTGCTGCATCCGCTTCCTGAAGTTTTGAACCCCTGAGGAGTTCAGAGGCCTGCTGTCATCCCTCAGAGGCCTGCTGTCATCCCTCAGAGGCCTGCTGTCATCCCTCAGAGTGTACGCCTTCCCACCCCTTAGGAATGAGTTCCGCTGCCTTTGTTTCGCTCTCTTCTGCAGCAGGTCTAGTGAAGGTTGCCGTGGCACTTTGCTCTGCTGCAGACAAACACTGCAGATCGGTTTGGCCCCCCTTCGCTTATCAGGAGGCCCCTGTCTGGTTCTCAGCTCCACAGCATCCTGCATCCTCCTCTTCCTCCCTCTTGTGTGGAGTCTGCCTTCATCTGTATGGAGATCCCCCATCTTCTTTCGTTCACTCACAACCCGGCATCTCTTAGCCTTCCAGCAGCTGACAGTGGATTTACCAAGTGTTGAACTGGCTTCAGCTCTGGCATCTCTTGGTATTTTAACTTCCTGAGTGATCAGATGAGGTTTACACATTTCTTCTGAAGAGTCTCTCTTTGAGGGACCTCCTTTATCTACTCCATCTGCTTTGTGTTTTCTCGCATTAGTCGGATTTCTCGTACCATACTCCGTCCTCATTGGTCTGTTTGTCACGGTCTTAGCTTTAGTCAGCCTGTTTACATAACTGTCCAACTTCTCCAGTTTGTCTAAAGGTGAGTTCTCAGTGCAGCTGATACACACCCTTGCTGACGAGTAACGAGCTTCCTGTTTCACTGCAAAGTTTCCAGGCATTTTCCCAGGCCAAGTGCTCCTGTTCGCCAAGCGGTAGACAGAGGTGCTGGCCTTCCTCAGATTCACCCCTGTAGTTTGCCCTTCCCACTTCCTCTTTTCTGCAGACCTAAATGTACCGTCTCGCAACTTACCATTTTCTTCTTCACACCAACTTGCTGATCGCCTCAAACGCTTTACAACTGTCCCGTCTGCATGCCTTTCCCATGTAGGCATATAGCATTGCAATCCTCTTTTTGTCGATTTTCTCCGGTTTGAACATGTCTGTCCTTTGCCATCCTCAGCCTCCTTAGTCCTATTTTTCTTAGTTTGACTCCTTGTCACAATTTTCCTCTTCTTATATTCTGCATCTACCTTCTCTCTGCCCCCCAACCTGTTATCCAGTGGTCCCTTGTCCTCAGGAACACCCGTAGGTCTTTTAGAGCAGACTATGGGAACTGGCTGCTTCGTGACTGGACTCTGTAGTCTTTTGGGAGAAGAATCTGCTGGAAGGTGTTCTGTCATTAAACTTGGAATCTGTAGTCCCTCAGGACTAGGGGAGGGACAGCAGGAGAGGTCCTTTGAACTTTGCGGTTTGGAGTGTATAGCTGAAGATGAAATCTGGGACTCTACCAGAATGTGTGAGGTGTCCTGGGAGGTTTTTATGGGTTGCTCTGGTTCCAAAGTAAGTTCTTTTTGAACTGGAGAAAGAATGTTTGTTAGGGGCATTACATGCTCCTGGGGGTGCTGTGTTTTTGTCTGAGAACCCTCTGAACATTTTAAGGGACCACATACATCCTTTGACCCATTCACATCACGTGCGTCTTTGCTCGAATGCTCTCCCAAAACATCAGGGGTCGTTGCTTCCTCCTGGACTTCAGCTCCATCCTCCCGCACAATCCCCTCAGGTTCGTCACCGTCATTCGCGCACCGTGATTCGGAATCATTTTCAGTTGACCACAAGATGTGCTCCAGGATATCATTTACCGTTGTTGTGGTCTCCTGAGGCGGGCGGTACAGAGAGGCATCTGTGGCACGACTGCAGCGTGTACTGCGGCTCAGAACCGGGCTCCATGCTCTTTCTGTGTTGCTGCCAGAACGAAGGGGCGGAACCGCAGCGGAGCACCTCACTGGCGTTCCAGAGTCTGCTGTTGCTGTCTGCAGCAAACTGTAAGTTGAACCAGAAATTGTGACCCCGGCAGCCTGAGAGAAACACGAAGGGAGGGAATCCTTTGGCCCAACGATTGACTCTTTGCCAGATTCAAAACAGAAGCTGACAGGATTGCTGGAAGACCACGAACACTGTCTGCAGGGAGCAGCCTCATCATGGGGGTGTGAGCAAAAAGAGTAGAGGGAGGAGGAACAGCATCCGTGGCTGCAAGCGGTGGTGGTGCCCTGATGTGGAACGGGAGTCGTTGTGTGGGGGACATGAAGAAGAAGAGGAGCCTTTGTGTGGGGGACATGAAGAGGAAGAGGAGTCTTTGTGAGGGGGTTATGAAGAGGAACAGCAGGCTTTGTGTAGGGGACATGAAGAGGAACAGCAGTCTTTGTGCAGGGGACATGAAGAGGAACAGGAGTCTTTGTGTAGGGGACATGAAAAGGAACAGGAGTCTTTGTGAGGGGGACATGAAGAGGAACAGGAGTCTTTGTGAGGGGGACAGATGCATCGGGTGTGGCAGTGACAGACTGCAAGGATACTGTGGAAGGAGAAGACAGAAATGGCCGCATCACGGTAGGATAAACACAAAGTACATAAAAATGCTGCCCGGGAAATAAAACAGTACCTGGAACAACACAGACCCCTGGGACACCCAACTGTAATACCCTACATCATTACAACAGATCACCAGGCCTCGAGCACACGACCCAAGAGACCAGAAGCCACACAACATTTCAGAACAAATGAAAACCTTGCAAGGTTAAGCACGATGACCTTGAGAGACAGAGAGAGCTCTGATTCTATTTTTTAAATCAACGTAAATGCCAGTATCCCCACTTTATGAACGTTTGCTTTATGCCACTTTACGGAAGACCTACGAAAGACTTGTTTTCAGCAACCTAAAGTAATCTGAAGAGGCATTTGTTTATCAGTGAGCCGATTACAGATATACAAGCCATGTGCCACATAATGAATTTCTGATCAACGACGGGCCGCATAAATGATGACAGTCCCATAAGATAATAATGGAGCTGAAGCACTATCACCTAGCCACGCCGTAGTCATCGTAACATCACAGTGCAACGCATTACGTGTTTGTGATGTTGCTGGTTTAAAGAACATTCCTTGCTGCCAGTCATATACAAGCACAGCACACACAATTATATACGGTACATAATACTTGATAAGTGTTACTGATTTACGCATTTACTATATTGTTTTACCGTTATTTAGGTTACACTGTACAGCCGAGGTGTGTAGTAGGCTACACCATCTAGGTTTTCGTAAGTACGCACTCTATGATGTTCTCACAATCGCTGTCATTAAGCAACTCATGACTATAATGATTCCGGTACATACATTATTCCTTATTTATACATGCTCTGCCTTTATTGTATCATTCCTGCTTTTACTATATGTTAATGTTATCTTGGGTTTTATGTGATACTTGGTATTATTTTATAGGTCTATGTATTTCGGTCTGGGAACGCGTAAAAATTTTCCCCGTATAAATGAATGGCAAGTGCTTCTGTGCTTTGGGCCATCTTGGCTTCTTAAAGGTTTTATAGCAATGCTTTACGTTCAGCTAGCAGGAGAAACCTGTACAGAGGCAAGCTAGGTGACAACACCTACAATTTCCCATGCTTATTGTGACAAATTTGCAAATAGAATATGATCGTGAAACAGTCTCGCAAAGAAATGTGCGAGGCCTGGATATCTGGCTCACTGGTGTGGCGCTGGATATCATCTCTTGTGACTGTTCAACAACAAAACAAAAATAAACTTGCAGCACATGGACGATTGAGTCCATGTGATCGGGCCTCCTCGCTCAAATTGGAATTCTACTTTCAGCAGCATGACACTGCCCACAGACTTTTCAAATATAAAATATCAGTGGACAGAGACAGCTGACTTGAGTATATTTAGTTTATATGTGTAAACAAACTGTTATCTTACCTGGATTAGCCGTGACAGCAAAATCACCCTCGGAGGCCATAGCAGGAGTGACATTGCAGGGAGAAGTGCTTATAACAACCTCTGAAGGAAGACAAGAACCGGGGCTGACCACATCCATCGTGTGAGGGTCGGCAGAGGGATCTGGATGGGGCTGCAGGAAGCTGGCAGTCCCACCAGGGGCGCCGTCATCAGCGCAGACACTCTCAGCATTGTCATCGAGTCCCATAACAAGCCCCACCATATCATCCAGGAGCTTCTCCAACTGCTCGGCTGACTCCTCGGGGGCAGCCTGTGGGGTGGGGGGGGGCAGCGGAGCTTGGAGCTGGGCCTGCAGGGGGTGCCAGCCACGGCCGGACTGAAAGAGAGATGGGCATGTGGACAGCTCTGCAAGATCAGGCAGAGAGACAAGGGCATTGAAAACCTGACTGGGAAGAGAGGAAATTTGGAAGGGGTGGACCCTGGGCTGACCCCTCTGCCTCTTTATGATTGGAAATATGTCCTGGGGGGGGAGAAACCTTAATATTAACCTAAGTGTGACACTTACAGTAAGCAAAATACTTTATACTGACATGACATGAGAAGCGACAGCAGACTAAAATCACCACCCACCTGGGTGTGTGCCCGTCCCCCAATGGCTCCTTTGCGTGGTCTTCCCCTTCTTCGTCTCGGAGCTCCGAAGGCCTCCGCCCTCACATCCACAACTTCCCACACCCCTCCCTCAGGTTGTTTCTTCAGCCTCATCTTGATTGGCTGCTGTCTGTCTCTGACCCCACCCCTGCCGCCCCCCCTGCCGCCCCCCCTGCCTCGCCCCCTGCCTCGCCCCCGGGCCCTCCTGGGTATTATACTGACAGCTTTCTGTGGACTCTTTGACCTGAGCTCTATCCTTTCTCTTCCGCAGCCCCTTACCAGTGAGGACGGATTTCCTTGCTCCCCCTCCACCATCACCACCTCCGTCCTGACCATCCCTCTCTTCCTTGGCCTCCCTCTCTTCCTCGGTCCACTAGGTGCCATTTCCTGGTGCCCGGTAACATTGCTCTTCCCCATCCCAGCATGGCCGCTCTCTTCTTGAGATGGGTTTGGATTCAGGAAGTAGTTGATGAAGCCTACAATGTTGCCCTCAAACTGCTCGAATTCCCTGTTCTCTTCTGCATCCAGTCCCTGGACACCATCTCCAACAATCCCTCTGCCCCCAGATTCGATATGTCCACTTGTATTCTTCTGTGCAGTGGCGATGCCCCCCTGGAAGCCCATCCGTGCCTGCACTGGTGGAAAGGAAGGGGTTTGGTGGGGGTGATGCGCTTCCATCTGAGCAAGAATGGGAGAGGCGGCAGAGATTAGCGGACATAGCCCCTGGGACAGGATGCAGGCAGGGGAGGTAGACGACTGAATGGCTCTTCCACCAGGGTCTTCCAAATCGGCCCCCCGAGGAATGGTCAGAATAGTGCAAGGTGATGAGCAGCAATCACCGGGAGGAGGCAGAAGGGACGTGCGTGGAAGTGGGATGTGTGGATTTGTGGGCAATGCCATGCAGTGTTGAGCCATCGCCTCGGCAACAGGAGACATATCGGCTGCTGAGGAAGAGCTGCGAGCAGCCTCTGAAACACTAAGCAGGTGAACATCAGACCCACCAGACACACCAGCTGTGACCATAAGAGAGGCTGCCTCAGCTGCAGCAGCAGCTGGAGCTGGCACAATAACATCTGTATCACTGGCGATGATCTCTGGAGTTGGGGCAATACTGTCTGTATGACGGGCAATAATCAATGGTGCAGGGGCTACTGCATCCGAATGGTGAGCAGAAGGAGCAGAAGCATGAGTAACAGCGGGGGCACTAACACTTTGGGTGGGAGAATTTTCATCTGTTTCAGCAGTGATGTTAGCTGGAAATAGGGCTTCAGGGGAGACGATGCTGCTCGGAGGGTTAGTAACAACTGAAGCTGGGCCAGAAGAAATTTTGTCAATACTGATGTTCATGAGGGGAGTATCAGCGATTGTGTGACCGCCCAGGGTGGGAGTGACAAAGCAGGCCTTACGTCTGTGTGTCACATGACCAGCATTCGCCAGCGGAGCGCCACCTTCCCCTGCGGGCAACAGCGCATCGGTGTCCTCCCTGTCACATAGTGGGCCGCCAGACACGGGACTCAACTGCATGGGCCAAGAGGCTGTGCCGGAAGCCAGCGGCTTGACGCTGGGTAGTAACGGGACGGAAAATCTTGTTGACGGGTGGTCAGCCCAGCTAAATTCAAAGTTGGGAGTGGAGCATGCTGACATTGGGGGGAGGGGCAAAATGGAGGTATTGCTGTCATCTGCTTCCGGCCATCGCTTCCTCCAGACGGATAAATCTGTCTGTGTACCTGTGTCTGTCCCTCTGTCCATCGATACAGGTATATCAGTCTGTGTACCTGTGTCTGTCTCTCTGTCCATCGATACAGGTATATCAGTCTGTGTACCTGTGTCTGTCTCTCTGTCCATCGATACAGGTATATCAGTCTGTGTACCTGTGTCTGTCTCTCTGTCCATCGATACAGGTATATCAGTC
>JAODKF010000018.1:1761431-1783560 GCA_026779585.1 Mormyrus proboscirostris
GGGGGGGATGTGGATGGACCAAAAAAGGAAGCATTACCTGCGGAGTAGGGAGGGGACGGGGGAGAGGGCTGGAGTGTCCGACTCGTCTCCTCTCCTCCTCCAGAGCCCGAGTCAGGCGCTCAAACTGCACCTCCTGCTCCCGCACTGAGGCCAGGAGGGAGGCGGCACTCTCACACTGCTCCATACACACACTGAGAGAGAGAGGGAGGCTGGATTAAACCACAACACCAAGAAGGGGGAGGGGATTGGATTAAACCACTACACCAGGAAGGGGAGGGACTGGATTAATCCACTTGAGGCTGAGGTGGCAAGAAAGAAACCATTAAACCAGTGAAGAGTGGGGGGAGGGGGGACAAAATAGGGTTAAATCGTGACAAGAGATTGAAAAAGGGGCTTAAAACATGCAGTGGGGCTTTACAGAATAGGATTACGTAAAGTAAATCACTTTTTTAATAAAAAGAAAGTGTCGAAACACAAGAAGGGACAAGTATGAAAAATACTAAAAGTCACAGAGTAGCCAAGTCAGGAAACATGGGAGCAAGAGAGCACATAGCAAGCAGGAGCCCACCACCTCAAGCCTGTTAACTGTGCAGGAGAGACAGACTTGGTGAAACAAATCCCAAGAACCACCCGTACGAAGCTCAGGTGTGTTAAGTACACCACAGCCATTTAAGGCCGCTTTAAACCCCGACCCCTGAAGAGTCTGGAGCCTCCCGCTGGCATCGCCGCAGTCCTCCAAACTCTGCCTCTCAGTGCCTTGCAGTGTGAACTGGATTAGTGTCCTTTAATCTCATCTGGTCTTATTTAATTGCACGTTCAACCCGAGCGCTCACTCTTTGGGACCGACGATACCGAAAATGCACAACTAAGGTGTTCCGATACTTTCCGCATTCTGCTCTTAAGTGGCACTAATCGTGTTGTGCAAATGCCATCATGAGCCAAATAAAGAATCTAAAAATAAGTGATCCGCAAAGGGTATGTGACAGAGGACAGACCCCCAGGTGAGGGACAAGGACCAAAGTTGAATTAGCTGCCTGAAAATACAAAAGATGCCGGAAGAGGACAATGCAGATATTTACCTTTGTTTTAACTGAAACAAGGTGTTCAGGTTTGGAAAGGCAGGAGGAAGTCAGAAGTTGAGATGTAGTCGCAAAGGCTTAAGTCGATCATAGAATCATACTGAGGAAATAGAAGAGAAGGATCGACTGCAAAGAGAAGTTTAAAATATATAACCATTGCCAAAAACCCACAGCCCCCTTGGCAACAAACTGCTGGAAGATGTCTCCTCTTCAGCCCTCCCCCAGCCTTCTATTTAAGGGACGGCTCCTTCATTCACACAGGTGACCACAGTACAGTCATGTGTAGATAGGGTCCCAGGCACATTCCACCCGGAATAAAACAGTCTGCTACAAGGTTCAAAGCTGCCAAAGACAAAGGGTATGTAGCTGGTGCTGTGAGTTATGACCCTAACCAATCTTCACATCATATAGGTGAATTTGGACTCAAGTGTTAGCCTTTATAATATACCTAGTATTTTTGATCTAGTTTAACATGAGACCAACATTGAAAGACAATCTGGTGTAACCCAACCAGTCTCTCACCTGACTGAAAATAATTAGCAGCTAAAACAGCCTTTGCTTTTCACCTACTATATGCTCATCACACTCCGGAAAAAGGAACACACAGAATAATAAAATCCAAGGACAGCCTAAATTTTACCATACAACAAGAAAGAAGCTATTTAAACCATCAACTAATTTCAATTATACATTTTTAAACACAACACATTGAGATGCACATGCTGACAAACGATGGCTTTCCTTCTTTTAAATAAGCTGGAGTTGAACGTCCTCCTTGTCACAGCCTCCAGCAGAGCTGTGGTACAGCTGCTCCATCTTTACTGCAGCAGCGAAGTCATGCATTTCAGATGCTAAGAATGACTGGAATGCGAACCCCTGAAGTAGGGGCGCAAACCAAAAGAACGGGAGGAAATGCAGTGACCCAGTTCCAGCTACCTTCACACAACAGAAACAAATTCTCTCTATGCGTTTCAAGGGGTGGGATTCCACTACCGTTCTCATGAATTCTCGTTTGCTTCCATCGTTCCTCTACCTGCTTCAGTCAGAATATCGGCAGGCAGTAAAGATAATAGGATAAAGAAACCCCACAGAAACACACCGATCTGGGGAAGATGCATCCCTGGCCTGCGTTCTTAGGGAAGCACACCATATTTCTGTGGATCCACGGAGGGCAGCTGTTGGCCTTGCCGCGTGCCGCTGTGCACAGCTACCGAACTGCCATGACACCGCTTCTATTTCAGTATCCTGAAAAATGCTTCTCTCATCAGTGCGAGAAGAACTCCACCTCCATGCAGGTGTTAATGACTAATTTCTCATCACTCCACTCCATCTGCTCCGTCGATACTTTGCATTTTTTAAAAGGAAATCCCACCCTTACGGACGCCGAACAGCAAAGAGGAAGAATGCCGCTTTTGAGAAGCCACTTAAACACCTGTTGTTCTCCCACAGACGCTCATTTCCCTCTGATCAAGATGGTACCACACGCAGGACAGCCAGCCAGCAGTCGGTGCCATTTACATTCTGCTGCTCCCTTCGCATCAGTCTTCCATGACCACCATGGAGGCAAAACGTGAAAACCGTGCAGACAGCGGGGGGGGGGGGGAGTACTCCTCTTGGCACACGCACATCTTTCCCACACTGTAGAAGGCAGCGGGGGGGACGACACTGAACACCCTCGGTGTCATGCTGTTCTCTCGACATGGGAAATGGAACGGCGAGCCCAATCGCGTCAGCCACCGCCTGGCTTGTCTGCCAGGCCGCTGAGTCAGAGGCCCTGGGGGAGGGAGGGCGGGCGGCGCCGTGACGTGGCCGTTTCTGTGGCGGGGACAACAGCAGCGACATGCCGAGCAGTTTCGTTAGAACTGCCCCCTCAGGCTCAATGAGAGCATCCCAGTGATCCCAGGTAAAAGCGGTTTCAGCACCAACACCACCCGCTTTCTAAAAGAGGTTAGACTGTCACATCAATAGAATGATAAAATGGAAGACCACAACCCAAGGAAAACTACAATAAAACTGCTCTTTTTCAAGAACACACATAAAAACACACTGACCAAACCAGTCGAACCAGTTGGTCTTGGGAGTGGCTGAAAGAGCTGGGTGATAACATATTAAACCACTTTTACATCCAACATCCCAAAGATATGCATTTGTGGATCATACATGGTTTTACACAGATATGATCTTACTGTAGGAGCTTTTCTATTAAAGCAGGAAGACACAAATGAGAATACAATTCATCATTCCAACAAAGAAACAAACAACTTGGCAAAAGCAGATTTTTAACTATGAATATATAACAAAATAAAATTATGCTTCTACAACAAACAGGAAGAACCCAGCAAAATTGATGCAGGCAGGCAGCAAACGCAGTGCAGTACAAACTCGAAGGGCAACACGGACCTGCAGCACATCAGGTTCTAATTGCCAGCAAAGAATGTGAAGCTCGTCTGGGGATGGCCAGGGGTCGAAGATGCAAGCAGACAGCTTGAAGTGACACAGATCAGGAAGGAAGTCAAAATGCCATGATATCACGTGGTGCAGTGCATGGGCACGCCCAGTGCCGAGTGCCACCCCGTGAGACCTGCAAGCCTTTGACCTGTGCCCAGCCAAACTGGCACAGTGTGGCAGACGGGGCCGCTGCCAAGGAGAGCGAGCCGAGGCGGTGCTGCATTGCAGGGATGCCCACTGGAACCAGCCACGGAGGACAAAGTACTGGAAGTTGAGCCCTCTGTGCCCCAGGCAGAGAGAGTGTGAGAGCGACCGGTGTGTAGGTGGGGGGGCGAGAGAAGGATGATTCACAGTTTCACCTGTGGACTGCGGCTGACCGGCGACGATAAAGCGGCCACAGGAATGCGGTGACTTCATTCACAAAACTTTGTTCCGAAAAAGGAAAGATGATGTCTCTGTTTACGGAGGCCTGAGCAATTCCCGAAGACAGGAAGCCAGGCAGAGAAGTCCGACAGGAAACAAGGTAAAAGACGGCAAGCTAATGGAAGGACAACGATGCAGTCGGAATGTACAAAAGATGGGCAACTCAATAGGATGAAAAATCACTCTGAATAAGGAGTCTCTAGAGGACCAAAGACGGGTCAGGAAAAGGTTGTATATGAACAGGATCGCAGGAGAAGCAGCAAGGCGGCAGCAGTTTACACTCTACCGCCATATAGCAAAAGTTGGAAGTGACCTTTCAGTCAGATATAAATGTCATGCAGAAGCAAGCTGACAACCGGCTAATGTAATTTAATACTGAAGTTCTGCAGGTTATGAACAAAAGTAGGATTTTATGGACGGGTGAAGTAGTTCTTGGAGTGAAAAAACAAGAACCGCAAGTAGCAAAAACTGTAAACATAAGATTTGCAAACAATGAAAAATCACAGTAGAATACATTTGATGAAATGAGATACTTAGCTATAGCGCACCCAAAATATTGCCCGTTTATGAATTTCACACAAAGAATTAGGACATAGTAAGATGAGGGGATTAATAAATACTAAAAATTAAAATAATAAAAAACACTTGACATTTCAAAAGTTACCATGACACTGACACAAAGTAGCCCCTCCTAATATCAATGCACACTTTACAACACCGAATAACCTTTCACCCATCTATACTAGGAGAAAAAAAGCTTAGCATTTAAATACAGCCTATTTTGGGCAGCACGACAAACCAGAATTAACTGTGTTAAATTTAAGGTCATATGGCCATTTTGGAAAGTGAAGTGATTTCATTTCCGTGAGAAGAGAGTTAATTCTGACCTAGTATCACAGTTGCTATAAAACAAACTTTAGTTTGTGCTGCCCATTCCATGAAATCAGGACATGAAATCACCTTTCAGAGAGGTGCAGAAAGGAGGCCACAGCCGGCAAAGGTTCCTTCATGAGCTAGCGAATTGCGGTCGAGTCACCAACATTCATCAGCAAATTCCCCAGTCAGAGTGTCTATAGGTCGGTCAGGCTCTCTTTGCATTGACTCTATAGCAAAGACAAAAACTGTCTGATGGTCCTCACTGGAGTCCCAATGCTCTCATGCTTCATACCACGCCTCCCAGCACTGGGCCACAACAATCCTTACTCATATAAACACTTACAACCCAACAACTGACAGTTAACCACCAATGTTCATATACCTACACTGACAGTGCCTTGTCAGACTACAAAGGCCCGCACACACAAAAGCTTTCCTATTGGTCCTTTTGAAAGCCTACACCCCTCCACCTGTTTACATACCTGGACACAAAGGAATCCAATAAGAGCAACCTCCCATTCCTTCCTGCGCAAAGTGAAACTACAGAATAAAGAGCTGTACGTGTAACAGTCCAGTTAAACACCTAAGACAGTCGCTGTGTACTGCAGTATCCAAACTGTTTGGCGTAAACCTCAAATGGATGACCTAGTCAGGCAGGTACACTGTTCCCACTTGATTGCTGGGACATGCCAATTCTTGTACTTGTGTTTTCCCACTAAGAGGGTGAGAAATAGGGTGGGAAATAGGGTGGAATCTGAGGGGGAAGTACAAGCCTGACACAGAAACGTCTCACAAGAGCAGGTCTCATGTGTGTCAGAAGCATTCGTCATTGATTTGCAGATATCATACTGAGGGGGGTGACATCACCAATATACCACATAGACAGACTAAACACTAGGGGGAGCTGCAGCATACATCACAGGCATGCACATAAACCACTGTACTACATGAATTTTCTGATGTTTTGCTTGCATGAATGATATCTTTATTAAGACTCCAAAAAAAAAGTTCACCTACGACAGGATTCACCATCTTCAGTCCTGCAGGGCCAGGTCACAACACAGTTTTCAGATTGCCCTGCTCAGACACGCCTACTAAACCTGGTAATTAGCTGATTAAGATGTTGGAAAACCCTGTCCTCTGACAATGCAATGCGGATTATTTTAAACTGACAGGAAAATCAAAGTCCCACTACAAGAAACAAAAACCTTTAATATTCTACATTTACATGCCACACTTCTGCATCAACCTCAACACCAGATACACCTGGCTAACACATATCTCCAACAGTATCATATGTACAACAGTATTATCAGGGCACACTCCTACAATTCTCCACTAAGGAAAAAATTCAACTAAAATTTACTTGTGTTCCATACAATGCAGTAAACCACGACCAACCTCTAGTACATACACACATAGCGTCTTGTAACCTAACTCACGTAAAATCCATGTTCATTGCTGAGCAACAGTCAGTCTGACATCAGAGAGGAGTCCCATCTCTCTGCTCAAGCATGCCATTGTGTCATACATCCCAGGCCCCGCCCTCCCCTCGTTCAGCCTTCACCATAAGCCCTTATAAGGACAGGTCAAGGAATTATCTCCCCTGATAGCCAAGGGCCGGCAAAAACAGAGGAAGAGGCACAGAGACTAGGGGGTGGGGGTGGGGGTGGGAGATAAAGACACTGTTTGTAGTGGTAAAGAAAGCAGATTACATTCCATGCATTGTACCCGAGTAGCAAAGCACATACTGCAACATTTAACACAGAATCACACCACGGCTGTATATTAGCAGAAACACACAAAGCCGCAACGACAAACTTTGTTCCAGAAGCACAAACAATCCAATAGGCATCCCAGAGACTCAACAACCGCCCGCACTCAAGATGGCCCAGCACACAGTTTCTTCAAGGTGAGGGGCTCCCAACAGCTTGTTCACAATCTGCACACTTCGTACACTCCGGGGCCCAATCAGATAATGCCGCGATTGGCCTTGAACGATGCCCAGTCAGTACCAGCTTCCTGACTTAGGAGACCAGCGATATCCAGGCAGGCCAAAGCAAGGCTTCCTAATGTGTTAATAAGCACTTCTAACCGGCACGTTAATTTCAGAGTTCAAGTACCATAGCACCAAAGATCAAAACTGGTATTAATTCTCACAGTAGTACTAGATTTAGCTGTCCAAGAAATGCAAACATCCAAACTAAGACAAATATATTTTTCTTTCCAATTCTCCACCATTTATTGTCTTGAATGTTTTGGATTCAACCAAATAGTTAAACAGTACTGGAGCCCATGCTGAAACAGACTTTCAAAAAGGGCCTCTTTCTGGATTTTAAACCACAAACCAGTTCCTTAACCGCTACCCCAGCAGCTGCCCCACCCCAGCAGAGGGAATGTTACTACGACAGCACTACAGTAGCAAGACGCTACACCCCATTAAGACTGAAATCCTGTCTGTGCGCCAACCACTTACGCAAAGGGGGGATGTGGGCAGGATTCGCAGCTGTTGGTTCAGAGGTGGGGGCAGAACAAAGATAAGTTTGTGTGAACAAGAGCTAGTATGAATGATTGAGAGAAGGTGTGCACGTCAATCCTTCTAGAAATGAACACTTTGAGATTTCTTTAGATGAGGAAATAGTTTCGCAACCGCAAGTAGAATGGCCTGCTGCCAGAATTATTTATTTATTTATTTATTTTTGTGCGGGATCGAAATTACAATTCCCATCAACAACACATTCTAGGCAGAGTATCAAACTTAAGTTTGATCCCAAACCAAATCCAAAAGCATAAAAACAATATGCTATCCCCCCATGTCCGCCAAAGCCAAAAATAGAAATAACAGTTGTAATATAAAGGATCGATGTGCAGTACCATTTGCTGCTGCGGCTGTAACTTAAGTGCATAGGTGATGTATAATTAACCAGCAGATGGTCTGAGGTGCCTGTCACTTTAATCTGCCATGCAGGTTACGCGTCACACAACATTTATGGTTGTATTTTTTTAAATCCGTGAGACAAAAAGGGGCGTGCCCACGCAGAGTGAAAGATAGGCCACTGCGGCAGCTGCGACACACACAAATCAAGCAAAGAATGTCCAACACTGACCTGCGCTTCTACGGACACACACGCAACCGTGGTTTAGTATTTAATGTTTATTTTAGTTTCTCAGTTATTGCTACATACTTCTGCCCATTTCAGGCATACGAGTTCGGTCACCATCACAGGAATTTGCACCGCAGAATTCTCGCGAACACTTCTTGGATGCTAAACTGATACATATGCGTCATCCTTGTGATTAAAAACACACATTTTCACTAGGCGTTTGCGAGTCTATTTCTGAACAAAAGATTACCAGATTTCCTATCCTGTCCAATGATGCTGGAAGCAAACACTGCTGATTAAGAGCAGCAGTGAGGGATAGCTGGGCCCTGTCTGAGCCTTATCAGCCATATCATCTCGGGTGATCTCTGCAGGACCCCCAGCAAACACTCAGCTCCACATTAAACTAGTATGAATTTTGTCAAACAATGAAAACACTCCATCCCCCACCAACCATGACCCCCTGCCTCCTTTTCCGAATATCACAGCTTCCTGAGTAACAGGATGTTATGAGTCTGTGTTGGGAGTTTCACAGGGACAGGACCTCCTGCATGAATCCTCAACTCTCGACATAGGCAACAGGGGCCATATCTGTCGCTCTGTTCTCATCCTGCCCATCTTAAGCCGCCCTCCATTTCGACTGACTTCCATGACATCCAAAAACAACAACTTCGAGTCAAGGAAAGAACCCTGCTGTTAAACCTAGAAACAAAACCACAAGAGCCCGGTTTGTTCAGGAACTACCATGTTAATCAAGAATTCAACAGGCTGATTATCACATCTTAACATCAGTCAGGTGTGTCCGGTCTTCCTCTTCCTTGGCACCACCCACTCTTTCCCAGCCTCTTCCTCCTTTGCTCTTAGCTAATTTTCCTCTCCCGCTCCTCTGCTACCTCCTCACTTCACATTCCTCACCCCCATGGTCACACAGAAGGTACACCCCAACGCCCAACAACTCTTACATTCCCTCAGCGGCTTTTCCATATTGTACATCGTTTAAAAATTAAATTATGTAGCGAGACATCCATATGGAGCAGCATTATGTCAGTAACTGTACACTGACACTTGCTGTGAGTAACAGGCATAAGACATACCCATAGGCTGGCACTTGAGACATGTTTCTGGGATCTCGCGTACAAACACGCAGATGTTTCACAGTCAGATTAGCAAAAGTTATCCTGAGTGTTTTTAGCCTGGACAGCAATGCATCAGATGCCCACTTAAATTGGAATGATAGTAATTCCTGGGAGCAGGAAGCCACTCTTTGTCTTGCAGTATAACAAAGCTTTTCGCTTTCCTGGGTTTCAAGCGAATTGGTAGGTCCACGCTCTTGTTATTACAGTTAAGGAGAATGGCTGTGCACTCCACGCCCAGTTCTAAAACAATGGGGACGACATGAGCACCACCTGACTGCTGAAAATACATGGGGACCTTCCTGCTTTCAGGACCCCCCCCCCCCACACACGGCTCTCGTTCAACACATACGTACACAGTAACACCCCTAATAACCGTGCATACCCTCCTCTCCACCTACCCAGCAATCGGCACCTTTACTAAAAATAAAGGAATCCTTTCTTATGCAATGAGGGGCACTGCTGACAACAGTCATCACACACAGCTGTATGGT
Source organism: Mormyrus proboscirostris (assembly GCA_026779585.1). Classification (NCBI taxonomy): domain Eukaryota; kingdom Metazoa; phylum Chordata; class Actinopteri; order Osteoglossiformes; family Mormyridae; genus Mormyrus; species Mormyrus proboscirostris. Next base: position 1,770,986 of record JAODKF010000018.1, read on the forward strand.
TTCACTACAGCCAGGGATGAGAGGTATCGCTAAATAACTCCACACACTCATTAAGGTCTGGATCTATGACAGACAGTCACATTACTGCCATCTCACATAGCTGATCCTTTTATTACCCTGCACAGAGGCTCTGCGGACACCTGCGATTCATCTCTATGAACAGTTCTGTTAGTCAGAGACTTATTAAAAATCACAAGACAGCAGACAGCACTGGAAGACGGTAATACTTGCATGTCTAAAAATAACTTAGGGCCCTGATGGGAAAAAAAGCAAAAAAAACTTGAAAAAAAAGCTAGATAATCATATAAAAGTGTAAAACCAGCAATGTGACTAATCTGAGACTGCAATCTTGCTCCATTCGACATGACAAGACATCCTAACTACGGAAGGTAATGTGGAAGACTCAGAAACCATGCCAAAAAGTGAAAGGGGTGGGGATGAGATTAGCACAGAAGCAGGGCGGCAAACATTGAAGAGGAAGCCTGAGAGAGGCTACTGCCGAAGAATGAATGACCCTGAAACACCAGATCTCCACACAGTACTTTAAACCCACAGGAAGCACTTGGACCTACAGCCTAAACCACTTTTTTAAAAAAGCATTAAAAAAAAAAAAAAGCATGCCAGCACAGCATTGCACCAACCCTCTCTCCTCCACCATAGCCAGGGATCAAGCTTCTACGATTCCCTACAGCATTACTTTAAGTTACTGTTAAGCATTTGGCACTTTACTGTGGGGGTCACATTCTTTACCAGATTTGACCCTCCCTTGGTGTGGTGTCAATGAACCCAGCCGACCGCTTAGCCAGTGTCCTCTCTTTTCAATGTGTTTCAGCCCTTCGCTGTCAACACAGGGTTCATGTGGTGCAGTGGCAAGCCAGTCACATGACCTGAGCAGAGCGGACTTAACCCTCTCAGACCAGCATCTCAGCAGATCTTCCAGCATGGAAACGAGGATATGCAACCAGGTTCATATAGCTTTACTCTCAAAAGGCGTAAAACATGCACACATTTCCAAGGACAATAGGGACCCAGAGCATGGCTAAATTTTATTTCTAATTATTTCTTATACAGCAGTATTACCCAAATAATTGCCACCAAGTACTTTACGAACAGCATCTTTGACATTCTGCTAGCGTGCCAAAGATTTTAAAGACATGATTTTCAAAGCTATTTGTACCGTGCCAGACTTCTCAAAAGAGCTTCCTATGCCTACACAGCCACATTGAAACCATGTGCAAATTAGTCATTAGGTGAAAAGCAACTGAATATCTATGGCTCTGCCAGCATGTCTGACCACTCAAACACAGCATTGCTGCCAGCTCAATCTCTAACCTCTTACGCACAACAGCAGTAGTATCAGTGATTCTGGTAAAGTTGTCTGTGTTAATCAGAGTGATTTAAGCCCGCATACCCTAATGGGATATGGGGGTTTACCCAGCTGATCCACTTTGAACTGTGGCACTAGACACAGTGCACCATATGAGCACACTACAGCACCGAAAAATGAGAAGCCTCAACTAGACACCTGTCCTGACACTGTGGAACTGAAACAAACATTAAGTTCACTGTGGCAAAATTCATTTAATCAAGTCTGACTTATTGATGGAATGACATATGAACACCTGCACACATAAAAGTCAGCCTATGACATGGGAAAATATTCTTGCACAAAAACAAGACAAATACTATGACACTGAACATATCAATATCATAATATTTATAGAGCACACAGAGTGTAAAATTACCCAGAATTCCAAAAAAAACAAATTGCTAAGGTGGGAAACACCATCCTAACTCTCAACACTAACTCTGCTAAGGCAACTTCTGGTTTGTTTACATGGGGGCAAGGTCACAATAGGCCATCTGCAAACCCTAGACAAGTACAGGCATTGTGCTTTGTAGCAGTATACGAATATGATACACTGCAACAACCAGCATCATGACACCCTGAAGAAAACGCAGCTTGTCAATTCTCCCAAGAGAAACTGGCTGTTACACGCAGACCATTTTAAGCACAAACATATCTGGCATTCTTTCCAGCAAGTTGGCTTAAGAACAGCTACCATACATGCATTTTAAAACCCACAAGTGCTGATTAGTGGAAGAGCTTTTATTTTGTATTAAAACTGACAGTTAATATATTCGATACGAGATTAAATCCAGTAATAACAGTCAAAACTGCACACAACACTTCAGAATCGAAACACGTTTTAGACAGCAATTTCCACAGCAATAAAAATGTGTCTTGCGTTGTCACATTAATTGGCTTAACTGGAGAAGTTGACACTTCTCCCAGCGCAGGAGTATTTCACACAGATGGATTAACCACACCCAGCCCCTCCTAGACACAGTAGATCACGGACCCACCCAACAGGTTCTCAAAAAGCACCAAAGCTGAAATTTAACACACATCCTGAAGTCTCTCAGACCTATTATACCAGTTTACCAAGATTTACCAAACGGTCAAAATTCAACACCTTTCATTCAGGATGCCTATAACTTTGGCAACAAATCTGGCTTTACAAACACTAAAGCTGCCTGACCGCGAGAGTAAAGATATTATAGGCGAAAGCGCTTATCCCGAGACAAATGGCCAAAGACAAAAGCAAAAAAAATGCATCGAGTCACTTCAGCATACTCACGATTCTACTTTGGTCCACTCTCTCAAGGAAATAAGCACGCGTATGTTAAGTGAAATCGCACCCAGTTCTCGCTGAAATATTACCATTGTTTTTTCGGGTACGAAATAAATGCCAAGAACAATTAAATCGGCGAGGCCATTATACAAAGACACGAATCCCTTCTCTTACCTGTTGTTGCAGCTGCCCCGTCTGCAGTATCAGGTGACAGCGTTACCTCCGATAATACCGCAAGGGTTTTAGTCAAACTAAAAAAAGAAAAGCAAAGTATGTTGGTATTTAAACCTTAAGAATTACTGTATGTAGTGTTCAAAAATACCATATTCAAGCATTTTAAACTGCGGTGTGCGCGCACGAAGCAGCACAGTATTCACGATCACTACGCCTTTTACTACTAAACTATTATGTGACTTGACGGTGGGGTGTCACAGTATCACTGCCTCGAGTTATGCTCGCAACCTAAAGGAAAAACGCAGCATATGACACATTCTGAAGGATGGTGACGGGCACATAATCCAGGTAGCGAAGGAGAGAGATCTGCATATAGCGAGGGATTGCGGGAATCACGCCTGATTTAGGTGGCGATGAGCCGCATTGTCAACACCATCTACACCACCGCGGCTCTCCGAAGACCTTTAAACACGACTAAACTTAACCCTCAAACTGCAGTCGCTCTGCTTAAAAATACAACTAACGGCATAAACGAATAACATTGAAACGCTTTTTTCCTCGTTAGTAAAAATGTTTCGGGGACGACGTCGTTTGCCAATTACCATGGGTGACAAAAATAGCTAAATCGCTGGTTACCCATTATCCGAACCGATATACGTGGCTAGTCGGCTAGCAATCCAACTTTTCCCTTTGTGTCTGCTTTTGAAATGAAATAAATAAATGGTGCCCTTACAGGGTTCGCGTCTGGCCGGAGATAACTCGCCTTAGCCGGACTGAGGTTGTATCGCATCATGCGGGCAGCCGTCCAATCGCTTATCCGAAGGGAAAAAGTTCCCCGGCCCCGATAAAAACGCACAAAATCCGGATCTATCCGTGTCAAACAGACACGTACTGCAGCATAACCCCAAACCAGCCGAATAAACCAGATACGAATGCCACCGCTACTGAACAAACAAAAGAAAGAAAAACCGGAATTAAAATCCCCAGTGTTGCTGTACGTATCGTTAGCTACCGCCAGCTAAAAATTAAACGCAACAAACAACAAACGGAGCCGAAGCCTAGAGGCAGAGGGACAGCCAACTCACAGTAGCCAGGAGTCCACTGACCGGACGCGGCGCTGCTAAGCTAAGGGCGCTAAGCTAACGAGGCTAAGCTAACCAGGCTAAGCGGGCAGCTGCAACAAAACACGCCGTCAGATCGCCGCAGCTACGCCTTCCTGAGGAAAGCCAGCCGTACATTGTTTAATTCAAACATTACTCGCACCGATGCCGTCGCATAATCACCCAGCAGGCCTATAAACGCGGACTCCGGGGGGCAAATTCACGACAAGGACCACTGGGAAGCCCGAGCTGAGCGAGATTCGGGCGTTTTTAACCCCACTTGTCCGTTAGAGACTCCTGTCTTCCCCGGTCGTCGCCAGTCCCAGTGGCCGCCTCCTGACAACCCTCGAGCTCACGCGCTTGCAACAATTAAAAGTACCACTTTATGCATCTACGATTTCTTAATCCATCTCCTTTAACCCACCTTTCCCCCTTTTACCTTGTTGGGTCTCGGCTTGGTTCCTTTCTTCCTGGCTCCTTTTCTTCCCTTTCTTTTCTTTCCTCCTCCCTTTCGTGCTCTGTATACCCTCCGCTAAGTTTGGAATAGGGAAGCACGCGCAGGACAGGCGGGGCTAATGGGGAGGAAACCAGGAATGCACCGTTTACCGTAATTACACAGTCTTATTTCAATTCACTGAAATGCACATCGCTGTCATTGCACTGACTGTAATACATGGGTTGGTTTTTAGTAATGACGAAATTTAACTGGTTAATTGTTGTTGCCTTATAACAATAAAAAATGTAAACATGTTATTGTTCGTAAACGTTGCAATTGCTAGTAATATCAACTGAATTAACAATAACGAATATTCCTACATAATTTCTGGAGTTTATAATCTCTAAATAATAGTTGTAATTCTATATTAATTTATAACCAACTAATTATAGAACAATACCTCGGATTGTAGACAAAATCATTTGGTGTGCAAAGGTTTTACGGTAGGTTATTATCGAACGTATATCTTTTTGCTTAATTTCGAAGAGAAAGAGGAGATGGGAATACATACACTGTACGGTTAGGAATTACATGTGACGTATGAGATCACATGTTAGTAACAATTGCCCAACGGGAATTATATTACCTGTGATAATAAAAATTCTCGCCGGAAATACAAAACGAGTAAAATTGGCCATGGGTTAGCATTGGTCCTGACGTTTATAGTATGGGGAGTTTGATGTAAAACTGCGTCTTTACAAAAGCATGACACTACACATATTCGTTCAGTTCTTGAAGGGATTCGTATAGAACGAATGAGTTTTGTTTTATGGTTTCTTAACCTCTAGTTAAATACACAAATGAGTCTTATCGGGTATTGCTCAATATAGAATTTAAAATATAGCCGACGCAATTCATATTCGGCAAAATCAAGACTCATAAAGATTTATTTTATAAATGGTGTACACAATTAAATTGCAAGACGACTGACTCAATAGTACATCATCGCTCTGATTAGTAATAACCAAAAATCTGCTGCATTGCGTGTGGTCGTTATTGATTTAATTGCTACTGATTGCATTTTAGAGGCTTGTCAGAGCATTCAGATTATACAGAAAGTTCATATTAATATTTACCCGTATATGTATGAAAGTTGCAGGGGCCCTTTGGGGACTTGAGAATGCATCCCATCCGTTCAACAATGTAACTGTCGTCACGATGATGAAAAAGGTGAAATATGACCTGACAACCTTCATTCATCACTTTCCAATGCGATATAAAAGAAGAAAACAAGCCGTTGTGTATGACATCTTAATTTTGTTAATTAACCCTTTTCTGAAAGAATACCTGACGTGAGGTGTCTTTTGCTATATTCATTAATTAAATGTAATACAGTTATTTGGAGTGTTTATAGTTCCTGAGGAAGATGATGTATGAAAACCTGGAAGACGATCCGTTTTCCATCTAGCGGTAAAAATAAAAATAGCAAGTATATTATCACTGAGGACTCACGTTTCTAATACTCTCAATAATGGCGATTTATTCGAAATAATTGAATAAATATTTTTTGTGGGGAAGTCTTACAAATTTCATTACGCAACAAATAACGTTAGGCAACACAATAATGACCGAATTTCTGATTGCCAGAATAAAGAGTAACGTCTGTCCTAGAATCATCAGTGAATCATGCAGGGATCATACCGTTCTAAGAAAATTTCCGTCAGTCCACAATCCCAGTTCTAGTTTAGTTCCGCGTAGGCATTGTCTACGCCCAGTTGAATTGAAATTGTGGCATGTACGAGCTTGAATTTTTTTAACAAAGTTTGGCAAAAATTCTCCATAACTATAATCATTGGAGTGTACAGGATTAATCTAACATTTTAAAATATTGTAATCAAAACTAAAGGCAGAAATTCATTCCGCTATAGTATACAACAAAAATCACTCAACATAATGTCGCCATAAAGCAGCTACTACTACTACTACTCATAATAAATAATAATTATAATAATAATAGGGGTCACCTCACTCCATTGGGATCTAGGTTCCAGTCTATGCCCAGATTACATGTTTGTGTAGTTGAGTTGGCATGTTCTACCCGTATCGTCGTGGGGTTTCCTCTGGGTGATCCGGTCCCCCCCAGTCCAAAAAACATGCTGAGGGTAAGTGGAGTTATCATAAGTGTGCTTGTGTGACTGAATGGTGTGTGAGTGGTGTGATGGGCTGGCGCCCCCACGCTGGCTTATTCCTGTCTTTGCGCCCGTAGGTTCCGGACCGCCGGTGACCCTAAACAGAAAAAGCGATTACAAAAGATGGATGTAATAATAATAATAATAACAATAGATCTACACGTAAATATGAAAATCCGGAACCTTCCAAACAGTTAATTATTTGAAATGGGAGGTGGGAATCACGTACTCCCATGCTCTAGGTGGAGCCTGTGTTAAAGTATCAAGAGATACCACAGAAGAAGTGTGGTAGTTTTGGTGGTACTATTGTATGGTTGTGCAGATTTTCAATAGACGAAATAACCAGTAGTTTTCCAACATGTTGGCCTCCGCTGATTTCCAGCTTCATCTGGCTTCTATTATGGACATTTTAGCGAAAGCGGCCGTAGCAGAAATCTGTAAGCTTTTCGAGGATGGATCAGCGGCGTGGAAAATGGAGATATCTAAACACCAGAAAGAGAACGAAGCGCTCAGGAAGAAACTGCAGCTGGTGGAAACCCAGCTGTGGACGTCGCGCCGATGCGATCAGCACCAAGAGAGGTTGCAAGAAAGTTTCCAGGTGTGCATGAATTTAGAGGAGACGCGCGCAGGTTATCTGGCTGAAGTGTGATTTGCAATATAAGACAACCATTTTAAAAATACATTTCAAATTAAAACTCTCAGTTCTTGAAGGAAAAAATATATCAGGTATACTAAAGATATACTGGCACAACAGCGCTGTAAGCTAACTATATCGCTAAGCACAGAAGACCACTACCTAATAAAAATCATCAGCATGTGTGACCAGGTTGACATTATAGTGCAGTGGGTTTAGAGACATTTTGTAATTGCTAGAGATATATTGGAGGAAAAGTGCATGTGATGCGCAGTTACCTTTGGCTAAATAGTCTATTTGTGTGTTAAGTCTCTCTACTTACTGCGCATATGGGAAGATATTTCTGTGTTGGGTGACTGGGGGTTTTAAGCTGAAATCTTCTTCTCTAAGGCAGCGTTTGGTGTATATGTGTTAATGTTATGAGCTGTCCCAGTATTGCGCTCTACGGTCTTCACCACCCTGTGCACTGCTTTGTGGTCCTATGCTGAATAGCTGCCATACCAGGATGTTATGTGACTGATGAGATTGGACTCTGTAGAACATCTGTAGAAGCCAGTTAGCAAAGCTGGTGGTATTTGGACCTTCTGCAGATGTTTGAGGAAATTAATATTCTGGTGGGTCATTGTCACTGATGAAGGTGTAGTGGTACCAAGTGTTGTCAGGTGACAGCCCATGCCATCGGATTGTTCCAAAAGATACTGTTTCAAGGATTAGCATTTAGCATGCACTGTTAAAGCCAATGACCAATTCAAGGTGACCCTTCATTCCTCTGTAACAGTCAACAGCCACACAGGAGAGTTTGCCTGAAGTCAAGACTGAGAGTACTGAAGCAGACCTTTCAGCTGTGGATTTACAAGGTACACGGAAAGCTAATTGTAAACCTGAGTGGAAAATAATAATGGCAACTTTAACACATGAAGTTTCTCAGTAGAAATATTAAGGAAGTTTACAAGGGCTTCTTGCTCTGAGTAAAAGCTCACACACGTGTTATAATTGCCATATGTGTAAATTCCATATATGGTAAATGTTACAGAAGTGTTAAGCTGTCCTTCCTCTTTAGGTTCTGTGCAGTCCAGACCTCTACATGACACTGGGGATCTGATTACCATCGAGTCACAACACACGTTTGAGGACCGGAAACCACATCCAACATCAGTACTGCACCACCATGTGCCAGATCAGGGGACTATGGAAGCTGCCTTAAAGGGTGACCCTGAAAACAGGCCCAGCTTCCAGAGCCCTGAGCAGGGGGGACCAGAACACCAAGATGCTGGGGTTTTAAAGCAGACTGGCTGTGGGCATCAGGTGAGCAAAGGAGTTGCCCAAAATAAAGACGAAGGTCCATGTGCCCCATGTTTCACTAAAGACTATGCCGTGATTGAAATGGAGAATCTACCCTTTGACTCTGTACATGAGAAATACGGCCCCACTGAGTGGACATCCACAGGAGAGCCTATCTCAGACACTCCAGAAACACTTATAAGGACTGCCTTCAATGAGAAGCGGTTCACTTGCATGTTTTGTGGGAAAAGTTTTCCATATTTAAGTTACCTCAAGAGACATCTTCGTATTCATACAGGGGAGAAACCATACAGTTGTGTGCAATGCGGGAAAAGGTTCTCTGATGGCAGCAGCAGAAAAAAACATGAGAACACTCATTCAGGAAAGAGACCCTTTCATTGCTCTCAGTGTGGGAAACATTTCACTAGACGCTGTCACCTTAAACGACACCAAAAAACTCATGCTGGTGAGGTTTAATGTGTCTGGACGTTTCTAGCATTTATCTCAGCCGTGTTTGTTTAAGAGGACAGGCCTCTGCATGTAAATTATGGAGCAACTTGTGTTTCACAGCTATTGAAGTCAGTGGTGTGGAACCATCTTCAATCAGTGGCCTTTTTTTGCAGGTTTTTAGATTACCCTTATGTTATTCACTGATGAACACCAGGTGGACATAGATCATCATTATAATAACAATGCAGTATAGCCTGTGAAACTCACAAGACTAGGCATACCCACTGCTGATTTGTGTGTTTAGCTGACACTCTACTTGGCAACATGGCGGGAATGATTAATACACTTTTTTCTGCATTTCATAACATCTGGTTGAGAACTTTTTAAATGAGAAGAAGTAGAGATCATTATTTCAATAATGCATTACAGAATGTTTCAGGAAGGTTCAGTTGTGATAATTTCTACAAAAGAACAAGTACAACTACTCAACTAAAGTCCATACTGACATGCTCAACGTCTTCAAATGATTGTCACATGACCAAAACATCAAAGGATGTCATCTGTATAGTTAACAGCTTTGTAATAATGAATTAGGCTTGTCTAGAACAAAAAATATACTATAGAGGGTAGCTTGGCAGTATCAGATCTCCCTGTTCTGATTCAAAGCTTCAGAGACATTATGAGACAAGTGGTTGCAATAGAAGCCACACAAATAGCGATGTTAAGTTTGATACTGATGCTTTGATGCTGTGTTCCATGTGAACCATGTGACTCCTTTATCTTTGGAATCATATGGAAGCACACTTATCCTGGGAAGTAGGGCCGGATCAAACGAGGAAACAAATACTCTGAATTTTGGGAAGATTCCAAACTAATATCAACAAATGAGGTATAAGCCTATAAGAAAATAGCATATATTGTTATGTATATATGACATTAAAAATGTGTTTATTACTTGCAAAAAAGAAACAGTTGCAGCAGTAAAGTGTCCACAGGTCACGTGTTTGGTCTGTTCTCTTGATTTGGGATAAAAACACATTAATGCTGAGACACAGTTGAGGTTTAGCAATAGCTCAGTGACCCCAACATACTGTACTCTAAGCCCCCCCCCCCCCCCGAGATTCTGCTCTATGCTGAACGCAGTGTATCAACACCTCCATCTGCTTACACTTCAGTTTTTATGCAACCCTGCCTCTTTTGTCCCCTACAAAGTGTGTATTCTCAAAAGCAGAAGTAGTTGTAAATAAAAAGAGGAATCAGCTTATTCCCAGCACCGTGAAACAAGTATTGTTTCTTAGCAAAAAACCTTTGACTGGTGATCCAGTTTACTTTGCACAAATATCTTCAGTGCAAATGTTTTGTCCCAGTCCAGAAGCACTTTCACTCCCCTTTCATATTTTCATTATGATGCCTATTTAAAACATTGGAAGAAGAAAACGTCATTAAATGCAGGCTTGTGTACAATTGTGTATTAGAACCATTGTAGTTTGAAAAATAAATACTGAACTGGGTGATATTCTGAGAGAAAAGGAAACTCAGAATTTCTGAACTTAAAGTTATACATTTCCAAGAAAATACAGGATATTCTGAGACTGTAAAGTCATGAATTTGCAAGAAAAAAAATCAGAAAACCCCTGAAATTATATCACTTTCTTTGACAGTTGAAATCATAAAAATCTTTCATGAGCTTTAGGTCACGTAACAACACATCACTTTCTCCTGTATAATCGATTTGCACTATCCATTCAAATGTATTTATGAATTTATTTTAATACGCAGGGGACGTGACACTGCAGCATCGGTTAAAGGAATGTCTGTTTTTTATTTACGGTCACACGAACCCAATGCTTGTGCCTGCTCAGAAGGGCACTGAACTACAAAAGTCTCTTGATCATCTTATTCGTCACTGTAAAAAAAACAAGGTGATACCCCCTTGTTAAAAACCATAAAAAAGCTGGTTCAAACAGCTGCCATAATATCGCCTGCACTCAAGTTATTTGTTCCTAAAAAATACTTAAAGACAATGTCTACATTTATCATAAATTTAAATTAATCTTAGAAATTCTTTATTCTTGGTTTAATTTTTTAAAAATATTACCTTCTTCCTCCAGCTCAGTATTTTAATCTACAATGGCCACAATACCCTGCCATGGCACGTGAGCCTGAAAAAATATTAGAAAAATATGGATAAATTATTATAATATCATCTTTCGATGTACTATTTATTCATATGTAATTATAAGCTCAGGCACCATATTTAGTGTTTCTAACGGCTTTTATTCACAAGACTAGTGATTTCAGAGACAGAAGCTGACTGATTAGTCAAATGCAGCACCGCCAAGCTGCTCCTCTTTGACCAGCAGGTGCCGCTACTGTACACCGTCCAGTGATGCTTCGAGTAACGAACCTTTTTCCACATTTGGAAAGGGAAAGTAAAATAATTGCTTTCGAAATGTGTTTCCACATCGCTTTTCACAAATCAGAAATATGAACACATGCATTAAATAATCCTTATAGATTAATATAGGAGGCATAGTGGCTAAGCTATATGACATATATGAAGCTAACGAGGCTAAGCGGGCAGCTGCAACAAAACACGCCGTCAGATCGCCGCAGCTACGCCTTCCTGAGGAAAGCCAGCCGTACATTGTTTAATTCAAACATTACTCGCACCGATGCCGTCGCATAATCACCCAGCAGGCCTATAAACGCGGACTCCGGGGGGCAAATTCACGACAAGGACCACTGGGAAGCCCGAGCTGAGCGAGATTCGGGCGTTTTTAACCCCACTTGTCTGTTAGAGACTCCTGTCTTCCCCGGTCGTCGCCAGTCCCAGCGGCCGCCTCCTGACAACCCTCGAGCTCACTCGATAACAACATTCCTTTATCCCATCTCCCTTAATCCAAGTTCCTTTCTTCCCTCTCTTTTCTTTCCTCCTCCCTTTCGTGCTCTGTATACCCTCCGATAAGTTTGGAGTAGGGAAGCACGCGCAGGACAGGCGGGGCTAATGTTTACCGTAATTACACAGGTATTACAAACCTAAAAACGCACGTCTCCGTCGTTGCACTGTCTGTAAAGCACAGCGGCAATCGTTCTACTAAAGGCGAAATTGAACTTGCTAAGACCTAACAACGATGAAAACAAAATGTTACATATTTTATGATATTGTACGTGAACGTTTCTATTGTAAAGTCGGAGTGCATGAATATATATTTTACAAATGCTGCGGGCTCAAATTGCAGTACGACTGAGGTAATAGCATTGAGTACAACATTACGCTGATAAATAACAATAAGCAAGTATTTGCTGAATTGCGTGTGCGTGTTATTGATGTTAACTCATATTGATATTTAAGCTTATACGTAGTAGTAGCACAATGGGGAGTTGAATCTGCATCCCTCCATTCAACAATGCAATTGATGATACAGTGAGGAAGAAGATGCAATATAACCTGAAAACGTTCATTCATCACTTACCACTACGAGTGTAATATATATATATATATATATATATAAACAGCTCATTAAAGGACTGATTGTCTGAAGAGTCCTCACCGTTGGGTTTAAACAGACCTGCAAACACACTGGCCCATTGCCGAAAGATTGGCCGCCTCTGACGTACTCCCATGCTCTAGGTGGAGCCTGTGTTAAAGTATCAGGAAATACCGCGGAACAA
>JAODKF010000018.1:1788273-1800937 GCA_026779585.1 Mormyrus proboscirostris
GCCATCCCCGTGTGGTACGCTGGCTGTACAGCTGCCGATAAGAAGAGACTGCAGGGGGTCACTAGAACAGCAGAGAAGGTGATCGGCTGTTCACTCCCCTCCTTGGGCTCCATTGCCAGCTCTAGGTGTCTCTCCAGAGTCAGGGAGATCATAAAAGACCACCACCATCCTAATCACCACCTATTCACCATACTGCCCTCTGGTAAAAGGTTCAGATCCATCAAGTGCAAGACCAACAGAGTGAAGAATAGCTTCTACCTGTGGGCAATCAGAACTCTTAATGCACCAGATCACTAACATCACTCCTTCTATCATCCCCTCACTGCTATCTTTTTAAACTTATGGTGACCATAAGTGTGTGGATGTGTGTGTGTGTACTTGTGTGCAGATTTCATGTGTGTGCAGATTTCATCCATATAGTTCTCACTGCTGCTACTGACTATGGCTCTGTGCAATATCTTGGCAAATGTGCAATTACCAACCCACCCAATGGTGTCACTTATCTATTGACTAAAGCCCTTTCACTTTATTTATTATATTTCTGATACCCTTGCATATACCCCTCCAGTGTCTCTTGTACCTATACATTGTGCATATTGTGTTTTTATATTGTTCTTATATCTTGTACTGACACCATCACTTTCTTGCATCTTTGTGGTCTTGCCAGCTAATTTTGTTGTCCAGGCAACTGTACAATGACAATAAAAAGTCTTGAAGTCATGAGAAAAATTACCGCATTTTCAGCCATCGAAATGTACATTTATGGCAGTTCTGGGCCCCTGATGGATAGGAAACCACAATTTGACAGACTTTATTAACATATTTCCTATTTTCCAGCAACCTGTTGTTTCACGCTAATGCCCCAAATTAGGGTTTGCAACCTAGTGAACCTAGGGTTAGGGTTACAAAAAGGATGGCATTTTTAGACATAAAAATGTGTGTTTATGGCATTTCTAGGCCCCTCATGAATAGGAAAGCATAATTTGACAACCCTTATTAACATATTTCCTACTTTTCACCCTAACACCCCGAATTATGGTTTGCAAAGTGAACCTAGGGTTAGGGTTAGAAAAAATATGGCATTTTCAGCCATTAAAATATGTGTTTCTGGCAGTTCTGGGTGATAAGAAACCACAATTTAACATGCTTTAGTAACATTTTTCCTATTTTCCAACAGCCCGTTGTTTCAGCCTACTGTAAATCTTTTTAGAGATTGCCAAAAACTAAATAAGTAAGTATAGGACATGGATCTGGATTTGCGCCAGTACCAATCTGAATATCATATTTTCTGATGGTCTTAGGCGACCCCTGTGAAAGGGTTGTTCGACCCCCAAAGGGGTCGTCACCCACAGGTTGAGAACCGCTGTTTTAGAAGGTCTAGCACAGGCTTCACAGAAGACACAGTAGCATATTTTTCCCCAGACAGAACATCTGTAAAATCAGCCACATGCTTCAGTGCTGCATCAATGGCCTCCAAAACAAATGTATCCTGTAAGGTTGAGGTGTCCTTGATTTCTTTTGTCAATCAAAACACATACAGCACCCTTTCAACCATCTTTTGTTTGGTACCTCATCATGTAGAGACATCGCAGTACAACAAGATTTATTTACAATTTTGTATATTACTCCTGATGATATTACATTATGATAATGACTTAAATTTTTTGTGTGCATTTGCCGTTTGTAATACTACTATGTAGGATCACACATGCACATATCACAGAGCTTAAATTCCAGGTGGCCTGAGACAAGGCCTAGCCTGGTACAAGAGGTACACGTTGGCCTTCATTGGAAAACACCTTTTATTATTGAAAGGTTTCACTAGTGTTTGTGAGAGCTTTTCAGTTGTGTACGTGAATGAATGCATTTTCAGTCGTTTATATGAGAGTGTTTCAGTAGTGTATTTTCAGTGTCATATATGTCTATGCATGGTAATTCTGAATAAAGTCCCTCACGGCCCCTCATAAGCACCTAATAAATAGTTGGCAGTAACTTAACATATCTGTAAATCTTAATTGAGTAATATAATAATAATTAATTAAAATTATAGGAATTGTATACCAAAATATCTACTCATATTATAATGCTGTGCAGACTGAAGCACCGTTGCAACGTCATGAGTCAATTTTATTTTTGATTTATTTTTTACAGCCCTTAGAAGAACTATTACAGGCACCCAACAAGCACCAAAATAAATAACATGGGAAAACAGATGGAGGTCACTCTTGGTGGGTAATTTATACAACTTTAAGGACACGTGAGGATAGTACAGGGTTAGCGCAAGACTCGGACAAACACACATATGACATCAGGGAAATACAACATGAGCATTTACACTAAGAAATACATACAAGGGACTATTTACCCAGCATGCTCAGGTGACTTATTACGCTTTGCAGAGCCATGTTGCTGATGCTACACTATTAATTTTGGTTAATAAATTTGGTTAATAATAGTTTTCCCTTGCTGGGTACCCAATATTTATTGTACTGTAACTGGAATATATACAAATTAACAAACATCTTAATTGAAATTTGTCTCTGATCTCATTATTATTGACTGTTGACAGACTTCAAGTTGGCATGATGAAAGTCCCCTGACTGACAGAGTGGTGTAACTTGTCCATGGCTAGCCTAGCATTAGTTTGCGATGGTACATAAACAGCTGTTATCGCGACTGATGTCAACTCCCTGGACAAGTACAAGGTCTGCACTGTATCATCATATACTCAAGTATACTCAAGTATCCTTGACTGTGGCGTTTCTACACCAACTGTTGCTTGCTTAAATACAAAGTCCACCTCCTCTGTGTGGGGATCTGAAGGGGCTAGCGGGAGTAGTCACATGGCACTGGTAATTTCACCATATTGGTAACCACACGAGCCAGGTCATATGATCCTCCAGGAAGTTATAAAAGGCTGCCAAGGTGGAATCTCATTCTCTTGCTGCTGTGTTATACAACTGGACTGGGGGTGGGTTTGTCTTTCCTGTGGGTGGGTTTATCTTTCCTGCATTTGGGTGGGTTTGTCTTTTGGGTAAGGAAAGGAAGAGAGCTTGTTTGTTTGAGAACTTGAATGTTTATGTGTGATTTTAATTTTACCAGGTTGATTGCTAGCAGTGTGTAACTCTTCATGGAGGACACAGAGGTGACTGTTTGGAATTTTATCATTTGATGTGATACAAGCTGCTGGGCTACAGACAGGTAACTTAGGTTATTGGGGATTTAGAAAGGTCTATGCTTGTTTCTTTGGTGTTTGATTATGTTTCTTTATACAGTACCTGTAGCATTGGAATGCTTCCTCTTGATGTTACTGTGCTGTGAGGGCATTAAGTAAGACCAGACTAGCCATTGTTTTATGGTTATTTGACAGGTTTTTTGGGTTTCTTTTATAAGTAGCCCTGGTCGCTGCTACGGGCTAAATTGTAAAGTAGTAACTTAGTATTGTATCTTGGGTGGTGGATACCAGTTGCTCCCCTCCCCTTATGTTTGTACATGAGATCTGTCTGTACAAGGCCAGATCTGCACAGGCGTTTGCTCTTCACTGCTGGGGTGCCACACTGAGGGGGCACTGTATCAGTGGGTGCCTGAAGTCTCACTTTGATTTGTCTGTTGTGTGTAGTGCTTGTTGTGTTGCGTGTTGTGTGGTGTTGGGTTTTGCTGTTTCTTTTGTCACCAGGGGCCTCCTGAGCTGAGAGCTGTGCTGATCTGATCTTACTACAGTATATGGAGAAGCGTCAGCTGGCCACCCCTAGCAGCATATCTTTTATTTGTCTAATTGATTTTAGTTATTTGTAATAAAGTAGATTGGATTTTACTTTCATATCCCTCTTTGTTATTGCCCTTTGCGGGGAGGGTTCAAACTTAGCCACATTATAAGAAGGAACATTAGGGGCTTCTCCTGCCCTTATCTGGAGGTGGTGAAGTCAGAGAGCAGAGTGGGTATTCTATGCTTTGGATACCACAACGGCTCTTAGTGGAGTGGATAGTCCTATCCAAACCCAAATTTTTAAGATTTTTGAATTGCTCATGGTATTAGGAAACCATTTAGAGATGGATACAGAGATCAAATTGATCACAACAGCTTAACATTAAAAAATATTGTAGTAATAGTGGCAAGATTGGTATATTAATTTGTCATTTTTCTAGCCAGGTGCAGTATTAAGTAAAGTAAGGAAAAAGGTTCTCTGTTCCTTTAAGGATGATGGCACGTACTGTAACCCTGAGCTTGAAATCCTCTGAGCACTTTCGTGCATGAGCGAGGTGCGGTTTAGACTAGTCGGAAAGCATGGGGAAGTGCCAGGGTTTTGTGGAGGCTACTGAAGTTGTTTTATGAAGGTATTGCCTAGGAGGAGTTTATGTTAATTCTCCCGCCGTATGGAACAAACTTGTTAACTCGCGGGCTGAAGGGTGAGTTTTGGTTCTTAGGTGTGTAGGGGTTTTAAAGTAGTTAGTTTTTGCTTTATGTAACAAACCATTCATAGTCTAAACTGATGCCAGTAGTGAGAGCTTCGGTGCTATTCTCTCTCAACATCAGGGTGACAGGAAAATAATTATAGCATATGCGAGCAGGAGGTTACGCAATGCAGAAAAGAATGATTGCAGTTACCATAGCATGAAGCTTGAGCTATTGGCCTTGAAATGGGCTATTTCTGAGAAGTTTAGGGGGTTGGGTTCCAAGTTTGTTGTCTTCACCAATAACAACCCACTTTGTCACCTTAAATCTGCCAAGCTTGGTGCTATGGAACAGCTGTGGGTGGCGCAGTTAGCCGTTTTCGACTTTGAAGTAAAGTATCGGCCGGGACTGCACAATAAAGCTGCTGATGCCCTCTCTAGGCAGCCATTGACAGGGGAGCCTGATGTTAGTGCCGAAGATGCTGAGTTGGATGACTGTGGCCATCTGCAACCTGGTAAACACAGGGACTGTTCTGGGGCCGGATTTAGTAGAGGCTGATGTTAGGTGCTGCAGTGTCAGGCAGATCTGGGCAATTGAGGCTAAGGAAAATTCAAGTGGCAACCCCCAAGCGAACACGCAAACACTTCCTAGTGTTTACCTTCACTAGGGATGAGTTGATTACATTCCAAGAGCAGGATACCATTATCAGTGGTTTCAGGAGGTTCTGGGACAAGAAAAAGAAACCCAATGCCACTGAAAGATCTAGTTTGTCGAGGTCAGTGTTGTCCCTGTTGAAACAGTGGGAGAAGATTAGGGAGAAGGAAGGATTACTGTACCGAGTGGTTAACGATCCGCAAGGGGGCGAGAGTTGCCAGTTGCTTTGTCCATCTTGTATAAAGGAGAAAGTGCTCCGGAGTGTCCATGATAACATGGGACATCAGGGAATAGAGCGGACCTTGAACCTATTAAGGCAGAGGTGTTTCTGGGTTGAGATGTATGAAGATGTAGAATGCTGGGTTAAACAATGCCATCGTGTTCTGACCAAAATGCCACAGCCCAAAATTCATCCACCTAGGAAAGCCTTTATCGCCTCAAGACCACTAGACGTGGTACTGTAGCTGTGGACTTCACTGTCCTCGGACCAGCAACTGATGTGCGAGAGAATGCTCTGGTGGTGACTGATGTCTTCACAAATTTCACTCAAGCTTTCCCAACTAGAGATTTGAAGGCAGACACCACCGCCAAGATTACATCACCCTGAGGGTAATGCATAGTGTGAGCGCTTCAACAGAACACTCCATGATCTCTTGTGTACCCTCCCCTCTGAGGAAAAAAAAAGGTGGCCCGAGCATCTTTCAGAACTAGTGTATGCATACAATGTGACACCCTATGCCACCACTGGCTACTCACCATACTACCTTTTATTTGGTGTTCATCCCCATTTACCTGTTGATGCATTGCTTGACAGGAAGCCAGAATTTGATTGGAAACATGATTGGCTGGCTTCTCATCAGGAACGACTGAGACAAGCACATGAAAACGCCAGAGAGAACACAAAATTAAAGGCATGACAGACTCTCAACTTACCAGGGTAAAGTGTATTGTCCTCCAATTGAAGTGGGTCAGTTAGTATACCTGAGAAACAGGCCCGTGGGTCGGAATAAAATTCAAGATTCTTGGAATTCAACAGTGTACCAGGTGGTCGAGGTGCAGGGTACTACTCATACCATGCAACCCTGTCAAGGGGATTCTGTGAAAAGGGTGCATAGAGCTGATCTATGCCCCTGTGTTTCATTTAGTCCCATCCCAGCAGTTAGGAGAAGGAATCCAGCTGCAGCGGCGTCTTCTGCAGAAGTACCAGAGTCTCCTGATACTGTTGAAGCAGAGTGTGTAGCACTCGGAGCTTAGCTATCCTAAGGTTAGCATTCCTCAGATGGACCCTGAGCCTGTATCAGTGGTAGATGAATCGGTGATTGGGGAGGATGAGAGTACAAGTATTGGTGAAGTTGAGTTGACACCCGCAGCTGATTGTGTTCACCCCCCTGACTCCAATTCGATATGTACGGTACCCGTGCCTGCCCCAAGGCGAAGCCAAAGGACTAATGCCAGTGTGCATTCAAATCCATTCCATGAACCAAAATCTATAGTTAATGCAGTCTCTCTTAGTCTGGAAGTGTTCTCACAAGTGCTGAAAAGTCTGGGCACAGTATTTAGAGAAGCTGTCAAAGAAGTAAGAAACTTGTGTTGAGTCATCAAGGACATTGACTATGGCAGGGAAGAGTGTAGCCAGATGTTGTATTAAGTAAAGGAAGGAAAAAGGTTCTCTGTTCCTTTTAAGGATGACGGCACGTGACCCTGAGCTTGAAGTCTTCTGAGCGCTTTCGCGCATGAGCGAGGTGCAGTTTATACTGGTCAGAAAGTGCGGGCAAGTGCCAGGGTTTTGTGGAGGCTGCAGAAGTTTTATGAAGGTATTGCCTAATGTTGTAATTGTTAATTCTCCCGCCGTACGGAACGAACGTGTGTTAACTCGGGGGCTGAAGGGTGAGTTTTGGTTAAATGTATAGGGGTTTTAAAGTAGTTAGTTTTTTGCTTTATGTAACAAAAAACTGTGTTTTATTTCTGTTTAATTCCCTCTGAAGGAACCATTACCGTATATATTATTAGTTGTAGTTTTTGTGAAAGATTTTTTCTTTGAATTTCGGAAATATTTGGAATTTCTTTGTGAACGAAATGCCCCTTATATTTTGTATCATTTTGTCACTCCCAGCTCCGTACGATCCTCCTGTGTGCCACGCCAACCTCATTACCTCGTGTGATTCCCTGATTGTGGTCACCTATTGCTTGTTTAATTTAACCTGTCTGGTGTAAATTACTCCACGTCCTCCTGAGTCTTGTTGGTCATTGTTATGTCGTATGTCTGTTACCCAGTTCTAGTAAAAACCCTCGTTACCCGTTCTCCTGCCTGTCTGCCTGCTTTATTGCTCACCTGCTCGTCCCCAGCAAATCGTGACAGAATGACCGACCTCAACACGGAATCATCGCTGCAGACCGAGGACCTGCATCTCGGTCTGCTGCAAGAGGTGATTTATTGACTGTCCCAACCTGAGGCCCGTGAGGACTCCAGGCTATGGACGCTCGCCAGCACGAGCGGTATTCTCCTAGAGGAGATGACCCCGCTCACAGGCGAGCAGGTGGTAAGCATGGTGCAGAGAGAATCTCCAGCGATTTAGTGGAAGGAGTTACGGAGATACGGTTCTGACCGCTCACCCTCTCCAGCCCGTCCTGCCCCGCTCGTCTGTCCAGCCCGTCCTGCCTTGCTCGTCTGTCCTGCGGGTCCAGCGGCACCTGCTCGGTTGTCACCTCCGATTCCCCCTCCGGTGCCTCGTCGCCCTCCTGTGGTCCCTTCATTGGCGCATCGTCGGCTGCCTCTGGGTCCCCCTACTTCGGCTGGGTGTCGGACGGCCGGGGTTCCCTCCTGCTCCCTCCTCGTTCCCTTTCTGTCCCTCCGTCTGTCTCCCTGCCCCCTTCATGGTCACCTCCTGCTCCCGCCTCCCTGTCGCCTGCGGCCCCTCCGGCTGCCTTCCCTCGCCCGCCTGGGTTCTCTCGGGCTCCCCTTTGTCCTCCGTCCATTCCTGTCTGGTCTCCCTTGTTCACCCCTCGTCCCTTTGTTCCTCCTGTCTCTGCTCCTCATCCCTCTGTGCCTCCCGTGTTCACTCCCGGCTCTTTTATTTTCCATGTCGCCCTTCCTGGTCTGTCTGTCCTCATTCCCTGTTTTGTCAGCTCCTGTCCTGGCTTTTGCCCTTGTCCCTGTTCTGTGTCTCTGTCCTGTTCCCCGTGCCGCGTTGATGGTCTTGTTTTGTTTTCCAGGTCCTGTTCTCCCGGTTCGTCTCGTCCGTCGCCTCCCCTCGGGCGCACCCGATGTGTACGCCTTTGGGGGGTGGGTTATGTCATGCCCAGCTCCGTACGATCCTCCTGTGTGCCACGCCCACCTCATTACCTCGTGTGATTCCCCGATTGTGGTCACTTGTTGCTTGTTTAATGTAACCTGTCTGGTGTATATTAGTCCACGTCCTGAGTCTTGTGTCGGTCATTGTTGTAATGTCGTGTGTCTGTTACCCAGTTCTGGTAAAAACCCTCGTTACCCGTTCTCCTAACTGCCTGCCTGCTTTATTGCTCGCCTGCTCGTCCCCAGCAAATCGTGACACATTTGTTTTATTTTTTCTTTTTGTAAATATCCTCAAATAAAAGAACCCTGAAAATATTGTGAGCCTGTGTAATTTCTCCAGGCCACATTTTTGGCAAATTCTATTTTACATTTAAACTGAACGTTTCTGCAGGATAACTTTGAAGTTTTAAATTGGTGTATTTCTGATGCAAACCTGTCTTTTGTTAAAAATTGAAAATCAACTAGAGGGAACATGTACTTCTCCAGTCATACAGGTACAATAATCATGTAATAATCATATGAAATAGTTAAGCACTAAGAACCCCAGTGGTCCCCCTTGAATTTTTTTTTTCACTTTGAATGGGAAAGGGGTCCAACATAAAATACAGTGCCTTGCAAAAGTATTCACCCCCCCTTGGCATTTTTCATATTTTGTTGCCTCACAGCCTGGAATTAAAATGGATTGTTTGACAGTTTGCATCATTTCATTTACAGAACATGCCTACAACTTTTAAGATGTATTTCTTTTTTATTATTGTGAAGCAAACAACAAATAGGACAAAATAACAAAAAATTTCAGAGGCTGCTGGGATTGCTGCACTGTGACAGAGTGGTGTAGACACTGTGTGCACTTGTGTTGTGCACCTGTTGAAGCGGTTGACTGGAATTATATCGAAGTATATATGAGCGTGTGCTAGTACAGTTACGTGGGTGGTTGTTTCATTTTTAACTTTTTATTTTTTTCTCGGTCTACGTGAGTACTTGTCTGTCCTTGTTAATTGACAGCGCGAGTGTTCTCGATAGCTGCAGGTGTTGCGCAAGTGGCGTTTCTGTCCGCGTACGCTTCAAACACCCGCGGGTGGTAATATCTAACGTCGGTAACATTAACTCGGGAAAGGACAATTGCTCCTAAGCTTTACTTGGCTGCCACTCGGGGCCAGGAGGACATTTTCCACTTTTTACCCGCTCCAGCAGTAGCCTGCTTTGAGAGGGTTTTTGGCCTCTCTAGAGCAACTTCGCTTTAGTTTAGCTAAACATGGTTCATCAGGACGTTAGTCCCGGTTAAGTGTTAATTTAGTTATTTTAAAAGTTTCATTTTACGGTTGTTATCGCTGACATTAATTTAGTGTTTTATTGTACTCGGCACTTTATTGTTTTAACCAGTGGGCAGAATTTGGTCAGAGCGCGGAGCGGCTTTTTTAATTAAAGCTGGAGCGGTTGCTCTGTCTTGCTCCAATACCGCTCACACTATGACTCTGAGGTGTGCCCAAATATACCCAGAATTCATCTGTACAATTATCAACACTGTTACACAAATAACATGGAGATGGAATTCGCAAAGCATTCCACAAAGGAAACTGATAGATCATACAGATGTACTATTCTTATCAAACGTATAGATGACAATGTAGAGTAAGAACAACAATGTGGTGAAACTGTTTCAGTGAGTAAAGATTCACGTTGGAATCACTTTTCTCAGAAACATGAGTGTGCTACGTGAACAGCTGAAAGCTAGACCAAAACAAAAAAGTTGTATATGGTTGTAGCATGTCAAGTCTGTAAAGTAAATAAAAGTATATAAGCCCATAAAGAAAATATTGGTAATCAAATAAATTAGTTTTGTCATTTGAAGTAGGTCTAATAGGATTTTAATTTCACGTAACGCTGTCAGTGAAATTTTATTTTATAGAGAGAGACGCATTTATCAACAGAAAGAAATTGAAGAATGACATTTGTTAGGCATGCAGATTATTTGTCCCTCTTTTAAACTGGAGCAAGCATGGAGCGATTTGATTGGAGCGGGAGGAAATTTTAGTGGCGCGAGGAGCGATGTTGAGCGGAGGAGGGAGCGGAGCCAACATCCTCGTGAGCGAGGAGTGGAAATTCTCACCGCTCCACTCCGCTCACATGCTCTGGTTTTAACTATACGTTAATAAGATCAACTAAACGTTTAAATACGCTATATTAATATACCGGGCTGGGAGTAAAGGATAGGGTCGTAGTGAGTTAGGTAATTATGGGGCCAGCTCAGTGTTGTGTTTGCAAGATGTTTGCTCTTCGGGATTCTTGCGTCTAGTGGTACTTCTTCTGCGAACGATGTAAGTTAGTGAACTCACTCATGGTCCAGGTTCGTGACTTCGAGGAGCAACTTATCCAACATAACAATGAGTTAAAGGAGAGAGCTAACACGCCTTTTAGGGAGACCGTGTCCTGTGTCACAAGCGAGGAGGGGGGAGAATGAACAGATAGGTCGAGAGAGCTGGGTGAACGTAGGTCTTAGACACAGAAAAGGGCGTACACAATTCATAGGCGGCATCACCTGAAGTGACTGTGTCTAACCACTTTCAGGTGCTTCCAGCTTTAGAGCCGGAAGAGACTGAGGAGGCAGGTGGGCCCTTGGGCACCAAGGAGCCGCCTGTCCTCAGAAGGAGGGAGGTTGTGGTAGTAGGGGACTCAATCATTAGGGGTGTAGATAGTTATGTGTGGTAGAGGGTCCCGTACGGTGTCTTGCCTGCCTGGTGCCCAGGTAGGGGACCTTCTGAATCGTGTGGACAGGCTTCTGGCCCCAACCGGGGTGGATCCAGTGGTCGTGGTGCATATTGACACCAATGACACAGGAAAGGGCAGGAGGGCTGTTCTGCAGGATCAATTCATAGAAGTCGCTGATAAGCATAGAGGCAGAACATCCATGGTGGTATTCTCTGGAATACTTCCCATGCCACGTGCAAGCCAGATAAGGGGATAAGATAAGGAGATTAAATTTATGGCTAAAGTGGTGGTGTAGGAAAGAAGGGTTTTGGTTTATGGGGCACTGGAATACTTTCTGGAACAGGTGGGACTCTAATTCCATTGGACACTTACGACATTATAGGGATAACTGAAACATGGATGAGTGAAAATGATGGTGAAGAATATAACATGCATGGTTACACGTTGTTACGTAGAGACTGGATAGGCAAGAAGGGAGGTGGTGTTGCAGTATACGGAAGAGAGACCTTGCAGGCAAGGGAGCTCACTGATAAAAATAAAAGTACAGAAGCTGTATGGATAAAACTTGATGCTAAAGACTCAAATAGTCTAATTGTTGGGGTTTGTTATAGAGCACCTAATGTAGCTGCAGAGGAAAGCAGAATGTTATATGAGGATATCAGGATTATAAGTAATAAAAATTATGTGGTGGTTATGGATGATTTTAATTTACCTGGGATACAGTGGGACACAGTCTCTGGCTCTTCTGTAAATGAACCTGAGATGGTGGAATTAGTACAGGATTGTTTTTTTTTACATTTTTACTTCTTGATCTTGTTTTCTCTAATAACCAGGATAAAATTGGAAAATTAGAGGTTTTAGAACCATTGAACGGTAATGATCATGACATGGTTAAATTCGAGGTTAATTTTAGTGTCCGAAGAGCAAAGTCCAAATTAAAAGTATTCCATGTTAGGAAAGCTAACTTTAATGGTATGAGACTGAAACTAGAAACTGTAAACTGGATGGAGTTAGTCATACGGTTGAAGAGGCATGGGAATTATTTAAAAGTAGATTGTTGCAAGTGCAAAGGAACTTCATACCTGTTTCCTGCAAAACTAAGTCTAGTAAATGACAATCAAGGAGGTTTGCTAAGGAAATTAAGAATAAAGTCAGGAGGGTAAGGGCTCTGTTGCACAAATGGAAGATAATGATTTCAAAAATAAGCAGGAGTATCTAAGTCTACAGGTAGAGTTAAAAAATAGACTGTCCAAGAGGAATGTAGAAAGAAAAATTGCATTGGAGGCTAAGGACGACAATATTTCTTCCAATATTTTAATTCCAAAAGAGCCCTAAAAGCTGAAATCACTAATTTGCAGGATAGTAAGGGCCCTATTATTGAAAATGAAGTTGATATAGTAAATGAGTTTAATGATTATTTTTCACGGGTGTTCACAGTGGAGAATATGAGTAAATTACCATCATTTAGTACGAATACAGTGTCGTCTATGACTAATATTTGTATAACTGAGGCCGATGTGGTACTAAACCTAGCTAAAATCAAAATAAATAAATCGCAGGGCCCTGATGGCATCTTACCTATAGTTTTAAAAGAGATGAGGGATATTATTAGCCAA